>OZ007505.1:15613796-15809715 GCA_963931865.1 Axinella damicornis | reverse complement strand
ATGATAAAATGCTGGTAAATGACCAAACGGTATAATCCTTGCTGTGCAGAAATTTTGACTAAGTTCCGTGAATTAACTAGCTATATAGAAATCTCTTTTCTGCTATGCATACAGGCATCCAGACACTGGTTCCAGGCCACTGTTTTATGATCTCCTGCTACTGCTCCAGCGTCCAGACTTCCAGCTGCTGAGGTGGTCAGCAGAGGATGAGGTGGCTTACAGCGAGAAGGCCAGAACTCTGGGAGGACCCGTGGAGGATGGGGTTGAATTGTATGCTGAACTGCAAAAGTACTATTCAAAGTCCAGATGTTAATGCAACTTGCCAGCCATGCACCATTTTGACATTTGGCAGTATTATTTAAACATCCACTGTTTAATGGCCGGTTGTAGTCAGCAAGCTTATCTATACAAGCTACCTGCACATCATCATTACAGCGTATGTACCACCTGTCAGAGTAGAATCTGGAATGTAAATCTATGTGTACCCTAGCCTCATTCCCAGGCCATTCCCATGGCATGCAGTCTTTGATCACTCGCATGTAATGTGAGCCCACGTGGGCTTCCTAGCATAGTACCCACGTAGCACTTAACATTTTTTTTGTGGGACTTATAAGTTTGACAACACATATGGAACCTAGTTCATGTGATGACCTGCTAACTGCAGGAGCAATGGAAAATCATTTTTGATGTGTGGCTAATTACCATGCCTGCCCTACTTTTTGTGCTGCATGCAAGACTTTAGTGTGATGAAAGAGTGGGTGGGTGGTTGGAGGCTATAGCAGTATAAAGTCCTTGTAAAAGTGAACACATCAAGTAAAAGCAGAACAGTGGGCACAAATCCCAGTTGGGACCCCCCCCCCCCCCCCCCCCCCCCCCCCTTGAATTGGTATTGAAATGATGAAGCGATGTTACTCAAGGAGCTTAACAGAATGAAGCGTTAAAGTCTGCATGCTTCCCAGTGGAATGTCCATTCTGCAGCTGCTGAAGTGTGGAGGTAGACTCGACCAGCCTGACAATGCAGCCTGCTGTGAGGACATTTGACTATAGGTTGCATCGATTATAACCATTCCACACCAGTCAATCACACAACTTCTTGCCACCATGCACAATCTTAGCCTCGTTCATTACTGAGCGCCTGGGAATGAGGCATACACATTCTGCAATTGATATACAATGATGCTGAACCGCTGGGATGATGATCCTGAGAAGAGGCCACACTTCTTCCAAGTGGTGACCACTCTTTCCAGCTACCTCAACTTCAATCAATGCCAAGATGAAGAGTCTTAACCTGATCCAAGAGATCCACCCACCCAGCCCATGATGGAAGCCCCATGCATCCAGCTGCAGCTAGCCTCAGCAGTCCTGGTGAACAGACTCACAACAGGTTACATCATAATACTTTGGAATGCTGTTTTTGGTTGTACAAATATTCATAATGGTGCATTGTAATCTTAATTTGCTCTGCCTCTAAGTAAATTCTAGCATCAGCATGTGGACTAGTCTTTCACTTGAGAGTGGTGAGAAGTCAGCTGACATACTGTAGCCATATCTAGAACATAAACTAGCATATGTAACGGCTCTCTGCCCAAACTTCCAAATGATTCTTCTTTCCAACGTACAAATAGATCAAAGTAGTGCACGTGCATGCGTGACATGTAAAGCATGAATACACGTAAAGCATGAATAATGCATAGTTATTCTAGTCCGCAACACATATACACACTGCCAGCTGCCATGTACATACACATATATATATATATAGCTACACACACACACACACACACACACACACACACACACACACACACACACACACACACACACACATACACACAGCAGTATAAAAGATACCAAGCTTTAGCCATACTGAAGTACATAGCAGCTAGGCAGCAGCTGGCTCGGAAAACAGTTCCTGTAACTCAGTAAACAGTTCATTGCCATCCTCCACTGGTCCTCCCAGAGTCCTGGCCTTCTCGCTGTAAGCCACCTCATCCTCTGCCGACCACCTCAGCAGCTGGAAATCTGGACGCTGGAGCAATACCACTATATCAGTGAATGTTGGCCTGGATTCTGGCTGAGCATGCCTGGAAGAGAATAATATTATATGTATTCCATAGTACTTTAATTAAGCCAGGCCAGCACACCGGGACCGCAGTAATGATAGGTCTGTAGTTTGCAATTTCCCATTGAGATAATTATGCATGTGGATGTTGGCTACCTGGTGCAAAATTTGCAAATGTTGGTTCGATGTTTGGGATGACCTGGCTTATAGTCCAGGCCAATTAGAGTTTGACCTTAAACAAATTGCAACACAAGGTCTTTCAACTGTTTCCTAGACAGAAAAATGTCCTCTATAACATACTAAAAGTCCCAAGGAATCCCTTGAGGGGAAAGTACTGAAATAGTAACATTAATTAATATTTATAAATTAATTAAAACAATTATTGCACATTTTCTGTACTTTTTTTTTTAAATCATTGCAACACAAGCTCTTTCAACGGTTTCCTAGACAGAAAAATGTCCTCCATAACATACTAAAAGTCCCAAGGAATGCCTTGAAGGGAAAGTACTGAAATATTAAAAATTAATAAAACAATTAATTAATTAATTCACATTTTCTGCAAATTAGAGTTTGACCTTAACAACACAAACTTTCTCAACTGTTTCCTAGACAGAAAAATGTCCCCTATAACATACTAAAAGTCCTAAGGAATACCTTGAAGGGAAAGTACTGAAATATTAAAAACAATTAATTAATTATTTCACATTTTCTGCAAATCGGAGTTTGACCTTAAACAAATTGCAACACAAACTTTCTCTGCTGTTTCCAGACAGAAAAATGTCCTCTATAACATAATATCTGGAGAGGAAAGTACTGAAATATTAATTTCGCATTTTCTGCATTTTAAATTATCTGAAACAAGAAATGAACTTCGTGCATCACCTTGCAAATACATGTAGTTGGATCTAATTTTGAACAGACAATGGAAGCATGTACCGATACTTAGGTCAGTGTCTGCTTGTAATATGTACCTCACTGCCTACAAGTTACTTACAATTGCTGTGCATATACTCAAAACCGCTACTCCCTGAATATGCTGCATGTTATATCAGCTTGCTGTGCATGCATGTAGGTATCCGTATACAGGCAAACTACATCCATGCTGCAAATTCTGCATTGCTGCCATTGCTCCACATTTAGTTACTGCGCTGCTTGCCGCAAGTTGCTTGCTGTAGTCACTGATTACTGTATAAGCTGCACACCAAAACTCTGCTAGCAGCTTCCTGAAACATCCATTGCGCTGCAATTACACTGGCAATGCCAGTGGAACATATAGCTAACGTAACCCAAATGGCATCTGCGCATAACTACTTTGCCCTGCATGCCAAATGTTTAAAGGCCTGTCCTCTCAGTGGCACATTGCACTTTTACAGCTCCTTTAATTTTTGACTGCTATCATTGACGCTGGCTCCTGTTAGGAGCCAAAATCCTCCTCAGGTTGATCACCCTTTGGTATCAAAATGTGTATACCTGATGATAAAATTAACACTTACAGGAACACCTGCATGTGTACGTTGTCAAAACAATACCAAATTGCAGCTGCAGACCTGCAGGATGTATGGAACGTGCAAAAGATGTGTGGAACAGTAACTCTGCCCATTTCTGGGTAGTTTCTGTTCACATGCTGAGAGTTTGTGAACTGGATAGCTCGTTATAACTGCACACTATGCTTTCCATTTCCAGCTGTTAGCTGGTAAATACCTACCCATAAAAGCAGAATCGCTATTGTCTAGGCTTGGAGCAAGGATAGGGCAATTACAAGTCAGGGAAAAGAACCCTATAGCTAACGACCCTGGTCACACCACCTCACAGCAGTGGACAATTTGTTTGCTCCCTAAATAACCACTACGCATAATTATGATGATGTTACTGGCCAACCCCCACTCGATCTGCAACTGGATGCTCACTTATGTCCAATTTCAGCTCAACCAATTGCAATGGTCAATATAATTGTGCAATGTCCAGATTATGATGTCACAACTTGCATACACTTCACATAATATCAATACTCTAGTACAGTGGCTGAATAGCGGCCTGCACCTGTATGCCCCTGCATACACACAGATGCATTCCAAATCACTTTGCATGATAGTATCCTGCAAACACAATGGCATGCCAATTCTCACTATCATCCAGCATTTTACCTTATGATAATTATTGATGCCCCAGCTTTTGATATAATCTGGGCTTTTCGATGACTGCAGCCAGCCTGATATAGACCAGAACGCTGCCATTACATGCGGCTCATTGCATAATGCATTGTGTGTACTTGTACACCATGAACCCTCTGGTTTATTGAAAAGTTTACCGACTGGCATGCATAGGTGAAAGCCGAGCTCAAAAAGTTTGTGGGCGATCAAATCTTAATCTTGCTATCCCTGGTTGAGTGTACATAAGAGGTAGTAGGGGAAAGTATCGACCAAATAGCCAGCTGGAGGAAACTCCTGCCATGCTTTTAGACACTGCATTCTCTGTAGCATAGTTAGTTATCAAGAATGCAGAAATTTGTTTAATTAAGGTCAAACTCCAATTTGCAGAAATTAATTAAATAATTAATTAATTGTTTTTAATATTTCAGTACTTTCCCTTCAAGGTATTCCTTAGCACTTTTAGTATGTTATAGAGGACAATTTTCTGTCCAGAAAACAGTTGAAAGAACTTGTGTTGCAATGATTTTAAAATATTATGCAGAAAATGTGCAATAATTGCTTTAATTAATTTATAAATGTTACTATTTCAGTACTTTCCCTTCAAGGTATTCATTGGGACTTTTAGTATGTTATAGAGGACATTTTTCTGTCTAGGAAACAGTTGAAAGAACTTGTGTTACAATGATTTAAAAATATTCTTTTAAAAAGTACAGTAAATGTGCAATAATTGTTTTAATTAATTTATGAATGTTACTATTTCAGTACTTTCCCCTCAAGGGATTCCTTGGGACTTTTAGTATGTTATAGAGGACATTTTTCTGTCTAGGAAACAGTTGAAAGACCTTGTGTTGCAATTTGTTTAAGGTTGACCCAAAATATTCCATAAGTGGCCTGGACTATTACCAACATTGCATCATCCATTCATAGATGGCTCTAGGACATCCAGGGGGTGGAGGTAGTCTGTACCCAGCAAGCACCTTCTTGAAACACTGCAGTGGAGGAAAAACATCAATAGCTATATAGGAGAATGCTGGTTGAGTGATGATGGCTGCAGAATCAGATGCAAGTTCGTCCGGTTTCAAGTTCATAGCTCATCCTACGGTCAGTCTGCAGTTCCAAGTTAGTATGTAGACTGCCATTCTCATTCATGCGGTCTGCAGACTGCAGTTTCAAGTTCATAGTTCATAGCTGGCTATAGTAGCTATAGATTATTTGAGCCCATTCGTTCACACTGATCTGCAGTTTCAAGTTCATAGTACGTATTTCATCCTCGTAGCGTTTACTGGTGTAAACGTATACAGGCTCCATCCCTGGCATACATGCTTGGTGACTGGTCCAGTCCAGCACGTGAGCAGTGCAACATTACGATTTTCAACTTGAATATATAGCCTTATGCTAAACAGACACCTGACAGACTAGAGGTGTTCATAGAACACATACCCCGCGCTGAACATCAGGCCAGGATGCATGCAGTGCAGCTACAATCGACGTGACATCTCTGCCTATGCGCAACGGCGAACAGGGCTGCTATCGCATATACTGTGTTCGTGTATGGCCATATCCAAGGTGTGGGAGTGACCGCTTACCGTATATACTATATTGTGAAGCTGGAGAGGTGGGGCCAAATGTTACGAATAATAGGAAATAGCTGGAAAAAACAGCCGAAACAATAGCCATGATGTCTGTGAAGTACATAGATCGTGAGAAAGCACTGTTTCCTAGCGGTCATCTCGAAGCATGAAGTTTCCAAATGCACTGCGTGTCCTGTTCATCAAGTCACGAAGAGGTGGAGCCAATGTTATGAATAGTTATGAAAAGTAGGAAATAGCCGAAATACAGCGAAACAGAGCGCCTCGACTTCAGTCAGGTACACATAGAGCAGTTTTTTGCTATTTGCTATTGTTTGACTCCATTTGGATGTTTTTTGAGGGTCTATGTGGCGAGATTTCAAATTTTTTCGCATGACAGACTGACAGACTGACAGACAAAACCGATTGCTTAACCCCGCTTCGCGCATGCGCGCGCGGGGTAACAATTAATGAGCTACTTCCTTAGTCCATGGCATTAAGCACCCGCTTGCACTCTGAAGTTGCATAAATCAAGGTAGTATAGTTGAAGTCGCCGGGTAGTTCAGTAGAGTCAATTAAAATTGCAATCAAGAGCAGGTACGTTTGAAGTGATACAAACAGATGGTTATGAAACAAGTTCAGTAGTAAGAAAGTGAGGGATATAACTGACAAACTAAAACCAGATCAAGCACTTGGTATGTCTGAGGCTAGCTTTTAACATCATCCAAAGTCAAAGTTGAAAACTACAGGTAGGTCCTGGAATCCTGACTCAGCCCTTGGAGTTCTCTCGAAATTCAGCACGTGACATCGTGGTTGATGATGCCCATTTCTTGGAATTACTATAGTGACATCGCCGAAATATTAATGCAGCGTGTGCCATGGCAGTGGGGCCAGGTCTGGCCCCAAAAGACTAATGGCAGTGGGTGTCCATTTCCTGTAGTCACAACAGTCAAAAATTAATGCTGAATGCCAGCGCGTGGCATGGCAGAGATGTCCATGTTCCTGGAATAACAGTCACAAACGCTCGAAATGCAACGCATGGCAATGATGGCATGGCAGTAGACGCCCAGTTCCTGCAGGAATAGTGCAGCCACAACAGTCACAAATGCTCGAAATGCAGTATGTGGCATGACAGTTAGATGACCATTTCCTGGAATAACAACAGTCACAAACGATTTCTCTCCAAAACGCAGCACAACAATTAATTACAACGGTCCATCCAATCTATCGATACAAATTCATTTCTGAATTTCTATTATTCCAATCCTACGGTAGTGAATTTTTGAAATTTTAAACCGTTTTATAAGCATAAATACGGTATCCATAAGGTTCACTCGGAAAGGTGAATTCTGTTTCAGTTGAGGTCCACGGCTTCCAACACTCCAACAAAGGCTCATGTTCTGTGGAGGGATTGACAGATTCATCATCCAACTTGCCCTTCTTTGGGGATTGAACTATATAGCATATGGTGTGCTACACCAGGCCTCTTGTAGCTATGCCCGCAAGGAAGAGCTGCTGTGACTAGTTTGTAAGGTTGCTCATCACATACAATTCAGTAGCATGGTTGGGATAGAGGCCAGAATCCAGCATGACCACACAACGAAAATATGGCTAGGAACAACTTCTTGTTCCGGTGTTAATGGCTGTGCTTTCTTCGTCTCCCTCCTCCGTCAGCTTCTTCATTCGCAGATCGATTAGAGCACCACACTCCTTTATCGCCAAGACTTGGCCCTCAAAGTGATGTTGTTTTCCCACACTAACTGCTTGCAGGCAAAATTCTCACACAGGGCTGGCCCGCGAGACTAGCACCAGGGGGGCTGGGTGGTAGGGGTGTTTAATCTAGGCAGCAGATACGCCGCATATCTATTGACAGTTGCACCGTTGACCCTGTGAGCATCACACAATGCATGAAACACACTAACTGCCCATTGCGTTGTTCGTCTTTTTGCAGGTATATGCAATCACTGATAGCTTGGTCCAACACTTTATCAGATAGAGGAGATCCAAATCGTTTACTACTGACTGCCGCTTCCGAGGTTGAACAATGGCTAGCTGAGGTTGCAAAGTTGCTACCCGACGTGCTCAAGAGCTCTAAGTTGCTTCCAGAAGTTAAGTTACTTCCTGGAAGCAACTCAGAGCCACTCCTGCAAGTGTCAAACAGTTGAGGGAATAAAGTGATACAAAGAAGTCAGAGAACAAAAACATACACCAGTTTGCATGCCTCTTGTGTTTCTGCCACAGCAGAAGGTTTGAGTGCTAAATTAGCCGCCCGGCTGATGATCTCGTTCATTCAACACTATGCTTCAACAAAAATGGCGACTTGCATGGTCCAACCCACTTTTTGTAAGCGCTTTTCTGACATCGCAGGAAATACCGAGCCTCGAAATACCGAACCTCGAAAGTGAATGGTCTTAGCTAATCTAAATCGACCGGAAGTGCCATGGACTAAATCAGCAGTTATTAACTTTGCTCTAGTGGTCTACGCACCTTAGATCCTTCGCTGCACTCGGGATCTAAATACGTGTAGACCACTCATGCTTGGAATTATAGTATTTCCAGAATGGTTCAGTAGCTATAATTATAGTGCATTATGACAGAGGGACTGTTAACCCATTAACCGATAAATTGTTTCTCTCTGGAGGTCTCTCTTAGCTTGTGGGTGCATTAAACCTACCATATTTCCAGTTCTCTCTGCTTTTCAGCCCCCAAACTCCACACACATGACCATGCAGCAATCCTCTACACATTCATGACTCTAACCACACCCACCCATCAAGGGTCATTCAATAGTTACGGTTCTCTGCCGACCATCGCTCGTCTAGACCGAGAAAAACGCTTCACTGCCAGAAATGGAGGCCCTACTAGGCGAGAGGACTGTTTTCTCAGCCCATTTGTGCAAAGGAGGAGAGAAACGGCCCACCCAGCTCCAACCAAGAGCTTTTCAAGGCCAAGCCCAGAAGCGGACATATGCATGCTACCTAGGCTCAGTGCTGAAACCCACCCACCTCCCACTGTCCTGCTCTCTCTGCTGGCGCAGAGCCTAAGTCCCAAGGACATTGCCGGAAGTGTGACATCACTGATGAAAGTCTCATGCCGTCTGTAGAGGGCTTTATCAGTTAAAGTGTTAAGCTATAATACAATGTGCCGCATTGTTTAACTCTTTACCAACCAATGACTGCAAAAGCCGTCATGAGCTCCCATAAGCCATAAGAATTTATATGGGGATTTAATACTAGGCGTTATACTTCAATACAGGATTTTGCTTCCTTAAGGTGTTTCTTATGGTTGGTAAAGAGTTAATGTATATTATAGCTAACTGTGCAGTGTGCATAGCTACAGGCCATTGCCAGTCCCATTGCCATGACCCTTACTTAGCCTCATTCGCAGGCTCCTCCCAAGCTTTTTGACGCATACAGTATGCGACAAAAAGCTGGGGAGGAGCCTGGGAACGAGGCTAACCCTTACTACCGTATAATGTAAGGTATACCTCATTGTTTGTGCAGTCCTGGAATGGCTTGGTGCCCATGGCCCATATCTCATAAAGCAGGACCCCATAGCTCCACACATCACTAGCGGTAGAGTACTTGTGATAGTTGAGGGCCTCAGGAGCAGTCCACTTCACAGGGATCATTCCGCCATGAGAAACATAGTAGCCCTCATTTTGGAGATCTCTTGAAAGACCAAAGTCTGCAATCTATATGGAAACGGAAAGTTCACAACGGACTCTTTCTCTACCCTCCCCCAACTGGTACCTATCGCTATATAGCTAGATATCTATGATCATCCCTTCACCCTTCCTCCAAATTTAATGTATTGATTCTGAACACATGAGATTCCTCACTGGCATGTACAGATCGAATTGCACCTTCAAGTTTACAATACAGCTATAGGTTACCGTAGAAAATGCGAGTGCTGAGGTCCAAACTTATGAACATGTACTGGCCGGATGCCAAAAGCATCTCATTTCTCTGCAGTGAGAACAGTCTACTCCATCTCACAGTCATACTTCTTGTCCTGGACGTATGTGGTTAGCAAACCCTCATGGAAATCACCGAGTTAACCCTTTTCCTGTTCAATGACTTCATATGTGTCACGTCAAGAAAGTTTGTCACCTCTGGCATTTTTCATGAGAAGAAAGGGTGCATGGGATGGAGGGAGGGGGGTTCACCCGCAGGGTAAAAAGAATGGCTGCGTCCTGGCTCAGCTGCAGAAAGGCCTTGGTTGGCACTGGGAGGGCCATTCCCTCTTATGGCATAAATGGACATAGAAACAAACCATCTCACTTTGTAGGGTCTTTGCAGCTGCCCTAATGTTCTAATTGTTTACTTTCCGTCAATGGGTACATGCAACCTTGAATTCTGGCCGAGGAATTTGGGTGCTCTTATGGAGCATGCATGTAACTGTGCATAGCTGGGTAGGTACATATGAGGCCACATATATACCTTGCAAATGTCATACTCCGAGACGAGTATGTTCCTGGCAGCCAGATCCCTGTGAACGAATGACTTGTTGGAGAGGTAGGTCATTCCAAATGCTACCTGCCTGGAGAAGCTAAGCAGCTGAGCCGGCATATCTGCTGGGACACTGCTTGATCTGTAGGACAGCAAGGACAATTATTAGCAAGAGCTGAGAAATGAGCACATGAATAATATCTAAAACATTTGCTAAATCAACGTATCCCTTGGAGACTGGAGTACCTTTGTCATCTCAGTAGCAAACTATATAATTATGACAGTCATAGTTTCATGGGATGGTATACTATAGGGTACTGCAACAATTGAAGTTGTAGTTTACATGTTAAGGATCCTTGTTAAAGCCAATGCCTCTTTGCTGTGTCATCTGTGGTCTAAGTTAGCTCTATATTCTAACATACACATAAAATTTTCATGTTGAAAATCATCGCATGAGTATATAACTGTATGGACACAATATATTTTGATAAAATACAGTATTTGACCTATGCACTGCATGAGATGTCCGGATGTTAATTGGAGAGCTATAAACCGATCCACTAATAGCTTACTGTGGTCTCAAGGAGAGAAGATGATGATGCAGGTCTCCCTTGTGCATCATTTCACACACAATCAGCAACTGCATGTTCAAGAAAGCAATGGAGTAGGGAAGGCATCTGTGAAATAATCGGACCCCCCAAAAATTCTTCCTCTAGTAAATCCCATACAATTTCTCACATTATTTATGCATCTCAACTCACTGGGTCTGAGGTGGTGATGACCCCAATCACTCTGATGATATTGGGGTGTTTGAACTGTCCCATGATGACAGCCTCCTGCAGGAACTTCACCCTCTCCTCTTCTGTCAACCCACCGTCCAGAGACTTCACCGCCACCTCCACTCCGGGACTGCTCTTGGGGAGGGAGGGGCTCCACACACCACGCTTCATTGTTCCAAACAGGCCACTGCCAAGGTATTCATGCAGTCTGCAAAACACAACAAGGTGCATAGCTATAAGTGTAAATAACATAGCTTTATAGTTAGCTGTATCCATGCTTTGTGATGAACATGTGAGTCTGTACGCTAATCCCACCCCAAGTTTGATTGTTTGCAGTGCTGTCTCCATTTGTACATGCATGCAATCAAGGTTTACATGCACTGCAAGTCGTCTGGGAATGTGGCAATAGTCAGGTGATAGCTTCCTGTTAAGTTAACCCTCTCAAACCCTACGGGATCAGGAACAAACGTCCAGCTACTGTGCCCATGCAGGCCCTAGGTCCCACTTGCAGTATGGAACAAGGTTCGAGGGCTGATGATGTGCTTCTAGTCTCGTATCTAGATCCAGCAGCTGTTGGAAAAGGCCCTGATGGCACACTACACTTATGAAGGCGTAGTTTTGTGGAGAAGCACATGAATTATTTCGCCATGCATTATCACCACTTTGCAACTTCATTGAAAAAATCCTGAAGCGAGCCCCTTACGAATTTGGGCTTGTGTAACAGACTCTCCACATGCTTTTGAAAGCAGGATTCACAAAGTCACCGTATACCCTCTGACATCATTGAACGGCTTGCAGGGGTTCAACTTCCTACACTGTTATGCGCTCTTGAACCTACACACAAGTGGATTTCTGGATATGGATTTGGTCTCTCATGATCAAACTCACTCAAGGTCTTCCCGTGGAATCTCTTGGACCTTGAGCCTCAAGAGCTGCATTCTGAGCTCTTCTTCCTTGCTAGATGGATGCCAGTAGGGGTCTCCATAATCCTCATCCACCTCGTAGTGAGTTGGTGTTTTATTGGGCGGAGAATGACTAGGAACAGAAGTACTGGTAGTGGCATACGCATAGGGCTCAGAACAGGGTTCACTGTAAGGTTTAGATAAGGTCACAGTCTGCATGTGTAGTGTTGGGAGAGAGAAAACTATACACGTTCATCATTCAGACCAATCCACATAACATTATTGCCAAGCTACAATGGCTCTGTATACGGGTTGATGTGCTATAGGCAAACACATACAACCTGCACAGTTACATAGCTACCTAGTTGCAACATGTTAATTTCTAATGCAGTAAATTGTCACAGGGCTGTGACATAGCATATAATTATAGTACCAGTGGCTTGTTATGGCTAAGGTTACCCTAGCTATCAAACTATTAATATAGAAGGTTTCAACATCGGACTGCACACGAGTAGCTATAGATAAAACATCCAGTCTCAATGGACTAACGTAAACATCAGTGTGTACACCAGTGTACTGGCAGTAGCTGCTACTGCCTGTAAATCAGTAATTGAATTGTGTTTTTTTGTCACAGCAATGAAGTGCCAAGACAAGGAGGCTCATGCAGGTATGTGGTATATGTGCAATGTGCATGCATGGGCAATTGAACGCATGTTCTACTATACTATTGTGCATGCATGTTGAACAAGTACAGAAATGGGGAAAAAATGGAAAGTGAGAGTTCTTCAGCTGATACTACTGCCGGCATTTCTGAGAAGAAAGAGACACCTAAAATGGACCTCAACTGATATGGTACAATTCATTCAGGAATCAGAAATGGAGAAATTGTAAACAGGTACGTAAAAGCATAGCATTATGCCTGGGCAGGTTTTAAAATTTAGTGTTTTCCAGCTACAACTCGATATCTGAAGGTAATTAATAAGATCAACCTTCTGGCTCAGCTGCATATCTCATACCTGTCGTGCACTGTAGTGCTACGAACAATGGCTTTTGAGGATCAATACACACAATCAGGGTGGGAAACAGAAACAATTGCATGTAAGCTGTATACCGAATAATATTCGAAGCAAATTACTTCTAATCCAGGAACAGTCGACCCCCTGCATGGCCCTGGAAAGGGTTAAAATACTGAAGCAACTGCCGACTGCTACCACATTAAGCATCAGCCACATCCTACTTACAAATTGTGCCGAGACAAGTCCTTTTAAGGTTACTTCTTGCTAAAACATTACTTGTACTGTTGCAAGTACACTTCAGTCCACAGTAAACGGACAGATATAGTCTGAGGACCCATACCTCAGTTGTTGTAACCTCGTCTCCAATCTCAGAGTATGGATTTTGCTCTGAATACTGCAGCAGAGTAAAACAGATAAGGAATTCAAAGATGAAGTCTTCGTTCATTTTGCTGGTATGATACACTTACCCCTCTGTTATGGAAGTTCTCCCTATAAGATTTCTCAGAGCTACTAGCGGTGTGGTTCACTTGTTTTTTGGGGCTGATATCATCTGATTCTTCATGAGACACAACTACCTCATCCTTGCTGCCAACATGGTAACTGATCACAGCAAGTTGAGTGCTTTCAGTTTCTGTGTATCGGTACTTTCCTTTACGCTGCTTCTTCACGTTGTGCAGTAAACGTAAGTGGAGATTGTGATGAGGATAACAATTGCCATAGTAACCACCAATACTGCAGCAGCAATGCCTCCTAGTGCCTCATATGAGACATCTGCTCTTGGGTCAGACACTATGTCAGGTTTGGAAATTGATGAAGAATAGAGACTTTGCGAGGACCTGCTACTAGAAAAAGGTGGAAACAAGTCAGGTGAAGCTTCAGATCTGCTGCGGGATGCCGGTACGAACAAGTCAGGTGTAGCTTCAGATCTGCTCGAGGATACCGGTACTAAATAACATGATGTAAATGAGTAAACGACACCTTGCGAATGTTGATCTTCAACGGAAGATTGGAACTGAATAGTAGGTTGGGCCACTGGTGGTGATGGTACTGTGTTCAGAGTTCATGGAGAAAATGGCTCGGCTAATGACAGCAGAAGCAACCATACTGTTGAATTTAATAGTTCCTTTGACTCAAAATTTGAGGCATACCTTATTAATGCTAATAAAATTGTACATCCAATCTAATGGTAGAAATTCGAAAACAATTTAATTAGCAGTAGCCCAGGACACTAATTATTTTGCGAGAATCAAGTTAAAACAATACCAGGAACTGCACTTATCAAAACAACATGAGTTTCAAGAATTTACAAAGTACACTATTAGTCAGTTAGCTTTGGTGTCAGGAACAAACGTCGAAATGCAGCGTGTGGCATGGCAGTTGGTGCCCATTTCCTGGAATGCAACGAAAAAGTGTCTGGGCTGCGAGACTAAAACAGTCTTTGGTCACAAACGAATTCTCTCGAAATTCAGCACGTGACATTGTGAACAGACCAAAACATTGAAATGCAGTGCGTGGCATGGCAGTGGATGCCAACTTCCCATAATAGTGTAGACACAACAGTCACAAACACCAAATACCAGCGCATGGTGGCATGCCGGCAGTTGATGCCCATGTTCCTGGTCACAACAGTCACAAACGCTCGAAATGCAGCGTGTGGCATATGGCAGTGGATGCCCATTTCTGTAGCCAGAACAGTCACTAACGCTTTAGATGCAGCGCGTAGCATTGCAGTTCGATGCCCATGCATTACTTTCTAGTACAACGGTAGATCCAATCTAACAGTAGAAATTCTTGGAATTTCTATGAATCCAAATTCTACCATAATGAATGTACTTTTTCTTGCTACCGTTTTATTAGCATAATAAAATGCTAATAAAACGTACATGCATTAAATACAGCATGAGCTCCTTAGTGCATACAAAATGTGTTTAGGCCAAGCAAAATAAATTATTAGTCAGTCTCACCAATTGATACCCGCACATTGAGGTTCACACCGACAGCTGTGAAGTCACTAAGTCTACGCGGTGAGGAAAGGGGCGGGAGGAAGAGTGCTGATCCACAGGCAGAATCGATCAGATTGGCCTGAGCAGGACATGCTGGATCAGGGTTGGTAGGATCCTCACAAGTGTCCAGGATTTGCACGCCGACCCTGTCCCCTTGTTTGACTGGCCACTGCCATGGCACTCGTGAGAGACTCCCACAGTACTGGGCAGAGTCACTTCTGATATCAAGACGCTGTGTGTATATCTTGTCCAACTCGTGTGTATCACTCCTCTCTCTGTACACCACCACTCTCAGTCTGAACAGAGTTGTCTCCATTAGTCGGTTTAAGAAAGCACATGTTTCTACAAGAACTATGTCTCCGTTGCAAGTGACAGCCTCTGGCATCAAGTATAGGCCTCCTACTCTCAGCTCTTCGCTGTCTTGTAGCGATGGTTTCACTGCACCCAGTGAACAATCTACATGTGCACACACAACAAATCAAAGCAGGAAGAGAGTGAATTCACTTTTTATAGAAAACAACTGGATCTTTAAAGCATTCTGCAAGCAATATCGAGTGAATGTAACCACAATTGTATGAGAAGAGGTGCTTTAAAAAGGACAATCTTACCTGTCAGTGGAGTTGGCAGATGGCTTGGTGTTGCAAATCGTGATGAGATGCATGTATATGTACATTGTAGAACTGGCTGTGACATGGTTGGCACTGTAGTGTATAATGACGAGGAGCAGCACTATTGGTATATGTCCCCCCAGACCATACACATACGTACGACTTAAGCAACAACCCCCGGACCAGCAACTGACTAATGTTCATGTGAAAGCTACAATTGAAACCAGCTATATATACGCAGCTACAGGTACCTAATATACATGAACCAATCTGTAATCATTGCTAAACACATATACTTTTCAGATGCTAGATGTATGCTGTGTGTGACTCACATAGATTCTAGTTTGTATGCAAATTATAACTATGAATATGCTCACCAATTGACATCCATACATTGAGGTTCACACCAACAGTTGTGAAGTCACTAAGTCTACGTGGTGTGGAAAGAGGTGGGAGGAAGAGTGCTGATGCACAGGCAGAATCGATCAGATTGGCCTGAGCAGGACATGCTGGATCTGAGCCATTACGAGTGTCACATGTGTCCCGGATTTGCACCCCAACTCTGTCTCCTTGTTTGACTGGCCACTGCAGTCGTGCTGTTCGTGGGATACTCCCACAGTATTGGGTAGAGTTACTTCTGATATCAAGAACCTGTTCATAAATCCTGTCCAACTCGTGTGTATCACTCCTCTCTCTGTACACCACCACTCTCAGTCTGAACAGAGTTGTCTCCATTAGTCGGTTTAAGAAAGCACATGTTTCTACAAGAACTATGTCTCCGTTGCAAGTGACAGCCTCTGGCATCAAGTATAGGCCTCCTGCTCTCAGCTCTTCGCTGTCTTCCAGTGACTGTTGCACTTCACCCAGAGAACAATCTGTAGGACAATCAACTGCTCTTACTAAGTATACTACTTAAGTTTATGCTGTTTTAGTAATATAACTCCATACCATTCTGAGAGACAAATTCAAATCACTTAGCTAATTATGCCAACTTGCGAAATAGTCAGGAGTGTGATCATGAGGTGGCACATTGAGAAAAATGTCCTGGGACTAACTTGTTGGTGGTGTCTGTAGAGGGGTTGCAGTTGGGGAACGGGAAATGCATGTAGCTGGTTGTGTTGTTGCTGCAGTTGTGAAAAAAATGACAGCACTGAACATGCTATACACACCACCATTTCTCTCCCTGTACGGAATTTCACAACACTGGGAAAGGTAACCAGTCCACTGATGTATTTACAGGACCATTTTATAGTCTTTTCTTCTATTGGTTGGTATCATTACACTTGCATCAAACTATGCTTCTCAATGCAAGATGTAATGGAGTCAGGACACATAAAATAGTCTAAGCGAATCTATCATTAATATTGCGAGCCTGCACTCGAGTGGTTAGCGTTGGCAAAGATGATGAAATACTCACCTTGCATGTGCAAGAAAGGTGAAATCAGAGGCATAGCCAGGGAATGTACGAATTGCCCAGGCGCTTATGAGCGGTGGAGGTGCGTGGTGCTTATGTGGCATGCAAAATGTGATTCTAGGAAGCTGCTGCCCATCTATCACCTGCATGCAAAGCCTCACTGACGTCCCTGGGCCTTCAGTTGACATATTTCCATGGAATGGAAAAAACATGACATTATAGCAAATGCCATGAGGAAAGACTGCAATTACTGTGACTGCACCACGATACTGATCAGCAGGAAAGCTTGAGTTGTATGCGCCGCTTGCCTCATGAACGTTTGGCTCACAAGACAAGACCTGGGGATGGGTTCCTATACAGTTAAATCCCAGTGGCGGATCTAGGATTTTTGGAAGGGGGGTTCAGAGCCGGTTCCAGGCATTTAGGAGATGTGTATGTCCTCTGCCAAAGGCAGTGGATAGAGGCACATAGTGCCTATCAATCCGCATGAAGCATGGAAAATTTTTACCTTCATTTTTCAGTTATCTGGATGAGCTCTTATAGCACCTTTGTGCTTTTCACTGTACTAGACCGTCTCAATCTCGATGTGGAAAGGAAATTTATGTGAGATGTCTGCATGCAAGGCTTTATCTAACATGGCTGGCTACAACAGCACACTTATATGTGTGCTTAATATATATCAGTCTTACCTTGTCTACTTCTCTTAAAAATTGTAGTCAGGGGTGGGGCTGATAGCTAATGGCTTGACCACATGGAATGCTTACACTGCATTTTCTATGTGTTTGCAGACAATAATTTGATATAAAATTTAAATTCTGTAGCTAGTAAACAAGAAGCGTAAACCTAGCTAGCCTCGGTTCCCAGGCCTTCTCACCCCAGCGTTTGTCGCTTGCAGTACTAACGCAGCTAGGGGAAAGCGTTAGTACTGCAAACAACAAATGCTGGGGTGAGAAGCCCTGGGAACGAGGCTAAATCTATAGCTAGCTAAACACTATGACTACCTTCAGCCAACGAACGACTGACCTACCAAGGTAGGTACTTAACATTTAAAACATGCATGCTTTTCTGCCTTGCATGTAGCTATGGTCTGGCTGTGCCAGATTACAAGCTTCTCCTTGAAAAGGGGGGTTCCATGGAACCCACGAAACCGCCACAGTGAATCCTATAATCATAAATAAGAAATTAGAGCTAGACTGCTTCAACATACATAGCTAGCTTACCAACTGCTGTCACAGTACTTTATTTGTCTGGTGTGTTGCACTCTTCGACTAGCGCTAGTCTCACAAACTTGCTGCCTTTTCAGAACTGTAGTGAGAACCTGACTGCTGCATATTAGTACTGTAGATAGTATATATCGACTAGCTACAGCAATACATGGCGTTCTGGTCCTGTCGCCATTGTGACATATTCGCTAATAGTCTACACAAGTTATCATCAGTGGCGTACATGTATATATGTAGCTATCAGTACATAGATGCAAACAACCTATCACTAGCCGTATACCATGCCAACCTTGTCTCTTCTCTCTGCCTCCTACACCAGACGATGTCATAAGAACGACCAGCAGGCAGATGAAAAGCCACAAGCAAATTGTAGCTGCCATAATTGGATTTTGTTGTGAATGGCTATTTGATATAATTATAGACCTTATTTGGCTAACGCGCGCCGACTTGCGGCAAATTCCAATTACTTGCGTGGGCGTTCCTGGCGCTACGTACGTACGTAGATGGGCCACACTTTCGAGGGCATTTATATGCTGGAAAGGCACTAGCCTCTCCGTACCTGCCTTGCAGAGTACGTCCAGCAACTCGCTGGCGAGCCACATCCCTCAAAGCACACCCGGAGTCGAGCTAGCCTCGTTCCCAGGCCTCCGCCCAGACTTTATCTCGCAGCCGTGAGTCGAGCCACGCCCATGGAGAACAGTACTGCCAGTCTGTTATAGTAACCTCGTTCCCAGGCCCGAGACGGCGAGGAGAAAAGGGCCTGGTTTCCACTGTTTGCGCATGCGCTTAATTATCTGTAACCGTAACACGTATTCATAAGGGGCCGGGGGAAGGTGCAAATGACGTCTTCGTAGTCACATGGTCGAGGGTGTGACGCTACCAATATTGCTTCACTGGTCCTCGATCCGCGAGATGAGGGGCGACACGACCACAATTGCACTGCCACCAGCAACAGACTTACCGGACTTTCTTTTTTCAAAACAAACGGAAGAGTCTGGTAGCATACTGACTCCACCCGGTCGGTGCCACCATGGATAATAGAGCACGAGGAACTCGTGCTCTATTATCCATGGTGCCACGGTAGCCACACGAAAATATCCCATCGTTCAATAGCAGGTCGCTGTTCTAGCTCAATTCGGGAGCGCCTTGCCGCCTGAGGACATAGGAGAGCACGATCGAGAGCTGTTGTAACGCACGCCACTACTAAGTACTCGCTACAGTGACGTACAGTCGATTGCAGTTGCGTTTGAACACTGCGGATTATCACGGAGACTGTGTTCTGAAAATAAGACACTCACGCAAAGTGTCTGCATGGCTTCCAGACTCTTGCGTATTCAAGGCCGTGCCATTTCCGTGAAGCTCCCCCCACAGAAAGCTCTTGCCGCACATGGTCACGCAATGCGCAATGTTCAAACGCAACTGCAATCATGGATAATAGAGCACGAGGAACCTATTATCCATGCTGCAATCGACTGTAGCTAGTTACTGTCGATTTCACTTCGCTTCGAACATGCGTATTGCGTGCCAAGTTTTGCGGCAAGAACTTCCTGTGGGTGAAGCTTTACGGAAATTGCACGGCCCGCAATACGCTGGAGTCCGGAAGTAACTGTAAAGTAGGAGATTTCCGTTGCGTTTGAACACTGCGTATTGCGTGGATTATCACGGAAACTGTGTTCTGGAAGTATGACACTCACGAAAAGTGCCTGCATGGCTTCCAGACCTTTGCGTATTCCAGGCCGTGTCATTTCCGTGAAGCTCCACCCGCAGAAAGTTCCTGCCGCACGCGGTCACGCAATATGCGATGTTCAAACGCAACGGAAATCGACTGTATACTGTAGGTCAGAGGAGGTAGGACACGCTTACGGAGGTACGCGAAACTCCGTATCACGTTGAGTTTCAAGAGATCGTTAACGGAGTAATGTGACGGACGCTACCCACGTGGAAACCATTAAAGATCACCTTCAAGTCGGCAAGTTGGCTTCGTCTGTTCTCTCGTTGTGAATTCGCTGTCGGCTGGAGGTAGCCACAGTTCAAAGCGGCGATGGATGCCTTCAAGAAAATCTACCTCTCCCCTCCCATGGCCCCAGACTTTTTGTGCTATAAACCTCTGAAATAGGGGCGGGGTAAGCGGGTTAATTATTGGTGATGTTTGAGCGAAGATATCCGGAGAACGGGAGCAGCTAAAAATACCGGACCTGCATCACAGAATTGCCCGTTCTCTGTGGATTCTTGTGATACCTACATGTGGGCATCAGGTTTGGAGCTACAGGCCTCTGAATCCAACCATGTTTTGAGGATTTTGATGCATATGGTGTGTTTGTGCAGTCGTTGCTCACAAACCGTACATGCTATGGACATGGAAATTATGCCACTGGATAGAGCAAAGATCAATGTTGCCAATGTGGTCCCTGTATTGGGTGACAACCCTGTTGTGCTTGGAGCTATGGATGCCTCAAATGAACAATTTTTCAAGATTTGATGTCTATACTGTGACTTCGTCCAACTCACGAGCCCTATTCACCAGTAGCCTCGTTCCCGTGCAAAAGCTGGGCGATAGCCTGGGAACAAGGTTAATTCACCAGTAAACCTGGGATTTGCAAATGCTGCTAGAAAAATACTTGATCTTTCATCGAGGGGCAACCGCACTCCTGGTAGCCGTTGCAACGCCGCGATTGCCTCGCCGTAGCGCAAGCTAATTATTGCAATTCGTTCCAATTAACGCACATGCCACGTGGCAACCACGCTCCGTCGATCGCGAGCAATGGCGGCCAAAAGGAAGACAAGACATTATTACAGCACTCACAACTTAGCCAGCACGGTGAGTTTTGGCATACAAGCGTTAGTGAACGACAGCGATTACGGCCGTGTGGTCAGAATCCTCGTGTGCCTTCCTGAGAACGGTACTGCCACCGGAAGTCGAAGAGAGCGCTCGAGCAATGGCGGCCAACGGCGAGACGAAAGCGCTCATATCTCAGCCACCAAGGTGAGTTTCAGCACCAACTTTTTACATTCAGATCAGTACATGATAGCGATCACGGCGGTGTAGTCAGAATCTCTGTAGGCCAATCCTAAGTACTCAAACATTATATTAATTAATTATATTATTTATCGAGGGGCAACCGCACTCCTGGTAGCCGTTGCAACCCCGCGTTGCCTCGCCGTAGCGAAGCTGATTATTGCATTCGTTCCAATTAACGCACATGCCACGTGGCTCAGTCGATCGCGAGCAATGGCGACCAAAAGGAAGACAAGACAGCACTCACAACTTAGCCAGCACGGTGAGTTTTGGCATGTAAGCGTCAGTGAACGACAGCGATCACGGCTGTGTGGTCAGAATCTTCGTGTGCCTTTCCTAAGAACGGTACTGCCACCGGAAGTCGGAGAGAGCGCTCGAGCAATGGCGGCCACGGCGAGACAAAAGCGCTCATATCTCCACCACCAAGGTGAGTTTCAACACCAACTTTTTACATTCAGGACAGGGCATGATAGCGATCACGGCGGTGTAGTCAGAATTTCTGTAGGCCAAGCCTAAGTACCCAAACATTATTTATATTAATTAATTAATTAGATTATTTACGCGGCACAATTTTTCCTATACCAGGAGTGTAATTACGCGGCACAATTTTTCCCCTACCAGGAGTGTAATTATGTTGGGCAAGAGTGCATGATGACATCAATGTTTTTTCATCATGCGCTCTTGTGTTGGGTGATAATCCTGAATTCGAAGCTGCAACCGTCTGAAGCTTCAGTTTTGAAGTGTACGAACCATTAATGTTCCACCTGGAGTATGGACACCAGATTTAGCATGGTATACCAATTGTGGATAATAAGCCATGACATGTTTGCACATTGTGCTAAAAATAACAGGTAAACATTGACCACACATTGATCCATACTTCCTGACCACAGGGTCATGACAACAGCCAGGCAAAGGACTTGTTGTATGTCCAAGCACTACCCCTCTGGCATGCATGCAAGACAGTGAGAAAGTGACGGAACTGGATCCGCATGTGTTCCAGCATGTGACTCATGAGATAATTAACTGTGGGGGTGGGACATCAAATTGGTATTATCACAAGGTCCCCAGGTTTACTGGTGAATTAGCCTCGTTCCCAGGCTATCGCCCAGCTTTTGCACGGGAACGAGGCTACTGGTGAATAGGGTTCATGGCTTATTATCCTCGCCGTCTCGGGCCTGGGAACGAGGCTACTGCTATAGCTACTCTGCTCGGCTTAGCCTCATTCCCAGGGGTAACTGTAAAACCTGGACTGACTAAAACAGCTGTATACAGACAGCAAATATCACCAAAGCTATGAAGGTTTGTCTCAAGTTGCTTGCTAGCCTGTTGTTGCATCATCGTCTCCTCGATTTCCGGATTCCGAAAGGTCAATGGTCACGTGGATATGTGTGCATCCACCCTCCGCGGGCGGCTTCGCCGCGCGCCCGCTTGACCGGCCGGGCGGAGAGGGCTAGAGGCCAGACTAGGAAGATCGATGAATCTCACTAGCCTCGTTCCCAGAGCAAAAATTATCACCAACCGTGAACTAGTCTCAAAATCGTCTGGGAACGAGACTAACCGTGAACCTCGCGTTTCCAATCCGGGCCACGCTGCATCAAGCCTGGGGTGTATATTACAGTTGTGCGGTGACGATGTGGAATTTGCGAGTGATTCTATTGCTGGCAGTATCAAGTACCGCGAGCTTGGCCATTAAAGGCCGCTCTGGGGAGAGATGGAAAAGAGAAGACCTCGGACAAGACGGTACGCGGTCTTGTGATTATCCATGCTTGTGATGCACGTTTGAATAATGTCCTAAGCTACTACTATCAACAGTTTATTGTGTACTGTTCTGGCTACCATGCTTTCCTTATGAAAACTTTCAATGGGGAGCACTAACCACATTTTGTGTTGAGGGTATAGCCTAATGCTTTTGCTAGCTATTTGCACACACCTGACTGGTTTCTTGATGTTTCCATGCTGGTTCTAAGATTGCTTTTGCTAAGATTGCTTATGTACAATATCCATGTTTGTCCGATTGTAGAATTTGGTGATGTCTAGTGCATATTTGGTCACTATCGGATATTTTAGCAAAGTGGTTATTGGTCCAGCAGGAAGTATAGGGCGATGGGTTAGGGTATGTTAGGGTCAGGGCTGGTTCTAGATGCGTGCTCGTTTCCTGTACCTATACCTAAATCATTTACTTCCTGCCGGACAAATATCCACTTCAATATTTGCATTCTAAGATACATAATTATGTGTGTGATGGCTTGTTTGTTCAGTGGCCTAATTCAGTTGTGTGTACCTTACATGCTTACTCCCCCTCACGCTACCTCAGTAACAACACCAACTGAATTCGAAGACCAGCAACAGGCTCCTCTTGATCCTGGACAGATTGCGGGCATAGTCATTGCAGCAGTTGTATTTGTTTTGCTACATTTGATCTTTTGTCCCCTGCTCATCTGCTATCTATATCTACGACTACTACGTTCCAAGAAAGTGTCAGCTACTCAAGAAACGCCACAATCAAATGGACACCCAATTGAAACTACAAACCAACCTGCAACGCAACCTGGTGCCCAAACTATTCCCAAATCACGGCAGAATGACAGACAGCAGTTCTTGAAGGGAGAGGTGTGTAGACCAATGTATGCATTCTTTGTTCTGGATGGATCAGCACATTCCCACAGTTGTGTGATACCTTATTGTGACGGTTGTGCTATAGGTATAGGTAATGGGCCCGAAGGTGCATGCTTTAGCCTTGCTGTGTCTCACCATACATTTTGGTTCTTGTTATCTAGTACTCTGAACTCAATGAATATTCCGTCATTTATGAAGAGGGTGAAACTAAACCCCGCTATGAGGTATGTTTGAAGTGTTTTGCAGTTTTGCGTTCCTATATAATCACGGTTCACTATCCTATAATTCTTCAAGCTTCAAACAAGTACCCTTTTACATTTTGGCATTGCTCTAAAGATATGCATCCATTCATACTTACGTATGTATACTGTTGATGAAGAGCTAGCTTTATTGACATTTAGATTAACTCTGGTAAAGGTCTAATAAAGTTACAGTTTCTAGTAGAATAAGGAGAAGTGTAATACACAAAGTGACCTGGTGGAAAATTTAAATTACCACTTATAATATATAATTCCAATTTAAAGTACTTACTGCGAAGTGTTAAAGTGGGGAGGCCAAGCAATCAGAATTCAATTGCTTGATGCAATCTGCAGGTGAACTTTTCATACCGGTAATTGCACATCTTTTTCCTTTTGTCGCATAGAATTCATTGCCAGCTGAGGAAGCAGAAGAGTCCCAGAATGTGGTAGTTCCTCTCAGCCCAAGTGCTGACGCTGGCTACAGCACTCCCTCATATTCTGAGCCTTATGCTTATGCCACCACAAGCACATCACTGCCTGATAAATTCTCAGATCACTATGAGGTGGATGATGATTATGGAGACCCGTACTGGCATCCATCTAGCAAGGAAGATGAGCTCAGAATGCAGCTCTTGAAGCTCAAGGTCCAAGAGATTTTAAGGGAAGATCTCCAGTAAGTTTTGTATAAATGAAACAGCGTGTACATATACTTAGTTTTTGTATGTATGCCTACAGACTCCATGAGCACCTTGGCAGTGGCCAGTTTGGGACAGTGAACCTTGGTGTGTGGAGGCCTGCCACACCTAGGAGCAGTTCTGGAGTGGAGGTGGCAGTGAAGTCTATGGAAGGGAGCTCGACAGAAGAAGAGAGGGTGAAGTTCCTGCAGGAGGCAGCCATCATGGGACAGTTCAAACATCCCAATGTGATCAGGATATTTGGAGTCATCACCAGTTCCGATCCAGTGAGATTGTGCATGTGTTAAAATCCCCAATTTGGATGCAGATTAAATCGTGATTCTTTCCTCACCCCCCAAGGTGATGATTGTCTGTGAACTGATGCATAAGGGAGATCTCCATCATTACCTACTTTCTCTGAGACCCAGGTATGTATATGTCTTGCACCTATATTTGCTATCAGGATAACCAAGATCCTCTACAATGTAATACTATTAAGCCGCAACATACATACAGCCAGTAACATTACTGGCTATGTTAATTACAGAGCATAGTGACCCAAGTGAGTTGGTTTCGGTATGATCATTGGCAAGTTTCAATGCTCCAATTATAGCATCTTGAAGTCCATACAAAGTCTGTTTACTCAATACCAAAGTTGTAATGACATAATTATGCATAAAGTTAACTACTAATTTTATGTGTGCGCACATGCAGAACTGCGGAGGCAAGTTATTATGTACAGCCATAACTCAAGTACGTGCGTACCAACAGAAGTGTTCTAGTGGAATTTTAATATCATGTAATGTGGCCTTTACTTACAGCACTATGAAAGAAAGGTTCAATACCTCATCATGGTAATATATGGGTTCCAGAATACCCACTATACCATTATACATTCCAGTAACACACAGTTGTTGCTTACCACACAAAACATGCAACATGAAACATCATAACTAATAAAGATACCATAGTAAGACCAAAGAAGAGTGTCTTGCAGTTTTAGCAGGGCTGTATGCCGGATATTGGCACTGCTGTGATGTAATGCCCTAGGGCCGCAGGCTGCTAATTGATGATGTCATTAAGTGATGATGTCATCACAGCTGTGCCATATGCATATGCCACATGCACCTGAATCCTTTGAACTTGTTGAGGTCTATTATGCCACGTAGTGTTTTAATCTAGAGCTCACTGAAACTGCACTAAAGACTTCCTGGGGAGTTTTAAATCGAGGTAATTATCAAGCAGCCATTAAGATGACATGTTTCCTGGAATACTATATATACAGACATAGGGATAGTACAGCCACAACTGATATTTATATTTAGACAGGCATGCAGATAATGTGGCAGGATATGGTGTCATGTGCTCCATGTCCACGGCTGCAATTCACATGACAAGGAGTGTTGCATGCTGTAGTAGCATCATTCAGTGTTGTTTCAGTGCAAAATTCTGAGTACTAGTTTTAGTTACCGGTATACTGAGATTACATGGGGTACCCGGGTAGACTACTAAATGTTGAATGGGCCGTTACTTTAGTTGGTAAAACACTTTTCTATAGGGTGAGTTCAGTATTAGTTTAGTCAGTCTATTTTTAGTAACAGACTATAGTGACTGTCATAATTATGCACTCAAGTGTTTGTATATCTAGTGCATTTTAGTTTCAGTTTAGTGGACTAAAGCAACACTGCAATGGTACCGTATAGCGGGATATTTTCGTAGGTGCAAAATTTCGTATAAATGGCTATAAACCCCTCAGCAGAAATTTTCGTATTTTAATTTTCGTATGCGCCTGCGCATTGCCACGCCCCCTAGCACTACGCGTACGCAAATAGGTGTCGTCTTTCTGTTTTCGGTTGAGAGGGTACGTCTACAATGCTGATATCTGGGCCTCTGTTGTCGGCAAGAATTTCGGAATAGCCGCCCAGACCCCGTGAGACTAGATCGTTGCTGCTCAGTGAACTGACTTACTTTCACTTCCCACGCTCAGTCTCGTTATCGTAGCAGGCTAACGGGTGTAGACAGGTCCACTGGAGTCTGGAAGGCCGTTCGAAGGAAATACCGTTATAAAACCCCACCGCTTGCTCGCCGCTTCCACGTGTTCGATTGCCCGTTCAAAATTTGACGTTAATATTTCGACGCTTAAAATTTTCGTAGTTTTTATTTTCGTATCTCGAGGCTTCATACGAAATATACGAAAATTTAGCACCGTACGAAAATTTCCCGCTATACGGTATGTGGTACTCTGGGTTACGTGCCATGTAGGTCACATGATTTGATACCTATAGCCCTTTCTAGTGTGAAGATGGAGTACCTTCTTTATGCTGTCCTATCTCATATCAATGCTGTTGCAGATCAGGAGGAGAATTCCCTTCTGAAATGCCAGCTGTGCTCTTGAGCTTCTCCAGACAGATAGCAGCTGGCATGGGCTACCTTGCTGGCAAATCATTCATACATCGGGATCTGGCAGCCAGGAATATACTTGTGTCAGAAAACGACATTTGCAAGGTATATTCAGTCAGTGAATCATTGTCTGCATATAGTGACACTTTATATGACATATTATGATATGTCTCTGGAGACTGGAGTAGCTTCAACAATTGAAAGGCTCGATCGGATCCAGAATAGGCTAATTAGCTAACCCACTAACCCACTAGACCCCATGGTTGACGTACAAAGACATGCCTAACTAAACGTGACTTTCCTACCATGTACTAAACCCCTGTCTTCATTGAGTTTCGTGGTTGATGGATTTACAAAATAATTATACGTACCGGGTACTTCATGCAAGCTGTGAGTCTGTATTGCAAAGTGATATTGATTATTTTGTCCATTAATGCCTTTGTCATTCGAATTGCAGCCTATGCTGACATGGACGTGTCATGGAATGGTATTACAATTTAGAATACTGCAACAATTGAAAGGTTTCAAACTAGGAAGGGTATAATCCACTAAACCAGATGATTTGAATTAAGCTATACAACCTAAAGGAAAGCATTCTCTCAGGATGAGGATACAGTTGCAGGTGCAGGAGTAAAGAAGTGATTGCTTAATTGCTATATATGCAAAAACGGTGTAGTTGTTTTGATTACTTGTTGGTTACTACAGTTGCACCATTGAACATGCAGGAACCAATTAAGTTGTCTGCATTTCAGTAGCATCCTACATAGAGTGGCCATTCCAGTAGCAGTCAAACACGGTGCAGCTATATAGTAACCACCAAGCAGTCAAAGTAACTACTTCTGTTTTTGCAGTGTACACATAAATACTCTTGACTTCCTCCATAACCTAGTAGGAAATTATTCAGTTCATTTGTTACCTACAAACGCTCCTCTGCAGTCATTCGAATTGCAGCCTATGCTGACATGGACATGTCATGGGATGGTATTGCAATGTAGAGTACTGCAACAATCGAAAGTTTCAAACTAGGAAGGGTATAAACCACTAAACCAGATGATAGTCATAGTCGTCATTTTCTTCTTGCGACCTTAATTGCTGCCGCTAAGATTGTAACTCTGAATGCCCTTAACTTCATGCACATTAGTAGTTGTGAATTTGACCATTGTAAATGCTCTTCACTAAGTTCACTTTGTTTGTACACCTCTGCAACGTGCATAGATTGCAGACTTTGGTCTTTCAAGGGATCTCCAGAAAGGAGACTACTATGTTTCTCATGGTGGAAAGATCCCTGTGAAGTGGACTGCTCCTGAGGCCCTCAACTATCGCAAATATTCAATCGCTAGTGATGTGTGGAGCTATGGGGTCCTACTCTATGAAATTTGGGCCATGGGCACCAAGCCATTCCAGGACTGCACAAACAATGAGGTAGTGAAATTAGAACTGATATGTGCATCACAGTTGATTATGCATGTGCAAAGAGAATCCATGCATGTGGTCTATCTATAGCGCACTTGACCTCAGATCATCAGTACATGTGAAGTTAATGGCATGGGAAAAAACAGCTGAAATGTAGGATAGCAGTCAAGAGATAGGCAAGCTGAAGCTGAACCGAGCACTGAATATCTGTCCAACTGTACCTGACTGTACCTCAGACAGAGACCATGATGGGACTCATTATGTAGGTCATGAATATCATTAGCAGCCTAATTACTATTGTGTTTGTTGGAGAGTGTCATTGTATGCTGTTGGTATGGCCACTGTACCTGTGAAGCCAACTGTAGCTAACTTTGGTTGTATGCTGACACTTGACATGGTCTGATACAAATGCTAGGGCGTAGCTAGCAATGAGGCAAGGGAGGCAGTTGCCTCCTCACTTTTCTGGATAATGACGCGCGTGTCCGGAGTCTCACACACTCCACGTATGATGTGCGTTCGATCTAGACAGGAGCTAGGCTCACCATGAGCCGGCGTATAATCTTAACGCTGATAGTGCTGCAAGTCTGGGACAGTCAGGGCACCGGCATATTGCTTTAGCATTTCGAGAGCAACTGTTTGCGCGCACTGTGTATGATTAATTAGCTCGAAAACTTTTTCGCCGCGCGCTTCACGCGCGCAGGGAACTTCATGCCTCCTCAATCTCAAAATCCTAGCTACGCCCCTGAAATGGCTGCCAGAATCCTCATGTATATCATTAAATAGCTCCGTTTTATTTTTTTTTGCATCCCCATTAGCCCTTTCCCAAGCAATGATGCCATATGGCGTCATGAGACTTTCAGCTTCATAATGTCACATCCGGCATTGTCCTTGGAAGATAGGTTCTGCGCCAGCAGAAAGGGTGGGGCAGGGGGAGGTGGGTGGGTGCACCCAAAGGGTGCAAACAGCATGGCCGCGTCTGGGCTCAGCTTTGAACAGCCCTTGGTTGGAGCCGGGTAGGCCATTTCTCGGGTTTTAAGCATAAATGGGCCTATAAAACAGTGGTCTCACCTTGCAGAACCTCGAATTCCAGTGTTCAAGCCTGATTTCTCTGCTAGAGCGAGTTACCGTCGCCTGAGCATCTTGATCACGTACACGTTAACAAGTGGGTGTGGTCAGAATCACGAATGTGGAAAGCATTACTGTGTGCAGTTCTGTGTGAAGTTTTGAGCGTGAAAACCGATGGGAACCTAGTAGATTACAAGCTAAAATACTGACCTCCATAATCTGTGGGTGGTAAAGGGTTAACGGCGCTTGCCTGTCAGCAGCAAAGGAACCAGGCTAGCTAGCTGTTGATGGATCTCAAGGATAGCTATATCAATTTCGTGGATTGAGTGAAAGTAGACTCATAGCTATTTAGCCTACAAGACCAACTCTTCTATGGCACATTACTGAGATTCCCTATTACAGATTACAGAACAGCACTGACCAAGATACATCTTTTAAATCACAACCACTGTCATTTAGCAGTACACACTGCATGTGGCTGTCTATATGACATTCAGTACGTCATGCAAGTTGTCTTATATGTATACAGGCTCTTCAAAAGGTGCTAAAGGGCTACAGACTACCTCCTCCTCCTGGGTGTCCTAAGCAAGTGTATGAACTGATGATAAAATGCTGGTAAGACTTTGCAAACTATAGCAAATTCCCACAATTTCCTTGCAGCTATAATTATAGCTATTGTAGCTGGTTGACTGATGAACTGTTTCTGTTATATATGCTTGTATACAGGCATCCAGACACTGATTCCAGGCCACTATTTTATGATCTCCGATTCTCCTGCTGCTGCTCCAGCGTCCAGACTTCCAGCTGCTGAGGTGGTCGGCAGAGGATGAGGTGGCTTACAGTGAGAAGGCCAGGACTCTGGGAGGACCTGCAGAGGATGGGGTTGAATTGTATGCTGAGCTACAAGAGTCCTATAGTTGTTAATGCAACTTAGCCATTCTCATACATGCACAATATTGTTGGACAGACTGTAGCTATGATTACGATCGCGAGTCATCGTCATTCATTTTTTTCTTTTCTTTTTCAATGTGTGTACCTCTTTTCCTTCATATAGCTACCATTATACCGGTATGAGTAAGGCTATACCCTGCTGGGAGGTTCATGTTGCAACCAGTGTCACAATAACGGCTTGACGTAGACTGTGCGCGTACTCGTTCCCAGTCCATCGCCCAGCCTGGGAACGAGGCTACGCGTAAGTCCTTCACGATCGATCCATCAAACACGTACAGACCCCACCCCTCTTTGCCGCGAGGGCCCAAGGCTTAAATTAAGGGGTGGGGTCTGGGCACGAGACTAACACAAGGCTGACTATGATACCCAGTTCGTTTCCGGGGTAGGCGGGCCTTCTCCCTCCCGCCACGCCCACCACGAAACGCGGAAGGTCTGGATGCACGATGCGGCAAACTTTCTGGTGCAGTCTGCAGTTGTTTCTCGCGCTGGCAGTGGCAGTCACGGCGAGTTGGAGTGCTCTGAGTCTCCAGGACCGAGATGAAGGCCTTGCTGAGGCGAGGCAGAAGAGACTAGGTATATGTTCAAAACTGGCTCGCAACTGAGTCTCCATGATAATTAGGTTCATTGTAGTTGTAGTGAGTTTCAGAAAATACATCACTGTATAATAGTCAGCAGTTCTTTGAAAAGGGTATTTGCAGTATAGTGGCGTTCTAAATCGATCAATGAATTGGACGCACAGAAACAACAGGCTCTGTGTACTGAGTGGAACTGAGGCAACTCAGAGGTCATCATAGCCAATATCAGGTGCAAATCCATTATATAGACCAAGCAGAGTTGATTCACTCTTTCTCATCAGCCACTTCTTCAATTTGGGTGCGGTCAGCCATTACTCATTATTTATAGCGCTCGTAATGCACAAGTAATATGTGCGGGGAGCTTTCACCCCTATATGTCAAGTGCACGGTTCTGAAGGCATAATATAAGGGTGATGTGCATGGGCATTGGTGAGAAACAAGTAATTGCTAGGCTGAACAGCTGCATGCATGCAATTATTATTGCTCCAGAACTCAAGCATGCTACTCTGATCTCTTGGAACATATACTTACCGGTACCTATGGCAATTTTGGGCATGTTCATTCACATAAACCATATATGCTAAAATATAGGCCCCAAACTCTGGCCATGCTCCTACATCAATCCATGGTTGTGTTATTCTGGCCATGCTCCTACATCAATCCTTAGCTATAATTATGTATATATAAGGCATGGTTGTGTTACTTACACATTCCTTTCCTTTCTGTGTACTACGGATGTGTTTCATATTGTCTGCAGATGTTGTAGCTACTCATAAAGGACATTGTGTGTATGAGTATGTACAATGACACAAACTAAATCCCCATGCCCCATTGCATTGGGTGTTCCATTCTCTCCATATATGTATACAAACAGACTGGACTGGTCTGCTTATATTATCTCAACACTTATACTTGTATTGTAGTGGTTTAACATTGTCACTCACACTTAATGGGTGGCTGGTGGATCGGACACAAGCAGTTGCATGACTGCTAATTGCAAAGTTGCACTATACACTGTATAATTATCTAATTAGGTACACAGACACTGTGCACTGAATATGACTTGATAGATGAGTACATGTGTTTCGTGTGGAGATCCAGCTGTTTCTTGGTGTGAAATGTGTGAGGAGCCTCGTTGTAACATATGTGATGAAATGTGGCATAAGCATCCGTCCAGGAGTCACAGTCGAAAGGTATATATTACTGAGGTTTGATATATCTGTTGCTCTTTACGGATTGTGGCTTGCGATAAACTTGAGTAAAACCTCCATGGTGACATAATATATAGACCTATCTACATGCAGAGGATGATTTTCAACCCAAATACATTTAACTGCAATTGAACCAGCACCTAAATTTACATTGTCCTGAAGTGCCCAGCTCTATACTTATAATGCCTAGTCTGGCATCAACAGCCTCCTATCTAGCTACCGTGGCGCTCAGTCATTACCGACTTCCATTTCTCCCACAGTTGGAGCGTCTCTAAGAGTGACTCCTCCCCCTCAGAGCTCAGAGGACCAAGTGCCACTGACACAAACAACTCCACTGATTAAACCCGCTACCATACAAACTTTGTTGATATCAAGACACAGTCTTGGAGACTCCCAACCAAACAGTGTGACAGCTGCCTCAGCCCCTGCTTTCTTTGCTACACGCTACAGGCCAATGCCAACACCAAGCTTGGGCTACAGACCAACACCAACACCAGGTAGTGTACAATATAATGAGTTGGTGCATGAGTTTGGAGGATGTGGCGCGGCACTGCATGGCTATGTTTTTATTATGTATAAATGTAGCTACCTCATGTAATGATAGATTACACAACTGCAGCTGTGATACTCCATCTAGTCACGGTCATGCCAATACTCTTCACTTTCAGGGCATCAGAGCTGCTCTCTTGGCAGGCTGATATGGCCTCTTGATGAAAGGGACAAGCCGCTGTTTAATGGTGGAACATTCCTTCTTCCAGATGAAGTCTCATGCAATGGTACCCTTGTGTCAGTGCACGCTTGCTTCTTTTATTATGACGGAGGAACTAATAACACTGAGTTTCGGATGAGCGTAGGAATCTTCAGACATGTGGGTGAGAATTATCAGCGAATAGGTACAGAAGGGTGGATCCGTATTGACACAACGAGAGATAATAGCAGTGAAACACAGAACTGCATGGGATTGAACTTGACAGACCCATTGAAAGTTCTTGAAGGAGACATGCTTGCTGTACGAGTTAGAGAAAGGTGTAGAAATGGCTTGTGCCCCTTGCTGCCTAACTTGAGGACTGGTTCGTCAGTTTCGGTCTTTGTCACCCCAACAAATGCGGCTACCATTCCAGTGAGTAAACTCATGTCAACTGAAAGCTACACCAATGTGTACCTTGATGTAAGTGCCTCAATAGGTAAGTGAACTCAATGGCTATTTCTGTCAGGTGGTAGGAATAGACAAATTAACTTGGAGAAACTATTGTCCCTGTCATACTACAGTGGAAAATGACTTTTTTCTATTGTTCATATCCCTCTAGATACAGAAATTGGAGATCAACAGCCGGTATTCAGCCCTAGATCTGTTGCAGACATATCCATTGCAGCAGTTTCAGGCATAACCATTGCAGCAGTTTCTTTCGGTGTTCTGGTATTTCTGATAACTGCTACACTAATCATCTTCTGTGTACGTTTACGTTCAAAAAAACAGAAATCCACTGCCAGAAATATACGAACAACAAGTGGAGAAACATATACAGAGCCATTTAATGCTGTAGATCTCAGTGGAGGTCCTCCAAAAGACCGACTAGCAGGCAACGAAAGTACCACTGAGTTACGGGAGAGTAACCGGCATCAGTTTGTGAACAGAGCGGTATGTAGGTTTGTTGCTAAAGGATAACATTTCGATTCCATCGGATTTACTGTCCAAGGAAATCTTTGGATTTCACTCATACCGATTACAATGACTCATGCATCTTGAGTAGTATGCTCGTGCACATGCGCTATTTTTAGCATGCTGGCTATTTTTAGCATGCTGCAGCTGTACTACTATGAAGTTGTTCTACTTCCCTTTATTGCAGTATTCTGACTGCAATGAGTACTCCCTCAATTCCAGAGATCCTGAAACTAACCTGCAGCTGTCCTCTGAAGTATGTTTGTAAACAAAGCAGTTTCCTTGCTTACTCATATGTTGATATAAGCTATACTAGCAGCTTTCATTTTCTACACAGAACCCATCAAAACAGGAAGAGCCAGAATCTCAAAATGTGGTAACCCCTCTCAGCCCAATCACTGGGGCTGCTTATTCTTACGCCACAAACAGTCTCTCCCTGACCAGTAAGATATCAGGTCACTACGAGGTGGATGAGGATTATGGAGAGCCCTTCTGGCAACCATCCAGTATGGAAGATGAGCTCAGAATGCAGCTCTTAGAGCTCAAGGTCCAAGAGATTCCAAGGCAGAATATCCAGTACGTTAGTACATAATAAGCATACCCGCAAAATGTGGGGCTTTGAAAGTTGAACGTTTATGTCATTACAAATTTGTCAAAGTTGTTCTATGTACATAGCCTCGTTCCCAGGCCCGCATGCCACTTCCATATATACTGCAAGTGATGAAAAGCTGCATGGGTGGGGCCTGGGAATGAGGCTACTATTTACCGCATTGCAAGATTCCTTGTAATACCCCTGCCTGTATTGGGTTTACACAAATTAGGATAGTAATTACCATTCCTACCAAAGAATCCATGAGCACCTTGGCAGTGGCCAGTTTGGGACGGTGTACCGCGGTGTGTGGAGGCCTGCCACACCCAGGAGCAGTCCTGGAGTGGAGGTGGCAGTGAAGAGTATGGAGGGGAATTTGACAGAAGAGGAGCGGGTGAAGTTCCTGCAGGAGGCAGCCATCATGGGACAGTTCAGACACCCCAACATCGTCGGAGTGATTGGGGTCATCACTACCTCAGACCCAGTGAGATATCCACACTGAACTGAAGGGTTTGGATGCTAGTCAGCATCATTGATCATATTATGTATTACTTTTCTCTTTGCCCTGAAGTTGACTATTGTCTGCGAACTGATGCGAAAGGGTGACCTACAATGCTATCTACTTTCCCAGCGACACAGGTATGCAAATCTTACTGATCAAGTTGCTGGTCTTGTACATAAAAATTCTATTCAGCAAGGAATGTCGGCCAGTATTTTCCACCCGATGACATCAGCTGTGTATATGTGTAGAACCCTGATCTATTCATCGATATATGTTTATATGAGCATGTATACCGGCTTATATGAGCATGTATACCGGCTTATGTGAGCATGTATACCATGCAGCTTATATGAGCATCTTTACCGGTATGCATATGACTGTAGCAGCATGTTGGATAGTACTCTTCTGTTAAGTCACATGAGGTAAACTGCATGCACAATAGCCTTTCCTAATAAGGAGGTCTTTTAAAATGAATGTTTTTCCTGTCTTGCTAAAACTGTGTCCGCAGATCTGGTAGCAATCTCTCTCCTGAAATGCCAGCTGTGCTCTTGAGCTTCTCCAGACAGATAGCAGCTGGCATGTGCTACCTTGCTGGCAAGTCACTTGTACATCGGGATCTTGCGGCCAGGAACATACTGGTGTCAGAAAACGACATTTGTAAGGTAGATCAAAGCCGTATCAATTGCATCACATCTTTAGAGCAGTTTGTGAACATGACAGGTGCAATTGCTCTTTAACAGATAGCTGACTTTGGTCTCTCAAGAGATCTCCAAAATGAGGACTACTATGTTTCTCATGGTGGAAAGATCCCTGTGAAGTGGACTGCTCCCGAGGCCCTCAACTATCGCAAGTACTCTACCGCTAGTGATGTGTGGAGCTATGGGGTCCTGCTCTATGAGATATGGGCCATGGGGACCAAGCCATTCCAGGGTTACACAAATAATGAGGTTAATGTGGCATGGGCAAAACTGATGTTTGATCAATGCTATATTTATTTCAGTGAGGGTTGATGTGGTCTATCAACATAGAAGAGAAGGATAATAATTATGCAACCTTGTGTATGTAATAAACCAATGTACCAAATAGCGATTAGATCTACTGCCATATCACTGGAAAAAAATATTCGGTTAAAATAACCCATAGAGTAGTTACTCTGGTTTCAGTGAACTCTCATGCACGGCAAACTAACCAGCAGATGATGCATACCTAACTGGTAAGTACCATGAAGAGAATGGACAAACATGTCTACCATCCACCACTCCAAATGCACTCCTTCAAATTCTGCATGTCACGCTTCATAAAGGACATTAAACAAGTGTGGTCTAGGAGCTTGAAAGTATTTGTACACTGAATTTTAGCAAACAAGTGTGGTTTGGGAGTTTGTATTCCTGATTCTGGCAAACAGCAAACATATTTATGGTTTGGGAGTTTGAAATGTATCATTCCTGAGTGCATGGTCAATCCTGAGTGGTGAGTCAATTATTTTCACTCATGCCTATTGATGAAGTAACAATCATCATGTCAAAACAAACAATTCCATTTTACTGTGAGGGAAGTCTAGATGGAGTCACAATGACTGTCAACCATGTTGTCTTGTCTATGCAGGCTCTTCAGGAGGTGTTGATAGGCTACAGGCTACCTCCTCCCCCCGGATGTCCCAAGCAAGTGTATGAACTAATGATGAAATGCTGGTAAGCCAACTTCGAATGTTATTTTGTGCTGTACATGTACATTGCTAATGGATAATCAAGTATCCAATGACATACTTTTGAAGTGAGACTCTAACAGCTTGGTTGCTGCATGTGAGTGTCAGCCATGGAGAGTCAGATTTTGACTTACATCACTGGTCATTTACAGTACCACCATAGGAATAGTTTGTTGGTTATTGTAGTTGTGAATACTGGGTTTCAAGTTAATTTGAACTGCAATCAGGGAGAGCTGTAGCACATGCATCATCATTTCAGTAGGGAACTTTTCATGGGACATAACCACTGATAACTTGGGTAAATTTCAACACATCCCAAAATTAAAATGCACTTCATCATAATTATAACTTAACATACAGTTGCCACCTAAGATTCTGTTTCCGTACAGGCATCCAGATCTTGATTCCAGGCCACAATTTTATGATCTCCTGCTGCTGCTCCAGCGTCCAGACTTCCAGCTGCTGAGGTGGTCGGCAGAGGATGAGGTGGCTTACAGCGAGAAGGCCAGGACTCTGGGAGGACCTGTGAAGGATGGACATGAACTGTACACTGAGCTCCAGAGACTACATTACAAGTCTGATACCATATAGCCAAACTGAGAGTACAGAACGGTGGTTACAATAACTGCATGGTTTCGTGTTTTACTGCTACCATGTAAGGCAATGTGCAGTGCATGCAGTGTGTCTATGTAATAGTTAAGGCTAAAAGAATAATGACATTTTAATGACATGATATGTATTGTATTGTATAAATGTTCTTTTAACAGGGTTGCTACATCAGCGAGCTGGTTTTCAGCAGCGCTCTGCATATGTAGAGACCCAAGGTGGCCCATTAGTCCTCCTTGTGAAAATAGAAAACAAAACAGGACTACCATGGCATATCTCTAGTATTTTAAGAGGATAGCCTCGTTGCAAGGCCGCGTGGGAGCGAGGCTAAACTGAAGACAAGACAGACAAATAGGGACTACCTTGGTTGTCCATAGTCAGGCCACACTAATGTTTCTCAGATCTGCATGGCAGGTCTATATTATTTTACGAATTGCTCCAAAAATGTCTGTTAGTGCGCACGTGGATGTGGTTCTATTACGTGTTTGTGTGCCAAGCATGTACTGCCAGGAAGCGGTCGATCAATCTTGAACTGTGGTCAAGTATTGGTGGGAAGATAAGCCGTTTCATAATGGTATTCATTATTGGGGCAAGCGTACGTGAGCATCATGTGTTATTTCCAAACTGATACACAACAGTGCAATCAGTGCATTGAGTGCAAGCGACTACAGACTAGGCATATGTAGCCTCGTTCCCAGGCTCCTCCCCAGCTTTTTGTCGCATACTGTACAGTATTGCAGCCGAAAGAGAAAACAAATTGTTGGCTTAAGTCATCAGACTTCTTCCCCCCCCCCCCCCCCCCCCCCCCCCCCGGCTATGCCCCTACAAAGAGGCTGGCCTGCCAGACTAAATGTGATGCATTCTCCTAGTATATATATATACATACATGTATACATATTTTGCCTGCCACCGGGTCAAAATTTGGGGCTGGGCTGTCCTAGAAACATGAAATCAATTTTTTAGTGTGGCGTCAAAAACGGGATTAAAACATTTTCTAGTTTCCGGAGATATACGGGCGTTGAAAAATAATTGTACTGTGAATTAATACGATGTTTACACGCGCTTGTACGAATATACCTGCGTGATTCTGCTTGCAGCCGCTGAACGTGAGTCAATGTACAGTCGCGATCGTTTACTAGTCTAATCTCAACTTCCACCCGGAAACGTTTTACTCTCCTTTTTGACCGGAGCACCTCAATTTATGGGGAAGTACCTATAATTAGCACAATATAAGTATACGTCCCGGGCCGGGGAGCAGCCTAGGCAGCTCAGCGCGATGGCAGCGATGACTGAAGCAGCCACGTTCTTACGGCTGTTGATTTGCCTGCTGGTCGTTCTTATGACATCGTCTGGTGTAGGAGGCAGAGAGAAGAGACAAGGTTGGCATGATACGTGTACACTAGCTAGTGATCATACCTCATGTAGCTAGCTAGCTACCTTGCTAGCTATAGCTAGCTAGCTAGGTGCACGCCACCGTGACTGATAGCTCGTGTAGATGAATGTCACAAATTATGGCGATAGCATGCCATATGCTACTGTAGCTAGTGAAGTTACTGTGATGCTATACAGTACTAGATAGCTATTTGGATAAAACTTTTTCACTATCTCACTACAAAGGCAGCAGGACTACCGTATTTATGCTAATAAAACGGTACATCTAATCTAGCGAATTTCCACTAATCCAATTAAGCGGTAGCTCAGGACACTAATTATTTTCTGTGATTCCAATGTACCAGATACAAGGAAATATACTTATCAAAACAAACACGAGTTCCAAGTACACATTTACAAAATACACTATTCATAGTCTGTCTGTCTGTCCCATTCAGTAGAAATGCACTGTGTGCTGGCATGGGCAGTTGATGCCTATTTCCTGGAATACAACAGTTCTTGGTCACAAACGAGTTCTCTGGAATTCAGCGCGTGGCACAGTGGTTGATAATGCCCATTTCTTGGAATTACTATAGCCTGCCGAAATGCAGCTTGTGGCATGGCAGTGGGTGTCCATTTCCTGGAATAGTGTAGTCACAACAGTCACAAACGCCGAATGCCAGCGCATGCAGTGGCAGTTCGGATGTCCATGTTCCTGGAATAACAGTCACAAACGCTCGAAATGCAGCGCATGGCAATGATGGCATGGCAGCAGACGCCCAGTTCCTGGAATAGTGCAGCTACAACAGTCACAAACGCTCGAAAAGCAGTACGAGGGATGGCAGTTCGATGCCTATTTCCTGGAATAACAGCAGTCACAAACGATTTCTCTCCGAACGCAGCACGACAATTTCGATCTATTACAACGGTCCATCCAATCTAGCGATACAAATTCAATTCCTGGAATTTCTACGATTCCAATCCTACGGTAGTGAATTATTTGTTTTTATACCGTTTTATTAGCATAAATACGGTATCATAGACTAGCTAGCTAGCTAGCTGCTACAACGTGGAGTGCAACACACCAGGTAGCCAAGGACGGGATCCATCCTCTCGTTTTGTCTTGTGGGTCAAATGTTTACGAAATGGTTATTGGTCCAGCAGGAAGTAGGGCGACGGGTTAGCATAATTATATTAGGGCCAGGGCCGGTTCTCAGACCTATACCTAAAGTATGTACTTCCTGCCGGTCCAATCATCCACGTCGAAACGTTAATATATGGGTGGAGGAGCGTCTAATCACTATATTTATACATGTTTCCATGCCACGGAGAAATTAAACAACATTACATCATAGCAAATGTCATGAGGAAAGAATATAATTACTGTGACTGCACTGTGGTATACTGATCAGCAGCAAAGATTGTACACTCTGTGCCGTTTGCTTATGTGTCCATTGCATCTTGAATCCATCCTCATACTGGTGACCAAGAGTCATTGGTACCAACCAATAGGAATAAGACCAAACTCAAATAGACTTTATATACCACCGTAATTGGCCCATTAATACATCAGTAGACGGCTCGGCTCGCCTTTCCAGTACTGTGATCTTTTTGCATACAGGGAGAGAAATGGTATAGTGAGAACTTGCATGTTCAGTGCTGTCATTTTTGCACAACTGCAGCAACAACACAACCAGCTACATGCATTTCATCAAGTTCCCGAACTCCAACCCCTCTACAGACACCACCAACAGGTGAGACCTGTAGTATATGTGCTAATGTGCTACCTCCTGGATGTGTAGGCACTAATGTGTTACTTTGTAGGCACTAATGTGCTACTTTGTTGTGTGACTATGTTTTTGTACCTTGTTCTTGTAAGGCTTATGTGTGACTTTGGTTTTGTATTTAAGCAGTCTTGTATTTCTTGTGAATTAGGAATTAGAATTTGAGTGTTACGTTAAAGCGTGCTAGTACAAGTATACAACAAGACCCAGAGCATTTTCCTTCATAACATGCCTCCTCACAGTCATGGCCGTTTGGACAGTTGGCTTGGTATACGTGACTCAACTTCAAAGCATGTTCCGGCCTCTCATTATGGATATCATGGAGTTACTCTACAGATGTTGGTTTGTGTACACTGAAACAGCATAAAGTATATATGGCTAGTGTAGTTAGTAAGAGCAATTTATTGTCCCTACAGAATGCATGCTCACTAGGTGTGGTGAATCGTTCACTAGATGACAGCGAAGAGCTAAGAGCTGGAGGCCTGTATTTGATGCCAGAGACTGTCGCTTGCAATGGAGACCTTGTTCATGTAGAAACGTGTGCTTTCTTAAACCGACTAATGGAGACAACTCTGTTCAGACTGAGAGTGGTGGTATACAGAGAGAGGAATGATACACACGAGTTGGACAGGATATATCAACGGGTTCTTAATATCAGAAGTAACTCTACCCAATTCTGTGGGACTCTCTCACGATTGCCACGGCAGTTGTCAGTCAAAAAAGGAGACAGGGTTGGTGTGCAAATCCGGGACACATGTGACACTCGTAATGGCTCAGATCCAGCATGTCCTGCTCAGGCCAATCTGATCGATTCTTCATGTGCATCTGCACTCTACCACACATCTTTTCGTGCCACACGAATTAGAGTTAGTGAGTTTACAGCTGTCGGTGTGAACCTCAATGTGCGGATGTCAATTGGTGAGTGCTGTCCAGGCTGGAACCTCTGAATCATGCACAGTATAATAATATATCTACTGCTATACAATTATAGCATCTGAAAAGTATTATGGTGTGTAGCAATGATTACAGTTTGGTCCATGTATTAATTAGGTACATGTAGAGCTGGTTCCTCACTGTAACTTCATTTGAACACTAGCAGTTGCTTAAGCAATAAGTGTATGTTAGGGGGTTGCATAGCGCTGCTCCTTTTTCTGTGGTCATTATACACTACAGTGCCAACCACGTCACAGCCACCTCTACAGTGTACGTATGCATGCATCTCATCACAATATGCAACAAGCCCTCTGCCGACTCCACTGACAGGTGAGATTTAAGGTAGTCCTCATTAAAAGCAATATACGTCTTTATGTACAGCTGTACCCCATTCATTTGATATCCTGGTTTGCAAAATGCTTTTGAAGAGTTCTATTCCCTCTAGAAATTAATTCACACTTTTCTTGCTTTGTTTACACAATTTTTGTTGTATGTGCACATGCAGATTGTTCACTGGGTGCAGTGAAACCATCACTGCAAGGCAGTGAAGAGCTAAGAGCAGGAGGCCTATACTTGATGCCAGAGGCCGTCGCTTGCGATGGAGACATAGTTCTTGTGGAAACATGTGCTTTCTTAAACCGACTAATGAACACAACTCTGTTCAGACTGAGAGTGGTAGTGTACAGAGAGAATGATACACACGAGTTGGACAGGATCTATCAACGGCGTCTTGATATCAGAAGTAACTCTACCCAATTCTGTGGGAATGTCTCACGAGAGCCACGACAGTGGTCAGTCAAACAAGGAGACAGGGTTGGTGTGCAAATCCAGGACACATGTGCCACTCCTAATGGCTCAGATCCAGCATGTCCAGCTCAGGCCAATCTGATTGATTCTTCCTGTGGATCAGCACTCTTCCTCCCGCCTCTTTCCTCACCAAGTAGACTTAGTGACTTCACAACTGTTGGTGTGAACCTCAATGTGCGGCTGTCAATAGGTGAGACTGTCTATAGACAGTCTCAACTGTAAAAATTAATTGGTTGTTTTAACCACAGAGTGGTTACCTTGAATTGGTTGCAGAGAACCTGGAGACCGTGGTTATGGGAGGTTTACTCATGCAAGTTGGGCTTATAGAGTTATAATTGCATAAGACAACCTGTGAAGGCAAAACTGGCCCAGATCATCTTACTGCTGATCTTGGGAACATCTGCAAGCTCACTACAATTGGTTGTCATGGAAATTTTTCATGCCCTGATGGCAGCATGTCCCTCACAGATGTTTAGTGGTTACGATCGCACAACTGTGGTTGTAGATAATCTGGACCATCATCCTCTCAAGTTCCCTAATGCAATTAGTCTCTGAACCCCTTCTTCTAACCACCATCTCCAGCTTGTCTGCAACCAGGGTAACCACTCTGGGTTGAAACAACTGATTTGTTTTTGCAGTGCCGGCCGGCCGGCATATATATAAACACATTTTGTATGCAGTAATGCAAAGAAATGCCTCAACTATGTATACAATTTACTTGCATCAGCGGCCATTACTGCGAGCCTTTTTTTTCTCCAACCACAGTACCAACAGCTCCAGCGCCCCAACCTACTATTGTGTTCCAACCTATGCAATCTTCTGCTGCAGGTCAACGTTCACAAGGTGCCGTTTACTCATTGACATCATGTTATCTAGTACCGGCATCCTCCAGCAGATCTGAAACTACACCTGACTTGTTCGTACTGGCATCCCCCAGCAGGTCTGAAGCTGCACCTGACTTGTTACTACCTTCTTCTAGTAGCAGGTCCTCACAAAATCGCTATTCTTCATCAATTTCCAAACCTGGCATAGTGTCTAACCCAAGAGCAGATGTCTCATATGAGGCACTTGGAGGCATTGCTGCTGCAGTATTGGTGCTTACTATGGCAATTGTTATCCTCATCACAATCTCAACTTACGTTTACTGCACAATGGCAATGAAGAAGCATAAAGGCAAGTACCGAAACACAGAGACTGAAAGCACTCAACTTGCTGTGATCAGTTACCATGTTGGCAGCAAGGATGAGGTAGTTGTGTCTTGTGAAGAACCAGACGATATCAGTCCCAAAAAATTACTGAACTACACCACTAGTAGCTCTGAGAGATCTTACAGGGAGAGCTTAAGGAACAGAGGGGTAAGTCTATCATGCCAGCAAAATGATTGACGAAGATTTCATCATTCCTCTGGTTTCTCTGCTGCAGTATTCAGAGGCAAATCAATACTCTGAGATTGGGGATGAGGTTACAACAACTGAGGTATGGGTTCTCACAAACATATATTTTAAAACCACAATTCAATTGGCTATTTTACTGGCAGTAGCAGCTACTGCCAGTACCTTGGTAGCTACACTGATTTTCAAATCAGTTGTTGGAATGAGATTACATGTGTGAATTACACATGCACAGTCCAATGTTGAGACTGTTTGTGAGATCTGTGCAGGATGCAATACCGGTTGTCATTTGCTAAAGGAGTTTGCTTAGTGCGCATGCATGAGCACATCCTCTAGTCTCATTCTGACTCTTTTTGTGTACAAATAGATATATGCACAGTCAGCATACCTTAACTGGAACAACAAGCCATATTTGGGTATGCCATGTGCTTATGAATATTGTTATTTTAGCCACTAAATGTGAATCTCTTTAACTTCTCCTTACCATGAGAGGATGCTAAAACTACATTCCTTGTTCAGTGTTTAATATGTAGTTGCATGTGCTGTATATACATGCACACTGAACAAGGAATGTAGTTTCTGCCTATGTACTTAGCCTAGTCTTTGTACTCTCACTGCATATGGCAGGGCATATAGGAAATGAGAGGATCTAGCGCATGTTAATATCTTATTAATAGTCATACTTTCTCCGTAGTAGTTCACAATTTCTAGAAGCCATGTACAAGCAGTTGCCAGCTGTGCTTGAAACTGCCGCACCTACTCATAGAACATGTAATATTCACATGCCAAATTCAGTCAGTACAACCCGACCGGTCAGCACCTCATGAATAACGTGCTAGACCCTCAGGCTCTCACTTACCCCGCCCCGAACTTCCCCTGTGCAGCGAGAGAATGGTATTGCTCATTACTGTAATCTTAGTCATAACAAACTGCCAACTCATAATAATTATGCTAGGTCACAGCCCTGCGACAATTTACTGCATTAGAAATGAACATGTCACAACTAGGTAATAATTGTGCAAGCCATTTGTGTTTGCCTATACCCTTGGACCTGTGGCCCGAACTCAGGCCTGGTTGACCACTCCACACGTATAAACTATTGTAAAGCTGCATGGCTCTATATTCAACACAGTACGACTATGATGTCAACTCTGAATGAGATATATATTTACGCTGGTAATTGTCTCTCTCCCAACACTGCACATGCAGACTGTGACCTTGTCTAAACCTTACAGTGAACCCTGTTCTGAGCCCTATGCGTATGCCACTACCAGTACTTCTGTTCCCAGTCATTCTCCGCCCGATAAACTGCCAACTCACTATGAGGTGGATGAGGATTATGGAGACCCCTACTGGGAGCCATCTAGCATGGAAGAAGAGCTGCGAATGCAGCTCTTGAGGCTCAAGGTCCAAGAGATTCCAAGGGAAGACCTTGAGTGAGTTTGATCATGAGAGACCAAATCTACATCCAGAAATCCACTTGTGTGTAGGTTCCACTGTTGCTTTCCATTACCATTATTTTTGTGAAATTGAAAATTGCACCCAATAATTGATGATTCATACCAGAATCACTATTGTCATGCCCAGACCTCACCCACAAGGGGAGAGCACGGTTACACAGGCCCAAATTCTTGGGCTTGCAGAAGACATGTAATTGTAAGTAGAAGAATGCAAATCGAAACATGAATCTCATCATAGTATCATCACTTGGTAGCACTAGCTAGAAGTTGTATTTGCTGTGCATGCCACCTGTAAAATGGATTTGAAGTAGAAACTAGCCTCATTCCCAGGCCTTCTACGTCTCCAGTTTTTGATCGCTTGCAGTATGCAAATACTGTATGCGATCAAGAAACTGGAGGTGTAGAAGGCCTGGGAATGAGGCTAGTAGAAAGAGCATAGAAAGTTGCAATATTTTCAAAGCTTCTAAGGTGACTTTAAATTGTGAATCCTGCTTTCAAAGGCATAATTTATGGCTGGACTAAATCTACAGTACATATGTGTACAAGAAGGACTTCCAGCTGTTGGAAAAGGCCCTGATGGCACATCAGAAGCCATAGTTGTGAAGGCGCTTGACTCACACCAAAAAAACATGAATTTTTCACCACACATTAATCCAATAACACCGCTTCATGGGTACCTTTCAAAGCTTGAAGTGAGCCCAAAGAATCAGGCTTGTGTAACCAGACCCTCCTCTCCCCTCGTGGGTGGGGTCTGGACACGAGACTATAGAATCGTATCATCAGCTTCTGAACCTTGTTCCATACTACTGGTATAAGTGGTATCTAGGGCCTGGGAGCAGTACTAGTAGCTGGACGTTTGTTCTTGATCCCGTAGGGTTTGAGAGGGTCACATGACTGTCATATAAACATACATTCACATGAACTATGGTGCAATTAAGGAATCACGTCTGCTCTATAACGTATACCCTCATTCCCAGACAACTATGTAGGAATGGAGGCAGCACTGCAAACAATCAAACTCGGTGGGAATAGTGTACAGACACACGTTGTTTTACAGCATCGCAATACATGGATACAGTTAACTCACACCTATACTTGTGCGCTGTGTTCTGTTGCAGGCTACGTGAATACCTTGGCAGTGGCCAGTTTGGGACAGTGAAGTGTGGTGTGTGGAGCCCTTCCCTCCCCAAGAGCAATCCCGGAGTGGAGGTGGCAGTGAAGTCTCTGGACGGGGGGTTAACAGAAGAGAAGAGGGTAAAGTTCCTGCAGGAGGCTGTCATCATGGGACAGTTCAAACACCCCAACATCATCCGAGTGATTGGGATCATCACCACCTCAGACCCAGTGAGTTGAGATGCATGCGGGAAATAGTAGGCGATTTAGTAAAGGAAGTTCTTTTTTAGGGTCAAATAATTTCCTACTCCATTGCTTTCTTGAACATGCAGTTGCTGATTGTGTGTGAAATGATGCACAAGGGAGACCTGCATCATCATCTTCTCTCCTTCAGACCACAGTAAGCTATTAGTGGATCGGTTTAAGCGGTCATGTTAATTGTATTCAGTAATTCAAATGCAGTATACATCTATAGAAAACTGCCTATACAGTGGACTTCCAAGACCTTCTGAATACTGTAGATGTGGACGCTCTTACCACTGAACTACTGGACCCATGGCAGAGGAGCGGAAGCTACTCTCCAGCGCAGATTTTCATTCTCTGTCACCAAAGCATACACCAGCCTAAGATAACAATGATGTTCTGTGTGTTGCCTTCCCAGAAGAGAAACTAACAACTACACCTACGTATGAGTAAACAGCCAGCAGCTGTTTATATGATACTAGTGACATATTCATATTATAGTTTACTTAGACCTCAGATGACACAGCATCAGTTGACAATCATAGTTTCATGGGATGGCACTATGATGTCCCTTATGGCAATGGTACTCCAGTCTCCAAGGGATACATAGATTGTAGTATATATATACCATCTCATGAAACAATCTGAGATGACAAAGGTACTCCATGCAGTCTCCAGGGGATATGTAGATTATGAAACCATGTCCATAGTTTGCAATTCAGATGGCAAAGGCAATGGTTACAATAACAAGTACGTACATGTGGTCAGTTATTGCTCATGTCCTTGCTACTTTTCAGATCAGGCAGCCTCCCAGCAGAGATGCCGGCTCAGCTGCTTAGCTTCTCCAGGCAGGTAGCTTTTGGAATGACCTACCTCTCCAACAAGTCATTCATTCACAGGGATCTGGCTGCCAGGAACATACTCGTCTCGGAGTATGACATTTGCAAGGTATATACCGTAGTAGCCTCGTACTCCGCGCCGGGTACATGGCCTCATATGTACCTACCCAAATATTAAGCTCGCTAACCAAAAATCTCGAGTATGAAGAGCGTGAGCAACTTGACTCTGGCGGCGGTGGAGGTGCGCTGTCACAAGGTGCAGGGCAGACGGAAGCTTTTTTCGATAGTAAAATCCCTGGCAAATTTATCTGCTGTCTCGCTCAAGAAAAGCGGTAAATACGGCTTTTTGGTGAACTGAACTGCTCGTTTTTGCACGGCTATACAGCGTATCGGTAAAAGCTTCCGTCATGCCCTGCACCTTGTGACAGCGCACCTCCACCTCCAGAATCAAGTTGCTCACGCTGTTCGTACCAGAGATTTTTGGTTAGCGAGCTTAAGTATACATTTCCCAATACATTTCACACGGTGCGCGCACGAGTATCCCGTAACCTTAACGAGTAAAAGGAAGTAAAATCTAATTTGCACAGAATTTCTGGAGGTCATTTACAGCCTCTAGAGCCTTTCCTAATTTCTGGTCCCTAGGGGTGTTGGGCTCGAAACTAATCCAAGAGGTAATTTCAACCATCCCAAGTAGATGTCTAGGGCAAGAACTATGTCTGTGAGACAGACCAGGTATACCATTTCTCACCACTACAGAATGATGCGCTTCGGCCGCTAGTGAGAGATGTGTAGCGAATAACTTGTTCATTCATGAACATGAATGTGTAATTCTGTCCACAACAGTGCATGTGCTCAGAATCAATACATTTATGTGGGAAGGTTGAAGGGATGACATTATGACTAGCTATGTAGCTATCAGCTGGGGGCCGGGATGGATGGCCTCTTAGTTATTTAGTGAACTTTCTGTTTGCCATATAGATTGCAGACTTTGGCCTTTCAAGGGACCTCCAGAAAGAAGACTACTATATTTCTCATGGTGGAAAGATCCCTGTGAAGTGGACTGCTCCCAAGGCCCTCAACTATCGCAAGTACTCTACCGCTAGTGATGTGTGGAGCTATGGGGTCCTGCTGTATGAGATATGGGCCATGGGCACCAAGCCATTTCGGGACTGCACAAATGCTGAGGTACTATGTATACATTACATAGTACCTATTTAGGCTCATGAACATGGGGCAGGTATTTGGCCTGTATGCAGATTATATCAGCAAGTACAAGATCATCATAGTTAGCTAAAATAACACTGTGGCACGAAATAGACTTAAGTCAGCACTGTAGCTATAGCAAGTGTATGTTAATGCACAGCACTGATCGAACAGTTCTGTGGCTAGATAAACTAATAGCTAATAGGAAATTGAACTACATCAGAACTATCTAGATCGGTAGCCCTTACTAGCCTCGCTCCCAAGCCCGCGCACCGCTTTCAGTTGCATGTGACAAAAAAGCTGGGCGGGGCCTGGGAACGTGGCCTTACAAGTTGGGGTACAGTGTTACAGTTGAAATGTGATTATTCAATCAGATTGCATGACAAGTGGTATGATGTTATTTATCCTCCCACTGCAGTGTTTGAAGAAGGTGCTTGCTGGGTACAGACTGCCTCCGCCCCCTGGATGTCCTAGAGCAATCTATGAATGGATGATGCAATGTTGGTAAGCCAGGTTGCAAGTACTGCATGTGTCTAGACATTCAAACTCATCCCAAAAATCAAACCACTAGACAGTCATGGTGCATGCAGTGCCCAGCACCCAAGAACATAACTGAATGGGGAAATTGCCAACTACAGACCTATCATTACAGGGTGCCACTGGCTTTCCTTAACTTAATTAATTAACATTACTATAGATTTTACATTTCTGCAGCATTTTTTTGCTAGCTAACTATATAAGTGAATTCTGGATGGAATTGTATGATCATGACTATTTGTTCTCTTCCAGGCATGCTCAGCCAGAATCCAGGCCAACATTCACTGATACAGTTGTATTGCTCCAGCCAGCTACTGAGGTGGTCAGCAGAGGATGAGGTGGCTTACAGCGAGGAGGCCAGGACTCTCGGAGGACCCGTGGAGGATGGCAACGAACTATTTACTGAGTTACAGGAAGTGTTTTCCAAGCCAGCTGCATCCTAGCTAGCTAGCACCTTCAACTACTTTATAGTATAATAGCTATCTTACACTGTCGGTAGGCCTTGACAAATTATGCTTTTTTTCTGCCCTATTATTCTATTCCCTTATTCTCAGCATTAATGCCTATTATGCTTTGAAGTTGTCCTATTATTCTCAAAATTATGCTAGCATAATTTGTCGACACTATCCTTCACTCAGCGTTCTTGTACTGCAGCATATTGCATTGTACAGGAGCATAATTATTTCTCTAGTGATGACTGTTGTTGATATAGTAGTCTTGCAAGATGCCTAACTGTCGGATGTCAGAAGTGTTTGAGTTTGTTGCAATAGCTAGCTAGCGGCCACAGTGTTATAATTATTCAGTATTGATTTATTGATTTGTGTTTGCAGGATGTGATTCATCACTTTTCTTGTGTTGGTTATTTATTGCACTCAAACAGGTCTTTTTAGCTGTTTTAGAGACCTGTATAATCATTGAGGAAAGAATATATATGTCATGTGGAGCCTGTATTTCATCATATATGCCAGCCATACTGTTAACCCAGCCCTGCACTATCCTTGTTCCCAGGCCTCCACAGTGCTCCACACCCAGCTTTTGTCACTTATACAGCAAGCGACAAAAGCTGGACGTGGAGGCCTGGGAACGACACTATAGCTCTGCACTGTCAGTTTTTGCATTCATAGTATCTCATGCATTCATTGCATCTTGCATCTTGAAACCATCCTCATACGGGTGACCAAGAGTCATTGGTATAATTATACTATATAGCAACCAATAGGAATAAGATCAAACTCAAACCATAGATTATATAAACCACAAAAAACCACAAAATGACCCCATTAATACATCAGTAGATGGCTCGCCTTTCCAGTATTGTGTATACTGGGAGAGAAATGGTGCATGTATAGGACTTATATAGTGAGATCTTATGTGTCATTTTTTGCACGACTATAGCAACAGCACCTCTTCTACAAGCTACATGCATTTCATCAAGTTCCCCAACTCCAACCCCTCTACAGACACCACCAGCAGGTGAGACCCAGAGCATTTTCCTTCATAACATGCCTCCTCACAGTCCTGGCCTTTTGGACAGTTGGCTTGGCATACGTGACTCAACCAATGCATGTTCCAGCCTCTCAGAATGGATATTATGGAGTTACGATTATAATTGTTGGTTTGTGTATACTGAAACAGCATAAGACCAGTACAGTTAGTAAGAGCAATTTTAATTATTGTCCCTACAGAATGCTCACTAGGTGTGGTGAATCGTTCACTAGATGACAGCGAAGCGCTAAGAGCTGGAGGCCTGTACTTGATGCCAGAGCCTGTCACTTGCAATGGAGACCTTGTTCTTGTAGAAACGTGTGCTTTCTTAAACCGACTAATGGAGACAACTCTGTTCAGACTGAGAGTGGTAGTGTACATAGTACAGAGAGAATGATACACACGAGCTGGAACTGATCCATCAGCAGGCTCTTAATATCAGAACTTGATGTCATGGGCCCCATATTAGTTACCGGTATATTGGGGCCGGGGCATCTTACCGGTAATATGGGGCCCGGGGGGCCCATTCTAGCCTGACACCGGGTCAAAATTTGGAGCCTGGGCTAACAATAATTTTGGTGCGGCCATATGCATGGCGTGTAGTGAACACCGTTACACGCTACCCAAGCTAGAGTGGGTTATATATCAGATCAAAGTGAACTGAACTGAACTCTCACCTGCAAACAAAGTCACTGGTGTGCTCGAACTCTTGTACTCTGTACGTACATAGCTAGCTGCAGGCAAGTCGCTCAGGCGGTCGCTGAAGGGGGTCTGGGAACGAGACCTACCTTTGGAGGATGTACCTATAATTAATAATTATACGTCGTGGGGGAGGTTTGGCTCCAAGCAGCGATGGCAGCGATGACTATGGCAGCCACGTTCTTGCGGCTGTTGATTTGCCTGCTGGTCGTTCTTATGACATCGCCTGGTGTAGGAGGCAGAGAGAAGAGACAAGGTTGGCATGATACGTGTACTAGCAGTGATACCTCATGTAGCTACCTTGCTAGCTAGAGCTAGCTAGCTAGCTAGGTGCACGCGCGCGCCACCGTGACTGATAACTCGTGTACATGTAGATGAATGTCACAAAATTATGGCGATAGCAACCGTTGGAACGTGCCATATGCTACTGTTGCTAGTAAAGTTACTACCTGCTATACAGCACTAGATATAGCTAGATAGATTAAAAAAAATTCACTCTCTCACTACAAAGGCTGCAGGACTATGAGACTAGCTAGCCCAAGAGTGCAACACACCAGGTAGCCAAGGATGCATGGGTCTTGCCTTGTGAGTCAAATGTTTGCAAAGTGGTTATTGGTCCAGCAGGAAATAGGGTTACAGGTTAGCATATATTAGGGCCAGGGCCAGTTCTCAGACCTTTGCAATATCCATGTCGAAACGTTCAGTATGGGGGGAGGATAGTCTAGCAGGCTAGCCCCTCAAATTTTCCCCAGCACAGATCGACTCACGTGACCGCACGCATACTGAAAGCGATCGCGCGCTGGAGAAAGCGAAGGGCTAGCTTGTTAGACTAGGGGGAGGAGCACTAATCACTATAATTATATACACGTTTCTATGCCATAATTTCTGTGACTGCATTGCGGTACTGATCAGCAGCAAAAGAGTGTGCTGCCTGTGCCGTTTGCTTGCAAATCTGTTCCTGCTGTAGTTTGAATAAGTACCACTCATGTGACCTGGCCAAGCATGAGCGCACCTGGGACCAGGACTGGGCAATGTTTGAATTTGCCTTGGCAATCCTGTACGCAAGTATATGCCATCTGCAGCCATTTCATCACTGACTACAGCCATAAGGAATACGAATACTGCACAGCAACAATGGCAACTGAAGGCCTAGGGACGTGAGGCTTTGCTTGACAGTGGGAGACGGGCAGCAGCAACCTAGTTTGCTGTACTCAGCGAAAATCACATTTTGCACTCTGTGCACCTCTCCACCACACTTAAGTGGCCTGGGTATTTTATGTAATTTCTCTTGCATATGCCATGTGGGTGTAGCTGAGTATTTCATCGTCTATGCCAACCATAAAATGTTATCCCAGCCCTGCATTCTCTGTTTCGCACTTGACTATCTTATGTGTCCCTTGAATCTATCCTCATACTGGTGACCAATAGTCAATGATACTAACCAATAGGAAACTCGCTATAGACTTTACATTAATACTTCAGTAGACGGCTCACCTTTCCAGTATTGTGATCTTTGCATACAGGGAGAGAAATGGTGTAAAAGACTTAGTGAGAACTTATGTGTGTTCATTTTTGCACAACTGCAGCAACAACACAACCAGCTACATGCATTCCATCGAGTTCCCCAACTCCAACCCCTCTGCAGACACCACCAGCAGGTGAGACCTAGAGCATTTTAATTTCCTTCATAACATGCCTCCTCACAGTCCTAGCTGGCCTTTTGGACAGTTGGCTTGGCATTGGTGACTCAACTTCACTGCATGCATGTTCCAGCCTCTCAGAATTGAGTTACTCTACAAACTGTTTGTTTGTGCATTGTATACTGAAACAGCATAAAAGTAGACTAGTGTAGTTAGTAACAACAATTTATTGTCCCCGCAGAATGCTCACTAGGTGTGTTGAATCGTTCACTAGATGACAGCGAAGAGCTAAGAGCAGGAGGCCTGTACTTGATGCCAGAGCCTGTCACTTGCAATGGAGACCTTGTTCTTGTAGAAACATGTGCTTTCTTAAACCGACTAATGAACACAACTCTGTTCAGACTGAGAGTGGCGGTGTACAGAGAGAGGAATGATACGCACGAGTTGGACTTGATGTATCAGCAGGCTCTTAATATCACAAGTACTAGTGTCGCTAGCCAAGACTGTGGGAGTCTCCCACGACAGTGGTCCGTCAAGCAAGGAGACAGGGTTGGTGTGCAAATCCGGGACGCATGTGATAATCCTAGCAGCCCTAATCCAGCATGTCCTGCTCAGGCTAATCTGATCGATTCTTCCTGTGCATCTGCACTCTACCACTCATCTTCTCGTGCCTCACGAATTAGAGTTAGTGATTTCACAACTGTTGGTGTGAACCTCAATGTGCGGGTGTCAATTGGTGAGTGTACTCTTACTTATACGGTCCGGAACCTGTGTGAATCATAGCAATTTATACTGCTATACAATTATAGCATCTGCAAAAGTATTATGGTGTGTAGCAATGATTACAGTTTGGTCCATGTACGTAGAGCTGGTTCCTCACTGATAAAATGGTAACTTCATATGAACATTAGCAGTTGCTTATAAGTATGGTCTGGGGGGGTTGCATAGTGCTGCTCCTTTCACTCTGGTCATTATACACTACAGTGCCGACCACGTCACAGCCACTTCTACAGTCTACATGCATCTCACCACGTACACGATATGCAACTCCAAGCCCTCTGCCAACTCCACTGACAGGTGAGATTTAAAAGCAGTCCTCTTGAAAAGTATTTAATATACGTCTTCATGTACAGCTGTTGCCCCACTCACCTGATACCTTGGTTCGTGAAATGCATTCCATTCCCTCTAGGAATCAATTCACACCTTTCATGCAATTATTAATTTTTTTTTGTGTGCACATGCAGACTGTTCACTGGGTGCAGTGAAACCATCGCTAGAAGACAGTGAAGAGCTGAGAGCAGGAGGACTGTACTTGATGCCAGAGGCTGTCGCTTGTGATGGAGACCTTGTTCTTGTAGAAACATGTGCTTTCTTAAACCGACTAATGGAGACAACTCGGTTCAGACTGAGAGTGGCGGTGTACAGAGAGAGGAATGATACGCATGAGTTGGACTTGATGTATCAGCAGGCTCTTAATATCCCAAGTACTAGTGTCGCTAGCCAAGACTGTGGGAGTCTCCCACGACAGTGGTCCGTCAAGCAAGGAGACAGGGTTGGTGTGCAAATCCGGGACGCATGTGATAATCCTAGCAGCCCTGATCCAGCATGTCCTGCTCAGGCTAATCTGATCGATTCTTCCTGTGCATCTGCACTCTACCACTCATCTTCTCGTGCCTCACGAATTAGAGTTAGTGATTTCACAACTGTTGGTGTGAACCTCAATGTGCGGGTGTCAATTGGTGAGACTGTCTAAACACATTTTGTATGCAGTAAGGAGCTCATGTTGTATTTACATTTAATGCAAAGAAATGCCTCAACTGTGTATACAATTTAGCAGTATGCTTGCATCTGCTGCCATTACTGCGAGCCTTTTTCTCTAATCACAGTACCAACAACACCAGTGCCCCAACCTATGCAATCTTCTGCTGGAGGTCAACCATATTATTTAGTACCGGCATCCTCCAGCGGGTCTGGCTTGTTCGTACCGGTATCAATATCCTCCAGCAGGTCTGAAGCTACACCTGGCTTGTCGGCATCCTCCAGCAGATCTGAAGTAACGCCAGACTTGTTACCACCTTCTTCTAGTAGCAGGTCCTCGGAAAGTCTCTATTCTTCATCAATTTCCAAACCTGGCGTAGTGTCTAACCCAAGAGCAGATGTCTCGTATGAGGCACTAGGAGGCATTGCTGCTGCGGTATTGGTGGTTACTATGGCAATTGTTATCCTCCTCACAATCTCAACTTACGTTTACTGCACAACGGTATTGAAGAAGCGTAAAGGCAAGTACCGATACACAGAGACTAAAGACAGTCAAGTTGCTGTGATCAGTTACCATGTTGGCAGCAAGGATGAGATAGTTGTGTCTTATGAAGAACTAGCAGATGATATCAGTCCCAAAAAGTTACTGAACCACACCGCTAGTAGCTCTGAGAGATCTTACAGGGAGAGCTTCCGGAACAGAGGGGTAAGCCTATCATACCAGCAGAATGAATGATGAAGATTTCATCTTCCTTCCCTGTTTTTTCTGCTGCAGTATTCAGAGGCAAATCAATACTCTGAGATTGGGGATGAAGTTATGACAACTGAGGTATGGGTTCTCACCACAAAATATTAAAATCACAATTCAGTTACTATTTTACTGGCAGTAGCAGAGTATTATACATGCGTTTAACTAGTCCAATGTTGAGACTGTTTATTTTTGTGAGAAGAAATATGCGGAGTTTAAATCTAGCTGTGCAGGATGCGATACTTGCTATAGGTCAAAGGTTGCTTAGTATGCATGCATGAGCACATCTCGTTCCGACAACAGATTTGTGTTCTCTTTTGTACTATTGCAATGGAGTACAAATATATATGCACAGTCAGCATTCCTTAACTGGAACAGCAAGCCTTATTTGGGTATGTCATGTGCTTATGAATATTGTTATTATAGCCACTAAATGTGAATATTTAACTTCTCCTTATACCGTGAGAGGGTGTTAGTAGGCATTCCTTGTTCAGTGTTCAGTGTACCTGCATGTGCTATAATAATTTACTAGCCTATGTTCTCTCAATGCACATGGCAGGCATAGGAAATGAGAGGATCTAACACATGTTATTGATAGTCATACTTTCTCCGTAATAGTTCACATTGTCTTGAAACCATGTACTAGCTGTGCTTGAAACTTCCGCACCTACTCATAAACATGTAGTATTCACATGTCACTACTAGCCAAATTCGGTCAGTACAACCCGACTGGTCAGCACCTCATGAATAATGTGCTAGACCCTCAGGCTCTCACGCCGCGAAATTCCCCTGTGCAGCGAAAAATGGTCTTGCTCGATAGCCATAACAAACTGCAACTCATAGTATGCTTGGTCACAGCCCTGCGACAATTTACTTCATTAGAAGTTAACATGTCACAGCTAGGTGATTGTGCAGCCATATGCATTTGCCCATGTCATGTTAACCCTTGGACCTGTGGTCCGAGCTCAGGGTTGACATCACAGGCGTACTGTGTTGAATATAGAGCCATGCAGCTTGACAATAGCTGAATGAGATATATATTTACGCTGGTAATTGTCTCTCTCCCAACACTACACATGCAGACTGTGACCATGTCTAAACCTTACAGTGAACCCTGTTCTGAGCCCTATGCGTATGCCACTACCAGTACTTCTGTTCCCAGTCATTCTCCGCCCGATAAAGTACCAACTCACTATGAGGTGGATGAGGATTATGGAGACCCCTACTGGGAGCCGTCTAGCATGGAAGAAGAGCTCCGAATGCAGCTCTTGAGGCTCAAGGTCCAAGAGATTCCAAGGGAAGACCTTGAGTGAGTTTGATCATGAGAGACCAAGTCCACACCCATGGATATGTCATACACTTGTGTGTAGGTTCCACTGTTTCATTCCATTTGGGCACATTTGTAAATTGCATGCACCCAATTAACGAGTCATACAAGATACTCACTATTGTCATGCCCTGACCTTAGCCTCGTTCCCAGGCCCACACGCGAAACGCGGCCGCGTGAGGGCCTGGGTACGAGGCTACCCTGACCTCGGGAGAGCCTGGTTACACAAGCCCAAATTCTTTGGCTTGCAGAAGTGCAGAATTGTAAGTGTAAGAATGCTAATCAAAACATGAATCTCATCATAGTATCATCACATGGTAGGCTTTATTTGCTGTGCATACCACCTGTAAGATGGATATGAAGTAGAAGCTAGCCTCATTCCCAGGCCTTCTACATCTCCAGTATTTGATCGCTTGCAGTATGCAAATACTGTAAGCGATCAAAAACTGAAGGCGTAGAAGGCCTGGGAATGAGGCTCGTGAAGGCGCTTGACTCACGCCAAGAATTTTTCACCACACATTAATCCAATAACACTGCTTCATGGGTCCCTTTTAAAGCTTGAAGTGAGCACAAGAAATCAGGCTTGTGTTACCAGACCCTCTCCCCTCTTGGGTGGGGTCACGAGACTAGAATCGCATCATCAGCTTCTGAACCTTGTTCCAATATAAGTGCTACCTAGGGCCTGGGAGCAGTAGCTGGACTTTTGTTCTTGATCCAGTAGGGTTTGAGTAGCCTCATTCCAATGCCTACCCCGTTTTTCTGTTCTTCCGAAGAACAGAAAGAATGGGGTAGGAGGCTAGGGTTTGAGAGGGTTTTAACCTAAACAAACAGGAAGCTGGCACATGACTGTCATTATAACGTAGCCTCATTCCCAGACACCTGTGTAGGAATGGAGGCAGCACTGCAAACTATCAAACTCGGTGGGAATAGTGTACAGACACACATGTTGAATACAGCATCGCGATACATGGATACAGTTAACTATAGACTGTATTGAAGCTATATTATTGTGCACTGTGTTCTGTTGCAGGCTACATGAATACCTTGGCAGTGGCCAGTTTGGGACAGTGAAGCGTGGTGTGTGGAGCCCTTCCCTCCCCAAGAGCAATCCTGGAGTGGAGGTGGCAGTGAAATCTCTGGACGGGGGGTTGACAGAAGAGGAGAGAGTGAAGTTCCTGCAGGAGGCTGTCATCATGGGACAGTTCAGACACCCCAACATCATCAGAGTGATTGGGATCATCACCACCTCAGACCCAGTGAGTTGAGATGCATCGGGAAATTGTATGCAATTTAGTACAGGAAGATTTTTTGAGGGTCAAATAATTTCACTGATGCCTTCTCTATCCATTGCTTTCTTGAACATACAGTTGCTGATTGTGTGTGAAATGATGCACAAGGGAGACCTGCATCATCATCTTCTCTCCTTGAGACCACAGTAAGCTATTAGTGGATGGGTTAATAGCTGTCATGTTAATGGTATAATTATTCAGTAGTCGAATACTGTATACATATGATAAAATTAATGTACATGTCTACAGCTGCCCAGTTATGCTGTGCATGGGTCATACAATATTGAGCACATCTAGCTTGCTGCATATCCCCTAGGTCAAGCTGGTGGACAATTATTGTTCACACCTTGAGTATAATGGCTGATGGGCATTCATTAATCGGGCAGCCTATATAGGACTTCAAACCTGAATATTATAGAGGTAGACACTCTAAGACTTATTACCATGCACTGAGCCACCCACGGCAGAGGAGCTGAAGCTAGTCTGTTATATATAGTAGCACAGGCTTTGAAATCCTGCTGGTCTCCGAGAATATTCCAACCTAAGATACCAATGTTCTGTATATCCCGTACCGTGCTTCCCAGAAATAATTCCCACGGAGAACAGAAACTAAGAACTACACTTACGTATGGGTAAACTTGCAGCAGCTGTTTAATGGTTTTATGGGATGATACTATGGTAGTGATATTATTGTGTTACAATTAGACCACAGATGACACAGCATCAGTTGACAAAGGTATACTCCAGTCTCCAAGGGATACATATATTATAGTACCATCCCATGAAACCATGTCCATAGCTTGCAATTCAGATGGCAAAGGCAATGGTTAAAACAACAAATCTTTAAGTACGCGTACAATTTGTCAGCTGTAGCTGTTCTCAATTGTACTAGCTCATGTCCTTGCTGTCCTACAGATCAGGCAGCCTCCCAGCAGAGATGCCGGCTCAGCTGCTTAGCTTCTCCAGGCAGGTAGCATTTGGAATGACCTACCTCTCCAACAAGTCATTCGTTCATAGGGATCTGGCTGCCAGGAACATACTCGTCTCGGAGTATGACATTTGCAAGGTATATACGCCGCCTCCCATTTGCAAGGTATATACGCGGCCTCCTATACCCAGTTATACACAGCTACATGCATGCTCCATAGAGCACCCAACTTCCACCACCAGAATTCAAGGTTACGGGTCAGGCCCGGGTTCAGGGGGTTCAATGGAACCCCCTAGACCTGTACATATTAAAGTGGGAGTGACTATCCCCCTAGATCAAATAGAACCCCCCCCCCCCCCCCCCCCCCAAAGACTAGTGGCTGGCTACAGGCCTGTGGGTACGTATATGCCACTTGACAGAAAGTAAAATCTACTTATCAAACAATTTTGCCATTATCTTTTTAGTTGTGAGGATAGCTCTTTCCATTGCACTGCTACTGCTTTCTGCTTCCGTACCGTGTCGATCTTTCTCAGCATCGTGTACTGTGTAGTGATTGTGCAATAAGCATGAATTATATAGCAAACTAGGGGCGTGCCCATAATAAGCATACGTACCCAGGATCAGCCCCTGCAGAGAAAATTTCAATCGCCCTAAGCAGATAGTTACAACAGTATATATAACCACACCCATCAAGTATTGAACTCTCAAGGCATGATACGGCTTGTTTCTAACTTCTGGATAGAAATGACCCTCCCAGTGCCAACCAAGGCCTTTCTACAGCTGTGCCTTGACACGACCATGCTTTTTTGAAGTTTTTCACTTTGCGGGTGAACCCCTGTCCCGTGCACGCTCATGCACAACATACCTCCAAAGGTGACAAAGTTCATGACGTGATATGAAGTCATTGGATAGGAAAGGGTTAACTCGATGGTTTCCATGAAGGTTTGCTAACTGTGAGACAGAGTAGACTGTTTCTCACCTTTTGGCAAATGAGGTGCTTTGGCCTCTAGTGGGAATTGCGCAGTCAATCACTTGTTCATTCATAGCTCTCACATCTTTTATCTGTATCAATGTGTCATTCTGTCCACACCAGAAATGGTTTGAGAAATCAGTGCATGTGCTCGGAATTAAGATGTTCATGTGGGAAGGGTGAATCGAAAGGATGAGATTGTAACTAGCGCTACATATGTATAGTTATATATATAGGTATACCAGTGGGGGGCAGGAAGGGTGGGATCCGAGAAGGTCTGTTAGTTATTAAATTTAGTGAACTTTCTGTTTGCCATATAGATTGCAGACTTTGGTCTTTCAAGGGATCTCCAGAAGGAAGACTACTACATTTCTCATGGAGGAAAGATCCCTGTGAAGTGGACTGCTCCTGAGGCCCTCAGCTATCGCAAGTACTCTACCGCTAGTGATGTGTGGAGCTATGGGGTCCTGCTCTATGAGATATGGGCCATGGGTACCAAGCCATTTCGGGACTGCACAAACACTGAGGTAGCTACTATACGTTTCATAGTACCTATAATAAGGCTCATAGGCATGGGACAGCTAGGCAATGGCCTGTACGTGTATGCAGTTTTATGCAAGTACAAGATCATAGTTAGCTATGATTACAAGTTGGGGTACATTTGAAATCTGATAATTCATTGACAATCAGATTGCACCTCAAGTGGCTATGTTGATGTTATCCCCCCCCCCCCCCCCCCCCCCTGCAGTGTTTGAAGAAGGTGCTTGCTGGGTACAGACTACCTCCGCCCCCTGGATGTCCCAGAGCCATCTATGAATGGATGATGCAATGTTGGTAAGCCAGGTTGCAAGTACTGTGTCTAGACATTCAAACTCATCCCAAAAATCGAACCACTAGACAGCATAATTATGCAGTGCCCTGCAGCGTGTACCAATGAACATAACTGAATGGGGAAATTGCCAACTACAGACCTGGATGTGCTGGCTGTCCTACATGGCCTACTGCTTGATTGGATGCCAATACATTTTGCAGCACTATATTATTCTTAGATAGATAAGTGAATTGGATGGAATTGAATAACCTTCAACATGATCTTGTTCTCTTCCAGGCATGCTCAGCCAGAATCCAGGCCAACATTCACTGATACAGTTGTATTGCTCCAGCGTCCAGACTTCCAGCTGCTGAGGTGGTCGGCAGAGGATGAGGTGGCTTACAGTGAGAAGGCCAGGACTCTCGGAGGACCAGTGGAGGATGGCAACGAACTATTTACTGAGTTACAGGAAGTGTTTTCCAAGCCAGCTGCACCCTAGCTAGCTAGCTGCTTCCAACTACTTCAGTATAGCTAATGGCTTGATATCTTACACTGTATGATATCATAAGCGTTTTTTGCAATAGCTATAGCTAGTGGCCACCCAAAGTTATTATTGAGTTGAGCGGTTTGCAGGATGAGATTCAACAGAGGCATATTTCTTGTGTTATACTCCACCCCTAAAACAAGTTTGTTTTTGTTCTGACCTAATTAGCCACATGGACAGCTCAAAGCCAAGTAACAACAGTATACAGTACTTACAGAATGAGGTTTGAGTATATAGCTACCTTCTCATGGAGTTGCTTCTATTGGCAGGACTCATTAAGGCTTTCTATTCACTTTAATTACTGCCTCCCATTTGTATGGTGCTTCAGGGCACCTAGCATCAAGACATTGTGATCAAAAAAAAACTGCATCATGCAGGTGAATCTCTTTGACTAAGTTTTGAAGATATCCAAATGTAAAAATAGCTGTGGATGTGTGTGCACGTTAGCCTCGTTCCCAGGCCTACCCCGTTTTTTCTGTTCTTCGGTTTCCGTTGACAACGGATGCGGAAGTGGGTTGGAAACCGAAGAACAGAAAAACAGGGTAGGCCTGGGAACGAGGCTATGTGTATGTGTGATTGGAATATTGTGTACAGTGTACTATATAGACACTCTGAATACTCCGAGGCCACACAGTGACTTGTCTGCTACAGTTTCCACTGCAGAGCCCTCATGCCTGCTGTAGTGAATCCTGTAGGCAATTCCTGCTTAATAATTAACGACAGTACTACGTATACTTGATGAATGATTGCTCCAACAATTGAATAAGTGGTCATCATGTAACTGTAATGATGTGTGTCGAATATTGTAGGAAGCTAGGCACTCTAGCTGTTCTGAGGAAAGAACTACTTGTCACGCGTTTGAATTTGGCCATGGAAACAACAAATTAATATCAGGAACAAAAGAGTAAATGTCAATGATTATATGCCTGCAATCTGCCCAAGATCACGAACCTATTGTGCTAAACGAGTGTATCAGTTGCTTCGTGGATCAGTTGACAAGAGTGAGTATGCTCAAATGTATATATACATTGACAAGTCACTCTATTCCACTACCCAACACTCACGTATGTACTCTTGGTGACTCTTTCATCACATGCACTTGCAGTACAAGAAGTGGGGCAGGCATGGTAATTATCCTTGCATCAGAATTGCCAAAATGAAAAGACTGCCATTGTTCCTGCAGTTAGTAGGTCACCACATGATGCTCCAATAGTATACCTCCACCTTTGGTAAGCTATACCTGTCACTATATTGTTTAGTTCGATCTTGGTGCGTCATTACTATAATAGTAGCTAGAGTTGTACATGTAGCTAGTTTGTTGAGGTCTCAGTAACTAAGTTATTGCATGAGACCTCAGCTGATGCAAGAACTATAATGCCATAATGGCATTATAGTTCTTGCATCAGCCTGGAGCTTGCATGACATTGTGCGTGAGTGCCACATCATGGCATGGAAGAGCATTCAGCTACTATAAATTGTTGACACTTTCGGCTAGGAAGCCCATGTGGGCTAGAATCCAGTCTCCAATGCTTGCAATTCTGACTGTAAAGGTGTGTATACTTCAAAGGTTTGTGAACTGCTATTCTAGCAATGACACATAATTATGGTTATGCTAGTTGAACGCTCCTTCGTGCTACTTCACGGTGTTCATAAGCTCCTGGATCAATATACTGGTCAATTTATTTTTCCCTATAAAATGTTGTCAGTTATTAATTTCCTAGGCATAATTGTTTGGTCCACCTCATGTGCTCTCTCTCTTGTTTGGTCCACCTCTTCATGATCACTGAGTCGGGAAACTTCGAATTCTTGATTAAATTTTTAAGATGAAAGCAACGATTATCTTAGCATTGACATACTTGGCAGATGTCATGACTTGTTTTTGCTAGTTTTCAAGGTATTCGTAATATTAGGTTTGGTAATACAATGCGTCCCTTGAGACGGGAGTACGTACTGGAACATATATTATTAAGGAATTACACTAATTAGGCCACAAATGGTACTGTAGTTCGCATGACAAGAATCTCTAACAATGCCCTTGCTGCACCTGCAAACGAAGTCACTGGTGTGCTCTCAAGCAGTATACATGGCTGCAGGCTGGTCGCTCAGGATGTATAAACACATCATATACGTCGTCACTCCTTGCGTTTCGTTTCCGGTGTGGACAGGGCGAGAACTTGAACCGATCGCGAACTATAATTCACAAACGTCGAAACTTGGCTCCGTGAATGTGCTCTCTCTCTTGCAACGTAGTCTTCTATCACCTACACAAAGCAATGTACTTTATTCAGTGATGATCGTTACCATGAAGCGTACGGACGGTATGAGCTGTGCAGAACGCCCACGCAAGTAATTGGAATTTCCCGCAAGTGTCGGCGCGCGCGTTAGCCCTCTATCACCACAACAAACTCCCCAATTATGGCAGCTACGATTTGCTTGCGGCTGTTCATCTGCCTGCTGGTCGTTCGTATGACATCGTCTCGTGTACGAGGCAGAGAGAAGAGACAAGGTTGGCATGATACGTGTAGCTGGTGATAGCTTATAATTATTACTGATAGCGTTGTCTGTGCCGTTCGCTTGCAACTGCATGTGAAGTACAGCTAAGCAAATCTGTACCTGCTGTTGTTGAATAAGTACCACTCATGTGACCTGGCCTGGCCTGTGCCCACCAAGCCCTGGCAATGTGACTGAAGGCCCAGGGACTCAGTGAAACATTTTGTGCAGCACATGAGCACCACACACCTCCACCACTCATGAGTGCCCGGTCAGATCTACACCCAGGTTCTGCCGCCTCGATCTCTTGTGCATGCCATGTGAATGAGGCTGAGTATTTCATCATCTATGCAAAGTTACCCTAACCCAGCCCTGCACTATATCGGTCTGTTTCACATCAAATTAGCTTATGCTATTTTATGTGCCCTGACCCAATTGCATCTTGCATTGAGAAAACTCCATCCTCATACTGGTAGTTTGATGCAAAAATCAATGATACCAACCAATAGAAAAATATGGACACCCAACTAGACTATAATTTTATGCCATGAAATGATCCCTATACTACTACCTCAAGCTAGACTACTGAACTTAGCGATTTGAAGGTCCCTCAGATTTGGCGACTGATATTAGCGTTACAACACAACACTGTACTGAGCAGTCCACTGATGTATTTACCATAGATACATCAGTGGACTGCTCAGTACAGTGTTGTGTTTTAATTCCATGCATAGCTACACGGGAAGAAATCATGGTGTATAGGACTTAGTGAGTGACATATTCAGTGTTGTCATTTTTTCACAACTACAGTGCCAGCAACAACACAACCTCTTCTACAAGCTACATGCATTTCATCGAGTTCCCTAACTCCAACCCCTCTACAGACACCACCAACAGGTGAGACCCAGAGCATTTTTCATCTTAATGAATGTACCACCTCATGATTACACTCCTGACCACTTGTCAGTTGTGACAGTTGGCATAACTAAGTGACTCAACCTCATTGTTCCAGCCTCTCAGAATGGTAAGGAACTACTCTACCAATAATTATAGCTATCATTGTTAGTTTGTGCAAACTGAAACAGCATAAAAGTATTATAGTAGTACAGTTAGTAAGAGCAGTCTACTGTCCCTGCAGAATGTTCACTAGGTGAGATGAAGCAGGCACTGGAAGTTAATGAAGAGCTAAGAGCTGGAGGACTATACCTGATGCCAGAGACCGTCACTTGCAATGGAGACGTAGTTCTTGTAGAAACATGTGCTTTCTTAAACCGACTAATGGAGACAACTCTGTTCAGACTGAGAGTGGTGGTGTACAGAGAGAGGACTGATACACACGAGTTGGACAAGATATATACACAGCGTCTTGATATCACAAGTGACTCTGCCCAATACTGTGGGAGTTTCTCACGAGTGCCACGGCAGTGGCCGGTCAAACGAGGGGACAGGGTTGGTGTGCAAATCCTGGACACTTGTGAGGATCCTACCAACCCTGATCCAGCATGTCCTGCTCAGGCCAATCTGATCGATTCTGCCTGTGGATCAGCACTCTTCCTCCCGCCCCTTTCCTCACCGCGTAGACTTAGTGACTTCACAGCTGTCGGTGTGAACCTCAATGTACGGATGTCAATTGGTGAGTGTGCACGTGCTAGTTATAATATTTGCATACAACCTGGAGTCTGTGTAAATCATGCGCAACATATGGCTATCTAGCATCTGAAAGCTATTATGTTTAGCATTTGATTACCTACATGTATAGCTAGTTCCTCACTGATTAAATTGCAGCTTTAGCCAGAGGCTTGAGTAAAAGTATAATTATGGTTGGGGTTTGTATTGTCGGCCTATAATCACTGCAAGAAATGGAGGGCTGATTCAACCTTGCCTCAGTTGCAGTTTAGCGATGACACGTCCCCTGACCTTCATCCTCAGGCCTTCATCACTTAACCCATTGCACCCCGTAGCAGCCAAATGAGCCCAGAGGATACCCATAAGGCCATAAGAATTTATATACTATTAGGGGTTTAATATTACTTTGTACATGTTATTCTGCTTCCGATTTTAAGTAGTAGGTAATGAGGTTTATCCAGTAACTTAAGTTACAATTACACAATGAATATTATCCAGACCATTAGCGTCATCATCTGGATATTGCACCCAGATGGCACCAATATATGAATGTTACTGCACGTACTCTGCATGGCTATCCAATCAATTTAGTGCTGGGTTCATACATGAGAGTTGCACCACCAGATCCAGCAAAGTATTGCTGGTGTGCAACTAACCATTGCAACTCAGGCAACCGAATGTAGGTTGATATATATATATTGCTGCTCACTACAGTGCCGACCACGTCACAGCCACTTCTACAGTCTACATGCATCTCATCACGATATGCAACTCCAAGCCCTCTGCCAACTCCACTGACAGGTGAGATATAAAGTAGCTAGCTAGCTAGTCCTCTTTAAGAGCACTTTTAATGTACTTCTTCATGTGCAGCTGTTGCCCATTCACTTGTTATCGATTGCAGAATGTCTCGAAGGCTATTTCACTCTCCTCCTGCTTTGTTTACTAGCTAGATTATTTGTTATCTGTGCACATGCAGATTGTTCATTAGGTGAAGTTAATCAGTCACTGGAAGACAGCGAAGAGCTAAGAGCGGGAGGTCTGTACTTGATGCCAGAGACCGTCACTTGCAATGGAGACGTAGTTCTTGTAGAAACATGTACTTTCTTAAACCGACTAATGGAGACAACTCTGTTCAGACTGAGAGTGGTGGTGTACAGAGAGAGGACTGATACACATGAATTGGACAAGATATATACACAGCGTCTTGACATCACAAATGACTCTGCCCAATACTGTGGGAGTTTCTCACGAGTGCCACGGCAGTGGCCGGTCAAACAAGGGGACAGGGTTGGTGTGCAAATCCTGGACGCTTGTGAGGATCCTACCAACCCTAATCCAGCATGTCCTGCTCAGGCCAATCTGATTGATTCTGCCTGTGGATCAGCACTCTTCCTCCCGCCCCTTTCCTCACCACGTAGACTTCGTGACTTCACCGCTGTTGGTGTGAACCTCAATGTGCGGGTGTCAATTGGTGAGCGTGCTGTTAGTTATAGTTTGCATTCAACCTGGAGTCTGTGTAAATCATGCACAGCATGTATCTAGCATATGAAAACTATTACCAGTGTTTAGCAATTTCGTTCATTTATCAATGAGGTACCTGCATAGCATAGCCAGTTGCTTGTAATAAATATATGATTGGAGTTTGTACTGTCGGCACATACTGCTCACTACAGTGCCGACCACATCACAGCCACTTCTACAGTCTACGTGCACCTCACCACAATATGTAACTCGAATTCCAAGCCCTCTACCAACTCCACTGACAGGTGAGATATAAAGTAGTTCTCGTTAAGAGCACTTTTAATGTACTTCGTCATGTACAACTGTTGCCCATTCATTTGTTATCGTTCTCAGAATGCTTTTAAAAGATCCAGTTGTGTTCTAGCTGGGAATTGACATGAAGGTTATTTCACTCTCCTCCCGCTTTGTTTGTTATCTGTGCACATGCAGATTGTTCACTGGGTGAAGTTAATCAGTCGCTGGAAGACAGTGAAGAGCTAAGAGCGGGAGGACTATACTTGATGCCAGAGACTGTTGCTTGCAATGGAGACATAGTTCTTGTAGAAACATGTGCTTTCTTAAACCGACTAATGGAGACAACTCTGTTCAGACTGAGAGTGGTAGTGTACAGAGAGAGGAGTGATACACACGAGTTGGAAAAGATATATACACAGCGTCTTGATATCACAAATGACTCTGCCCAATACTGTGGGAGTTTCTCACGAGTGCCACGGCAGTGGCCGGTCAAACGAGGGGACAGGGTTGGTGTGCAAATCCTGGACACTTGTGAGGATCCTACCAACCCTGATCCAGCATGTCCTGCTCAGGCCAATCTGATTGATTCTGCCTGTGGATCAGCACTCTTCCTCCCACCCCTTTCCTCACCACGTAGGCTTAGTGACTTCATAACTGTCGGTGTGAACCTCAATGTGCGGGTGTCAATTGGTGAGCATGTGTTAGTTACAATATCTGCATTCAACCTGCAGGGAGTCAGTGTAAATCATGCACTCATATATCTAGCATCTCAAAACTGTTTAGCAACTTGATTTATTGATGAGGTACCTGTATAGCTAGTTCCTCACTGATTAAATTGCAGTTTTAGCCAGTTGCTTGAGTAATAAGTATATGGTTGGGGTTTGTATGAATTGTCGGCAAATACTGCTCACTACAGTGCCGACAACATCACAGCCACTTCTACAATGTACGTATACATGCATCTCATCACGCTCTGCAACTCCAAGCCCTCTGCCGACTTCACTGACAGGTGAGATATAAAGTAGACCCCTTTAAAAAAGTGTTCTATACCCTCTGAGGATTGAAAAGTTAATTTGCTCCCTTCCTGCATTATTTGTTATGTATGCACATGCAGATTGTTCACTAGGTCAAATGAAGCAGGCACTGGAAGTTAATGAAGAGCTGAAAACTGGAGGACTATACCTGATGCCAGAGGCCATTACTTGCAATGGAGACATAGTTCTTGTAGAAACATGTACTTTCTTAAACCGACTAATGGAGACAACTCTGTTCAGACTGAGAGTGGTGGTGTACAGAGAGAGGACTGATACACACGAGTTGGACAAGATATATACACAGCGTCTTGATATCACAAGTGACTCTGCCCAATACTGTGGGAGTTTCTCACGAGTGCCACGGCAGTGGGTGGTCAAACAAGGGGACAGGGTTGGTGTGCAAATCCTGGACACTTGTGAGGATCCTACCAACCTTAATCCAGCATGTCCTGCTCAGGCCAATCTGATCGATTCTGCCTGTGGATCAGCACTCTTCCTCCCACCCCTTTCCTCACCGCGTAGACTTAGTGACTTCACAACTGTCGGTGTGAACCTCAATGTGCGGGTGTCAATTGGTGAGACTGTCCAAACACATTCTGTATGCAATAAGGAGCTCATGTTGTAGTTATTTGTGAACAGATGCATAAAACCTTTCCAGTATGCCATAAAAAACTATTCAATTCAACAGTGTGGTTGCTTCTGCTGTCATTACCAATATTTTTCTTCACAAACTCTGAACACATACAGTACCATCACCACCAGTGCCCCAACCTATGCGATCTGCTGCAGCTCAACATTCACAAGGTGTCTTCTACTCATTGACATCGTGTTATTTAGTACCGGCATCCTCGAGCAGATCTGAAACTACACCTGACTTGTTCGTACCAGCATCCCCCAGCATGTCTGAAGCTACACCTGACTTGTTTCCACCTTCTTCTAGTAGCAGGACCTCACAAAATCTCTATTCTTCATCAATTTCCATACCTGGCGTAGTGTCTGATCCAAGAGCAGATGTCTCGTATGAGGCACTAGGAGGCATTGCTGCTGCAGTGTTGGTGGTTACTATGGCAATTGTTATCCTCCTCACAATCTCAACATATGTTTACTGCACAACGGTATTGAAGAAGCGTAAAGGAAAGTACCGATGCACAGAGACTAAAGACATTCAACTTGCTGTGATCAGTTACCATGTTGGCAGCAAGGATGAGGTAGTTGTGTCTTATGAACAGCCAGCAGATGCTCTCGACCCCAAAAAGTTACTTAACCGCACCGCTAGTAGCTCTTACAGGGAGAGCTTCAGAAACAGAGGGGTTAGTCTATCATACCAGCAAAGTGAATGATGAAGATTTCATCTTTGATCGAATTCTATCTTTATTCTCTGCTGCAGTATTCAGAGCAAAATCCATACTCTGAGATTGGGGATGAGGTTACAACAACTGAGGTATTGGTCTCAATTATTAAGTTACTAGCAGTAGCAGCTACTGCCTTACCTTGGTATTCAAGTCCGTTGTTGGAATGAGAATACATATTCACATGCACAGTCTGGTATTGAAACCGTTGATTTTTAAATGCTGCTGTGCAGGATGCGATGTGAGTACACTCTCCCTGTAAGAGCTAGTAGCTCTTACAGGGAGAGCTTCAGAAACAGAGGGGTTAGTCTATCATACCAGCAAAGTGAATGATGAAGATTTCATCTTTGATCGAATTCTATCTTTATTCTCTGCTGCAGTATTCAGAGCAAAATCCATACTCTGAGATTGGGGATGAGGTTACAACAACTGAGGTATTGGTCTCAATTATTAAGTTACTAGCAGTAGCAGCTACTGCCTTACCTTGGTATTCAAGTCCGTTGTTGGAATGAGAATACATATTCACATGCACAGTCTGGTATTGAAACCGTTGATTTTTTTGTGAGGAGAAATACACGGAGAGTATCAATTAAATGCTGCTGTGCAGGATGCGATGTGAGTACACTGCAAAAACAAAGTAGTTACTTTTACTGCTTGGTGGTTACTATAGCTGCACCGTGTTTGGACATGCAGGATCGAGGCGATACTGGAGGACGTGGAGGACGATAGCATCCTACATAAACTGAGCATTCCAGTAGTACCCTACATAAACCAGTTTGTGTAGGATACTACTGCATGGAATGGCCACTTGATCTATGTAGGATGCTACTGAAATGCAGACAACTTGGTTCCTGCATGTTCAAACATGGTGCAACTGTAGTAACCAACAAGCAATCAAAACAACTACACTGTTTTGCAGTGACCTAGTCATTGTATATTCTGTGCTAACGGTCAAAGGTTGCTTAGTGTGCATGCATGAGCACATCCTCTAGTCTTATTCCGACAACGGACTTGATAATCAGGGTTCTGTTTTGTACTGTTGCAATGAAGCACACCGCCCCAGTGATGGATGTCCCGTGTACAGTTGGCATACATGTGCTTATGAATATTGTTACTTTAGCCACTAAGTGTAACTCTCTTTAACTTCTCCTTAGCATGAGAGGGTCAGAAACCACATTCCCTGAGCTGGCAACTGCTTGTACATGGTTTCTGAACTATGAATAATTATGGTGGGTGGCAAAAGTATGAATACTTAGCTGAATTCAGTCAATATCGGCAGCACCTCATGCATATGGTCAGCACCTCATGCATATTTATAACATGTGCTCCTCAGGCTCTGACTTTTTCCCCATACCCATCCTGAACTCCCATGTGCAGTGAGAGAAGGGTAACCTTAGGCATGCATTAAAAATTGACATGTTGCAACTATAGGTATAATGTGCAAGCAGTGTACGTTGACCTATATATAGCATGTCAATACTTGGGCCTGTGGCCCGAGCTCAGGGTTGATATCACTTTGTTGAATAATTATAGAGCTATTGCAGCTTAATTGACAATGAAATAGATGTTTACACTGGTGACTGTCTCTCTCCCAACACAACACATGCAGACTGTGACCATGAGTAGACCTTGCAGTGAACCCTGTTCTGAGCCCTATACATATGCCACTATGAGTACTTCTGTTCCTGGTCATTCTCCGCCCAATAAACTGCCAACTCACTATGAGGTGGATGATGATTATGGAGACCCCTACTGGGAGCCATCTAGCATGGAAGAAGAGCTCAGAATGCAACTCTTGAGGCTCAAGGTCCAAGAGATTCCAAGGGAAGACCTTGAGTGAGTTTGATCATAGATTATAATCTATGGTTTGACCATGAGAGACATCCATGGATACACTTGTGTGTAGGTTCCACTGCTGACTCAGCAGTGGTAAGTTTCATTGCTGAAAGCATTTGCACACCATTTGAGAAATTGATGGCACATGATTGACATGACATTGCTATTCTCATGCCCAGACCCCACCTAAAAGGGGAGAGGGTCTGGTTACACCATGGATAATAGAGCACGGGGAACTGGATTGGAAATGCGTGTGCTGCCCTATTCCTCATGTATGGAGTGTCGGCACGGCCTTTGATTGAATGCGGGTTTCACTGGTATTTTGTTGTACCTTCTGGTGCCATACAAGGACTTGGGTCTTCAACTGGTGTGTGATATCCGAAAGCAGTAACGTTTACTCCTGGCAGTTCTGAGTAATGGCTAGTAATGACATATTTCATGCAAAATCAATCACATAAATGCGCGTTTCCAGTTCCTGCGCCCTATTATCCATGGCTACACAAGCGCAAATTCTTGGGCTTGTGACAGCTAGAGCTGAAGCCTTGTAATTGGAAGCGTAAGAATGGAAATTGAAACATGGATCTCATCATAGTATCGTCACATGCCTGTGGTGATACCATGATGGCTAAAGCTGGAAGTTATACACCAGTAAGATAGATTTGAAGTAGCTAAAAGCAGCATAGAAGTTGAATCCGGCAAGCCGTTTACTGATGTTTGGAGGTTCTACGGTGACTTCATGAATCCTGCTTTTGAAAGGCAAAGGCCCAATGACGTCTCCTAGTACAGCATGTATGCAAGGAGGACTTCCACTGAGCTATTGGAAAATGCCCTGATGACACACAACACATAGCTTTCTGAAGGCACTTGACTAACACCAACACATATTGAATTCTTTCACCATGCATTATCCCAATAAACGCCATTTTGCAATTTCATTGGTCCTTTTCAAATCCTGAAGCAACCCCAAGGATTCGGGCTTGTGTAACCGGACCCTCTCCCCTCGTGGGTGGGGTCCAGATACGAGACTAGAATCGCATCATCTGCTTCTGAACCTTGTTCCATACTGCAAGTGGGACCTAGGGCCTGGGAGCAGTAGCTGGACTGTTGTTCTTGATCCCATAGGGTTTGAAAGGGTAAATTAACAGGAAACTATCACATGACTATAAACAAGTATCCATACAATTACACAAACTAGCTAGCTATTACACGAACTAGGATTGAATCACAAATGCTCTATACTCATTCCCAGACGACTCGTATCTCCAGGTTTTGATTGCATGTAGGAATGGAGGCAGCACTGCAAATAATCAAACTGGGAGTGGGAATAGCTGAACAGACACACGTTCAATACAGCATGGATACACAGCGAACTATAAACTATACTAAAGCTATAATATTTACGCCTATACTTGTGCACTGTGTTCTGTTGCAGACTGCATGATTACCTTGGCAGTGGCCAGTTTGGGACAGTGAAGCGTGGTGTGTTGAGCCCTTCCCTCCCCAAGAGCAGTCCCGGAGTGGAGGTGGCGGTGAAGTCTCTGGACGGTGGGTTGACAGAAGAGGAGAGGGTGAAGTTCCTGCAGGAGGCTGTCATCATGGGACAGTTCAGACACCCTAACATCATCAGAGTGATTGGGATCATCACCACCTCAGACCCAGTGAGTTGAGATGTCGGAAAATTGTATGCAATTTAGTACAGGAAGATTTTTTGAGGGTCAAATAATTTCACAGATGCCTTCTCTATCCATTGCTTTCTTGAACATACAGTTGCTGATTGTGTGTGACATGATGCACAAGGGAGACCTGCATCATCATCTTCTCTCCTTGAGACCACAGTAAGCTATTAGTGGATCGGTTAATACACTTGTAGCTGTCATGTTAATTATATCAGTAAAGTAAACATCTATAGAAAACTGCCGATACAGTTAGCCTGTATATAGCTATAGGAATTCCAAGACCTTCTGAGTACTGTTGATCGAGTTGGACACTCTTACCACTGACACACTGGACCCATGGCAGAGGAGCGGAAGCTACTCTCCAGTGCAGATTCTTTCTCTGTCACCTATACACCAGCCTAAGATACCAATGATTTCTGTATGTTGCCTTTCCAGAAGAGAAATTAAGAAACTAAGAACTACACCTGCATACGAGTAAACTGCCAGCAGCTGTAACCTCAGATGACACTCCATCAGTTGACAATTATAGATGGTACTATGATGTCCCAATTATGACAAAGGTTCTCCAGTCTCCAAGGGATACGTAGATTATAGCATGAAACAATGATTGTCAACTGAGATGACAAAGGTACTCCAGTCTCCAAGGGATATCTAGATTGTAGTACCATTGCGTGAAACCATGTCCATAGTTTGCAATTCAGCTGCTGCAGACAATGGTTACAATAACAAATCTTTTATGTATGCACATGTGATCAATTGGCCAGCTATAGCTCATGTCCTTGCTACCCTACAGATCAGGTAGCCTCGAGCTCCCAGCAGAGATGCCGGCTCAGCTGCTTAGCTTCTCCAGGCAGGTAGCGTTTGGAATGACCTACCTCTCCAACAAGTCATTCGTTCACAGGGATCTGGCTGCCAGGAACATACTCGTCTCGGAGTACGATATTTGCAAGGTAAATATGTGACGTCATACATACCTACCCAGATATGCACAGCTACATGCATGCATGCTCCAAAGAGCACTCAACTTGCTCGGCCAGATTTCAAGATTCCTTTAACCGGAATAAAATTTGCAAAGTGGCATTCAACGCTGTAAATGAAGGCCCAACAAAGTGAGATGGCTTGTTTCTAAGCCCATGCATTTATGCCAAAGGACAGAAACGGCCACGGCATGGTTTGCGAGTGAACCGACTCACATCCCCTGTCCCTTACTGCTCATACAGAACATATGTACCTCCCAAGAAAAATGCCCCAGAGGTGACAAAGTTTCATATGATATGAAGTCATTGGACAGGAAAGGGTTAACTCGGTGATTTTGATGAAGGTTTGCTATGTATGTCTAGGGCAAGAACTTTGTCTGTGAGACATAGTAGACCATTTCTCACCATGAGGTGGGAGATGTGTAGCCAATAATGGCCTCTTAGTTATTAGTGAACTTTCTGTTTGCCATATAGATTGCAGACTTTGGTCTTTCAAGGGACCTCCAGAAAGAAGACTACTATATTTCTCATGGTGGAAAGATCCCTGTGAAGTGGACTGTACCTGAGGCCCTCAGCTATCGCAAGTACTCTACCGCTAGTGATGTGTGGAGCTATGGGGTCCTTCTCTACGAGATATGGGCCATAGGCACCAAGCCATTTCGAGACTGCACAAACAATGAGGTACTACAGATTACGTAGTACCTACAAAGGCTCATGGCCATGGGACAGGCAATGGCCTGTACATGTATGCAGATTTATATCAGCAAGTACAAGATCATAGTTAGCTACGATATACATTGGTGCACAAAATTGACTAAGTCAGCACTGTGTAGCATGATATTTTAACAGTCCCTCTGCCGTAATGCACAGCACTGAACAGTTCTGGTAGCACTATGGCTAGATAAATAGCATACTCTAATAGGAAAACTACGTACATCTGAACCATGTAAGTAACTCAAATCCATAGCCCTTACAAGTTGGGGTACAGTTGAAATGTGATAATTCAACATCTCGAGTGGCTATGTGATGTTATCCCCCCACTGCAGTGTTTGAAGAAGGTGCTTGCTGGGTACAGACTACCTCCGCCCCCTGGATGTCCCAGAGCCATCTATGAATGGATGATGCGATGTTGGTAAGCCAGGTTGCAAGTACTGTGTCTAGACATTCAAACTCATCCCAAAAATCGAACCACTAGACAGCCAGCAGTGCCCAGCACCCATGAACATACTGAATGGAGAAATTGCCAACTACAGACCTAGCTATCGTTACAGGGTGCCACTGGCTTTCCTATTGATTGGATGCCAATACATTTTGAAGCATTTTTTGCTAGCTAACTATAAGTGAATTCTGGATGGAATTGATCATGACTATTTGTTCTCTTCCAGGCATGCTCAGCCAGAATCCAGGCCAACATTCACTGATACAGTTGTATTGCTCCAGCGTCCAGACTTCCAGCTGCTGAGGTGGTCGGCAGAGGATGAGGTGGCTTACAATGAGAAGGCCAGGACTCTGGGAGGACCCGTGGAGGATGGCAATGAACTATTTACTGAGTTACAGGAAGTGTTTTCCAAGGCAGCTGCACCCTAGCTAGCTAGCTACCTCCAACTACTTCAGTATTATGGCTTACACTGTCGGATGTCAGAAGTGTGTTTGAGTTTGATGCAATATAGCTAGCTAGTGCCACAATGTTACTTATTGCTTTATGTATTTGTGTTTGCAGGATGTGATTCAACAGAGGCACTTTTCTTGTGTTGGTTATTTATTGCACTCAAGCAGGTCTTTTTTAGAGACCTTTTGCTAGTCTTTCAAGCTGTGTGTATATTATTCGTAACATGGATGCTACTACAATGTGTCCCATGAGACTGCATGGAGTACTGTAAGATACAATTAAGATTAAGTTGCATACAAGCACTGGGAAATAATTAGGCTGCAGCTCACATGATAAGAATATCAGCTAAAGCAACAATGCCCTTTTGCAACGTATGAAGAGCAATTATCTTTGGTCTAAGAAAACTTCCAATAAGCTTGTGCAGCAACTTCAATTGTTGCTGCACCAAATGCACTATGTACTCACCCATAGCAAGTTGTCACATGACTGTACAGCTAGTATATCAGAAACCATGCGAATGGTTGCAATTCATAAAATGCCCACAAATCCGTTTGCAATGTATCTATTGCATTTCAGTCTCTGCAATGTGAAGATTATACAGAAATCAGGAGGTTAGTGTTGTAGGTACATTTACACCATAACATGACCAGTGTACTGGTCAGTCTCCAGTGTTTGATCACCTGCATTAGCAAATATGGAGAAGTAAGTCCAGGGATATCTGGTCAAGTGTGGTGACATCAGGTACACAGAGGGTAGACATACAAGGCCAATACCCGACCGTGTACAATTATTTTCATGTTGACCCATCCCCACCGTCAGAGCAATGAATGGAATTTTTGATGCTGCATTGTGAATGCTCTGGCCTCTCGCTCTCAGACAGACAAGAAAGGGCTTTCAGATCCTTTGTCGATTCTCCGTGGCAACAATTAAGGCTTGGGTATACATTCCAGATTCTACTGTGATTAGGTATATAAGCTGTACGATTGTAGTTACTGAACTAATTTCATGCCACCACATTGTGAAGGATCAGGACTTTCATTTAGGACTCTGATAGTGTGTATGTATTTGGTTTGTGCTAATTAGTTGGTTGTCCTTATTTGGTTATGTAGTAGGCCTCACTTTTGCTATGCACTCTGTCCCGCCTCCCATTGTACTTTTGCGCTGTCCGCACCTTCGTTATTATTTTTGTAGCTAGTATAAATAGCATTATTTTTGGTGTTGTGCTTGTAATCTTTGAGTTTGTTGCCCCCATGCTCGGTCCTTCACACACATACTAGGAAGATGCATAAATGCACAGAGAATACCTCAGACTTGTCATGGCCTCATGCAGTATGCCAGCCATGTGTAGCTACATGTGGCTGCAACCCTTGTCTTTGCCATATTTCTTCCTGTGCAGCCTGAATTCTGTTGTAAGACAGCAAAGCGTATACATTGGAAGTTTGCTGAAGTAGTGCACACAAGCACTGAAATTCATAGCACGGTCATACAGTAGCTCAAAATCTGCAATGGCAAGAGCAGCTGTCGAGCTGCTGACTGTGCCGCACTGGCTCCTTGTCACTATATAAAACACATGAAGACTAGGATGTACCACTGCACATCCTTGAGTAGTAATTGCATTCCTGAGCGTGACTAACTAGCTATTGCCACATACTTCCAAACTGACAGTGCATTCAGTGAGTGTGAGTGACTAGGCATATGCAGGAACAGTCTACCTTTGTAGCTACCTGCTCGGTGGCAGCAGCAAAGAAAGAGACTGCTTGTGGACCTGTAGCTACGTTTTGATGGACGATGGTGACACCAAAGACTCGTGGACCTACCTATGATTTGACTGGCTAGAGCGATGGGCGAACCATCAGGCTACTACTGTACCCAGTACCTCCTCAGTGAACCACAAACGTTCAACGACTTGGTGAGCAATCAGTTGAATCATCAACAGTCTACCTCCAAGTTGCCCTTGGTCACCTGGGCGACGACAAAGATGGAGACGGCTCGAGGACCTATACCTATTCAGTGGCGAGTGAGCGATATGGGTGCCGGCTACGTATACCGCATGGCAAAAAGATTCGTCTGTCGCGATCGATTCCATGTAGCTATTGTTGCTGACGCTGTGCACTGTGCACAGCGCATGGTGTGGTGGACCATAATTTGTGCAGCACACATATTGGCACAAGTGTACATATGTCTGATTGTCATATAATTTATGCATGCAATTGAATACTCCATGTTCTGTATTGCACTGCAATTGCAGCTCACACTCACCCCACAATGTGATGGATTCTTCTACATGTAATACAATCACAATACAATCATGATTTTTTTGCCTGCCACCCGCGGTCAAAATTTGGGGCTGGGCTGTCCGAGAAACATGAAATCAATTTGGTGTGGCCTCATGCAGAGTGGGTTAGAGTGGGTTATCAGATCAAAGTGAACTGAACTGAACTCTCACCTGCAATCAGAGGCGGCGCCGCCGGTCCGGCTGGTCCGGCTTTGGCCGGACCACTTTTCCAGCCGACCTGATTATAATATCACGTGCAGTGTAGTCACGAATCTACTTATATGCAGACTCGGCAATGGCATCTGTTTCTCGTCCTAGTTGTGGGCCTACCATTGAAACTCCACAGCAGCCAAGGTCTTTTCTTTCCCAAAACGGCCATTTTGATGCTACGAGAGCGCTTCCTCATCGCTGAAAATACATGCGAAAAATTTTTCCGCGCTTCGCGCGGACAGATCGGCGCTTCGCGCCTCTGCGCTACAAGTGGGCCGTACCACTTCTACTATGCCGCTGCCGCCCCTGTGCAAACAGTCACTGGTGTGCTCTAGCATGTCGAGCTCTCAAGCAGTGTACGTACCATAGCCATGATAGCTGCAGGCAAGTAGCTCAGGCGCGCGCTGAGGGGGGTCTGGGAACGACTACTAGTCCGTACCTATGGAGGATGTACCTATAATTAGCACAATAATATACGTCGTGGCGGAGGTTTCAGGCAGCAGCGATGACTGTGGCAGCCACGTTCTTGCGGCTGTTGATTTGCCTGCTGGTCGTTCTTATGATATCGTCTGGTGTAGGAGGCAGAGAGAAGAGACAAGGTTGGCGCGGATATGTACTAGCTAGCTAGCATGGGCGTAGCTAGCATAATTTGAGGCAGAGAGGGCAGCGCTTTTCTGGATTCTAGCCACGTAAGATGTGCGTTCGATTTGATAACAGAGCTAGCTAGAGACCGGAGCTAGGCTGATCATGAGCCGGTGTACTCCTAACGCGGATAAAGTCTGGGACAGTCAGCGGCGTATTGCTGTAGCATTTCGAGAGCAACTGCTTGCGTGCACTGCATGCGGAAATAATCGGTTGATTAGTTGCGCAGCGCGCTGCGCGCGCGGAAAACGCCATCACTCCTCGGTCTCAAAATCCTAGCTACGCCCAGGCTAGGCTAAGCTGATACCTTGCTAAATGACACGCCACCGTGACTGATTAACTCGTGTAAATGTATGTCACAAAAACTACAGTGGAACCTGTCTAATGCGGTCACCTGCATGGGGGCCAAATATATTTGGCCTCAGGCTTCACATGACTGCTTTAGAGAGGTCATCTGTATTGCAGCCACCTCTCTAATGTCTCTAATGACATTAGAGAGGTGGCTGCAATACAGATGACCTCTCTAAAGCGGTCATGTAAAGTTTTAGTGTGATTACAGTGGAACCTACATGTATATTTATACATGTTTCCATTCCACAGAGAAATTACATCTGTCATGCATGAGGAAAGAATAATTATTGTCATGTGGAGCCTGTATTTCATCATCTATGCCAGCCATATACTGTTAACCCAGCCCTCCACGCCCAGCTTTTGTCACTTACAGCGAGCAACAAAAGGTGGACGTGGAGGCCTGGGAACGACGCTAGCTCTGCACTGTCAGTTTTGCACTTAACAATAACTCATGCATCTTGCACCTTGAAACCATCCTCATAAGGGTGACCAAGAGTCACTGGTAGCAACAAAAAGGAAAACTCAAACCATGGATTATATAATCCACAAAATGATCCCATTAATACATCAGTAGGTGGATCGTCTTTCTCTAGTATTGTGTATACAGGGAGAGAAATGGTGTATATATAGGACTTAGTGAGATCTTATGCATAATTATTCAGTATAGTCATTTTTTTGCACAACTACAGCAACAATACAACCTCTTCTACAGTCTACATGCATTTCATCAAGTTACCCAACTCCAACCCCTCTACAGACACCACCAACAGGTGAGACCCAGAGCATTTACTTTCATAACATGCCTCCTCATGCACAGTCCTGGCATTTTTAACAGTTGGCTTGGCATAGGTAACTCAACTTCAATGCATGTTCCAGCCTCTCAGAATGGATATTATGGAGTTACTCTACAAATGCCTGATTAATTGTTGGTTTGTGTACACTGAAACAGCCACATATGTAAGAGCAATTTATTGTCCCTACAGAATGCTCACTAGGTGTGGTGAATCGTTCACTAGATGACAGCGAAGCGCTAAGAGCTGGAGGACTATACTTGATGCCAGAGGTTGTCACTTGCAATGGAGACCTTGTTCTTGTAGAAACGTGTGCTTTCTTACACCGACTAATGAACACAACTCTGTTCAGACTGAGAGTGGTAGTGTACAGAGAGAATGATACACACGAGTTGGACAGGATTTATGAACAGGTTCTTGATATCAGAAGTAACTCTACCCAATTCTGTGGGAATCTCTCACGAGAGCCACGACAGTGGTCAGTCAAACAAGGAGACAGGGTTGGTGTGCAAATCCGGGACACATGTGTCACTCCTAATGGCTCAGATCCAGCATGTCCAGCTCAGGCCAATCTGATCGATGCCACGTGTGCATCAGCACTCTACCTCCCGCCTCTTTCCACACCACGCAGATTTAGTGACTTCACAACTGTTGGTGTGAATCTCAATGTGCGGATGTCAATTGGTGAGTGTACTCTTACTCATGCAGCCTGGAACCTGTGTGTGAATCATACACAGCAATTTACACTGCTACACAATTATAGCATGCATCTGAAATGTATTATGGTGTGTAGCAATGATTACAGTTTGGGCTGTGTATTACCTACTACTGTAAAGAAGCGGCAGAGTATGTATATACAAAGTATTAACGCCTAATATTAAACCTCCCATATAAATTCTTATGGGCTTATAGGTATCCTCCGGGCTCATTTGGCTGCTACAGGGTGCAATGGGTACATGTAGAGCTGGTTCCTCACTGATAAACATAATTATGAACATTAGCAGTTGCTTACGTAATAAGTGTATTATGGTCTGTGGGGGTTGCATACGCTGCTCCTTTTACTGTGGTCATTATACACTACAGTGCCAACCACGTCACAGCCACCTCTACAGTGTACGTATGCATGCATCTCATCGCGATATGCGACTCCAAGCCCTCCGCCAACCCCTCTGACAGGTGAGATTTAAAGTAGTCCTCACTTTAATATACATCTTTATGTACGGCTGTTGCCCCATTCACTCGTATACTTGGTTTGCATTATGCTTTTGAAGAGTTCTGATCTCTCTAGGAATTTATTCACACTTTTCTTGCTTTTTACGCAATTATGTACGTGCACCTGCAGATTGTTCACTGGGTTCATTGAAACTGTCGCTACAAGACAGCGAAGAGCTGAGAGCAGGAGGACTGTACTTGATGCCAGAGGCTGTCACTTGCAATGGAGACATAGTTTTTGTAAAAGCATGTGCTGTTTTAAACCGACTAATGAACACAACTCTGTTCAGACTGAGAGTGGTAGTGTACAGAGAGAATGATACACACGAGTTGGAACTGATCCATGAGCAGGCTCTTGATATTAGAAGTAGCTCTACCCAATATTGCGGGAGTCTCCTCCGAGCCCGAGTGCCACGACGGTGGCCAGTCAAGAAAGGAGACAGGGTTGGTGTGCAAATCCGGGACACATGTGACACTCCTGTTGGCTCAGATCCAGCATGTCCAGCTCAGGCCAATCTGATCGATGCTGCCTGTGGGTCAGCGCTCTACCTCCCGCCTCTTTCCACACCACGCAGATTTAGTGACTTCACTACTGTTGGTGTGAACCTCAATATTTGGGTATCAATAGGTGAGACTGTCTAAATACATTTTGTATGCAACAAAGAGCTCATGCATGTTGTATTTACATGTACATAGACTAAGTATGCAAAGAACTTTTCCAGTATGCCTCAACTATACATACAAAACAAGTAATAAAAAACATTAAAAATGTAGCAGGATGTAGGGATACCAGAACGGCAAAAGTAAGGAAACAAGAGGGATGATCGAACATAACAGTGAAGTATACTATCACCCCTACAGAGATCTTCTTCCATATATACATGTACAATGAAAAAAGATATGTAGGGGTGATTGTATACTTCACTGTTATGTTCGATCATCCCTCTTGTTTCCTTACTTTTTGCCGTTCTGGTATCCCTACATCCTGCTACATTTTTAATGTTTTTTATTACTTGTTTATGTAATTTTTTTGGGAAGCAGGCGCATGTTTGAGCTGAAGTTTGCTGCAGAAGTCAGTGACCTCACAGGCACCTGGGCAGTAGGTGTCCTTGCCTTGGTATATGGACAATATTACTCGGGTATTACACTTCCAGCATTGGCGGAAGAATCAGACCCGGGCATCTCAAGTCAACTGTTCCCTAGATGGATGACAAAGCCACTGAGTTCTCCCTGTCCGAAGATCATGGCATAGGCAGTTTATAGTAGGGACATTCATAATGGGTGTTGAGAGTTGAGATAGGCATTCACCCTGCTCACAGAATACAGTATAGGTAGCAATATAGCTAAATCATGCGTACAGGGACTAACCTCAGTCTTATAAAGAGTGCCTCGTTTGATTGACAACACAACAGTCAAGTTGAAGTCGTTGCATCTTCCCCACTGTTTCTAATTCAGCGATCTTGAGTAATAATTACGTATCGTTACTAGGTGATCGTGATCGTTTAAGTACGCATGCGTACAAACGTGAAAATGGCGTGACAAACGAAGCCATAGTTATTGAGTGGGCAGCTGCAGCGCCTGGTGAAGACTTGGAGGTAGCGAAAAAGCGATGGGACGTTGCACTGCTTGGTTGAAAATGCTGCTGTTTCGTGCGAAAACCATTATGACAGATTGAGGCAACGTTGAGCTAAGTTGTCTGAAGAAGAAAGAAGAAAGAAAGAAAAACAATTTGCCCGTTTTGCGAGTGCCTGGTGTGGTACTTCGCGACGGTTTTTCGCGATGCGAGGAGTCTTGTTGGTCATGAAAACACTCGAAGATGAACGGTATGTAGTTATAAAGTTATAAGTGTACCGTTTCTGAGATTTGGAGAGGTTTTTTTGTATTGGCATATGTATTGCGTGTACGTCGTATCCCTACATACAGAGTCTACCGAATCTGTGATATGCTTGCATATGTTGCAATTACTGCAAGCCTTTTTTCACTCCCATGAACTGTGATTCTGTGAACACAGTACCATCAACTCCAGCGCCCCAACCTACTATTCAGTTCCAATCTTCAGCTGTCATTACCGCAAGTCAACGTTCACAAGGTGCCGTTTACTCATTGACATCATGTTATTTAGTACCGGCATCCTCGAGCAGATCTGGCTTGCTACTAGGAGGCATTGCTGCTGCAGTATTGGTGGTTACTATGGCAATTGTTATCCTCCTCACAATCTCCACTTACGTTTATTGCACAACGGTATTGAAGAAGCGTAAAGGCAAGTACGCAGAGACTAAAGACAGTCAACTTGCTGTGATCAGTTACCATGTTGGCAGCAAGGATGAAGTAGTTGTGTCTTATGAAGAGCCACCAGACGATATCAGCCCCAAAACGTTACTGAACCACACCGCTAGTAGCTCTGAGAGATCTTACAGGGAGAGCTTCAGGAACAGAGTGGTAAATCTATTGTACCAGGAAAATGAATGACAAAGATTTTATCTTTCCTCGGTTTTCTCTGCTGCAGTATTTTGAGGCAAATCAATACGCTGAGATTGAGGATGAGGTTGCAACAAATGAGGTATGGCCTCACAGTACAAGTCAAATATTGACAATTCAATTACTATTTTACTGGCTATAGCAGCTACTGCCAGTACCTTGGTACACTGATTTTTTCATGTCCTTTTTTGGAATGAGATTACATGCTTTAACTGTGCATGCACAGTCCAATGTTGGGACTGTTAATTTTGGAGAGGATAAATACACAGAGAGTAGTAATTGCTGCAGATCTGTTCAGGATGCAATACCGGTAGTCATTTTCTAAAGGTCAAAGGTTGCTTAGTGTGCTTGCATGAGCACATCCTCTAGTCTCATTCTGACAACAGTTTTGTGCTGTGCTTGAAACTAATCTGCACCAACTCATAAACATGTATAATACTCACATGTCACTAGCTACTAGCCAGTACAACACACCTGGTTAGCACCTCATGAATGACGTACTAGACCCCTCAGGCTCTCGCTCTTCCCTATACCCCACCCCGAACTTCCCCTGTGCAGTGAGAGAATGGTCTTGCTCAGTAGGGTTAACCTTAGCACTGCCAACACTCTGTCACAGCTCTGTGACAGTTTACTGCATTAGAAATTAACTTGTCACAACTTGCAAGCCGTATGCATTTGCCTATAGCATATGTTAACCCTTGGACCTGTGGCCAGAGCTCAAGGTTGACATCACAGGCGTACTGTGTTGAATGCAGCTTTACAATAGCTTGGAGTGGTAATACTTTGAATGAGATATATCATATTCACGCTGGTAGCTAATTGTCTCTTTCCCAACACAACACATGCAGACTGTGATCATGTCTAAACCTTACAGTGAACCCTGTTCTGAGCCCTATGCGTATGCCACTACCAGTACTTCTGTTCCCAGCCATTCTCCGCCCGATAAAATACGAACTCACTATGAGGTGGATGATGATTATGGAGACCCGTACTGGCATCCATCTAGCAAGGAAGAAGAGCTCCGAATGCAGCTCTTGAGGCTCAAGGTCCAAGAGATTCCACGGGAAGACCTTGAGTGAGTTTGATCATGAGAGACCAAATCTACATCCATGGATACACTTGTGTGTAGGTTCCACTGCCCATTCCATCATTTTTGTGTTGAAAATTGCACCCAATTATCAATAATTATACTTTTAGAATCACTATTCTTGTGCCCAGACCTCACGCACAAGGGGAGAGCCTCGATTTCAGTTGCATTTGAACTTTCGTATTGCGTGGATTATCATGGAAACTGTGTTCTGTAAATATGACACTCACGCAAAGTACTTGCATGGCTTCCAGACTCATGCATATTCCATGCAGGTCGTGTCATTTCCTTGAAGCTCCACCCAAGGAAAGTTTTTGCCGCACGTAGTCACGCAATATGCAATGTTCAAACGCAACGGAAATCGACTGTATACAAGCCTGGGCTTGCAGAAGCACTGAAGACTTGTAACTGTAAGTTTAAGAATGCACATAAAAATATGAATCTCATCATAGTATCATCACAAGTTAGGGAATTGCACTAGCTAGAAGTTGTGTTTGCTGTGCATACCAACTGTAAGACAGATTTGAAGTAGAAACTAGCCTCATTCCCAGGCCTTCTAGTTTTGATCTCTTGTAGTATGCAAATACTCTAAGCGATCAAAAAACTGGAAGCGTAGAAGCCTGGGAACGAGGCTAGTAGAAACAGCGTAGAAAGTTGAATCCCTGCAAATCGTTCAATAATTTTCTAAGGTGACTTTAAATTGTGAATCCTGCTTTCAAGAACTTATAATGGCTGGACTACATCTATTACAATACATATAATTATGTACAAGAAGGACTTCCAGCTGTTGGAAAACGCCCTGATGGCACACAACACATAAGAAGCCATAGTTATGCAAAGGTGCTCGACTCACGCTAAAAAACATGAATTTTCACCACGAACTATTATACCACTTCATGGGTCCCTTTCAAAGCTTGCAGAAGTGAGCCCAAGGAATCGGGCTTGTGTAACCATACCATCTCCCCTCGTGGATGGTGAGACTAAAATTGCATCATCAGCTTCTGAACCTCATTCCATACTGGGGAGCAGTAGCTGGACTGTTGTTCTTGATCCCGTATACCATCTATAGGGTTTGAGAGGGTTAACACCATACCATCACATGACTGGTATCCATACAATCACATGAACTTTAGTACAATAAGGGAATCACGTCTGCTCTATATATACCCAGACGATTCATATCTCCAGGTTTTGATTGCATGTAGGAATGGAGGCAGTACTACAGATAATCAGAAACTGGGAGTGCAGGGAATAACGTACAGACACACACATTGTCATTGCAAACCATGGATACAGCTAGCTATAAGCTATAACTAAAGCTATAATCACGTCTATACTTATGCACTGTGTTCTGTTGCAGGCTACGTGAATACCTTGGCAGTGGCCAGTTTGGGACAGTGAAGCGTGGTGTGTTGAGCCCTTCCCTCCCCAAGAGCAGTCCCGGAGTGGAGGTGGCGGTGAAGTCTCTGGACGGGGGATTGACAGAAGAGGAGAGAGTGAAGTTCCTGCAGGAGGCTGTCATCATGGGACAGTTCAGACACCCCAACATCATCAGAACGATTGGGATCATCACCACCTCCACACCCAGTGAGTAGATACATTGGGATAATGTATGCGATTCAGTACAGAAAGATCTTTTTGAGGGTCATATAACTTCACAGATGACTTCCCTACTCCATTGCTTTCTTGAACATGCAGTTGCTGATTGTGTGTGAAATGATGCACAAGGGAGACCTGCATCATCATCTTCTCTCCTTGAGACAACAGTAAGCTATTAGTGGATCGGTTTATAGCTGTTGATGGTATTCAGTAGTTGAATACTGTGTACATAACATCAAAGTATGTGTCTACAGAGATATACAAACTGCCCCTACATTATTATGCTGTGCATGGATCATACAATATTTCTAGATTGCTGCATATCCCCTAGGTCGCGCGGACAATTATTGTTCACACCTTGAGTATAATGGCTGATGGGCATTCATTAGGCAGCCTATATATTATAGAGTTGGACACTCTTACCACTGAGCCTCTGGGCCCACGGCAGAGGAGCGGAAGCTAGTGTGTTTATAAATAGTAGCACATGCAGGCTTTGAATCCTGCTGCTCCGAAAGAATTTTTCTGTAAATTCGAATTCACCTGTAAGATACCAATGTTCTATTATATCCAGTTACCTTCCTACAACACAAAGTAGGAACTACACCTACGTATGAGTAAACAACCAGCAACCGTTCAATGGTTTTATGGGATGATACAATAGTGATGTATTATTATGTTATACAATAGAGTTTACTTAGACCGCAGATGACACAGCATCAGTTGACAATCATAGTTTCTTGGGATGGCACTATGATGTCCCTTTATGACAAAGTTACTCCAGTCTCCATGGGATACGATTATATTATAGTATCATCCCATTAAACCATGTCCATAGCTTGCAATTCAGATGGCAAAGGCAATGGTTAAAATAACAAATCTTTATGTACGTGTACAATTTGTCAGCTGTAGCTGTTCGTAACTAATCATGTACTAGCTCATGTCCTTGCTACCCTACAGATCAGGTAGCCTCCCAGCAGAGATGCCGGCTCAGCTGCTTAGCTTCTCCAGGCAGGTAGCATTTGGAATGACCTACCTCTCCAACAAGTCATTCGTTCACAGGGATCTGGCTGCCAGGAACATACTCGTCTCGGAGTATGACATTTGCAAGGTATATACCTGGCCCTCTATACCCAGCTATACACAGCTATACATGCATGCTCCATAGAGCACCCAACTTCCACTGCCAGAATTCAAGGTTACGGGTACCCGTTTCAAGAGGTCATGCATGCATTTACCGCCTCTAGAGCTCTTAACCGTACCCTAATTTCTGATCTCTTGGGCTGTTGGGCTCGAAACTACTCCAAGATAGGTAATTTCATCATCTTAAGCAAATACGTGACTCTAACCACACCCACCAAGTAATGAACTATCAATCAAGGTTCCCAGGAAAAGCCAACTTGTCATAGCTGATAAACTGGTCTTCAACGCTGGAAATGGAGACAAGCAGCTCAATTGTTTCTATGCCCTTTGTGCCAAAGGACAGAAATGGCTCTCCCAGTGCCAACCATGGCCTTTCCACAGCTGAGCCTAGACACGGCCATGCTTTTTTCACCCTGTGGGTGAACCGACCCACTTCCTCTGTCCCATGCATCCTTTCTGCTCATGCAGAACATACCTCCAAAGAAAATGCCAGAGGTGGCAAAGTTCCATGATGTGATATGAAGTCATTGGACAGGAAAGACTTAGCTAACTCTGTGATTTTGATGAGGGTTTGCATGTACATCTAGGGCAACTATGTCTGTGAGACACTGTTTCTCATTGCTAGAGAATTAGGTACTTTGACCTCCAGTGAGAGATGTGCATGCAGCTGATAACTTGTTCATTCATGAACATGAATGTGTAATTCTGTCCACAACACAAATGAATCAGTGGACGTGCTCAGAATCAATACATTTATATGGGAAGGTAGAAGGGATGACATTATGACAAGCTATGTATATTGTTATCAGTTGGGGACCAGGATGGGTTATTTAGTGAACTTTCTGTTTGCCATATAGATTGCAGACTTTGGCCTTTCCAGGGATCTCCAAAATGAGGATTACTATGTTTCTCATGGTGGAAAGATCCCTGTGAAGTGGACTGCTCCTGAGGCCCTCAGCTATCGCAAGTACTCTACCGCTAGTGATGTGTGGAGCTATGGGGTCCTTCTCTACGAGATATGGGCCATGGGTACCAAGCCATTTCGGGACTGCACAAACACTGAGGTATTATACATTACATATAGTACCGATTTAGGCTCATGGCCATGGGACAGGCAATGACCTGTACATGTATGCAGATTTGTATCATCAAGTATACTAGGCATGAAATCGACCAAGTCAGCATGCACTGTATAGCTTAACCATCCCTCTGTCGTAGTGCAAGGTGCTGAACAGTTTTGGAAACACTGGCTAGATAATTATACCTCTGCCAATTCGTTGGACTTTGAGCGTGGAGCCACTCCGAGTGGGATCGCGAGAGAGTAGAGCCAATTGATATTACAAGTAACGACAGCAAACACTCGAAGGTTCCACCGTGCCAGATGACATCATTGCCGTGCCAGATGACATCATTGCCTTTCTGCAGCTTTTGCTTGAACTTTAGCTACACCCACAATTGCGCCCAATGCAAGCCAGCCATTGAACATTTCGTGGAGCAACGCAACAATATTAATAGAATGGACACATTTTTTAATACAAACTTTATAAAGTTTGATGCAAAATTACCGTACCATTTCGGAATCATCAATCTTGACACAGAATTAGAGTGGCACAAGTTTAGAGCACGTACGGTATATTATGTTATCCCCCCACTGCAGTGTTTGAAGAAGGTGCTTGCTGGGTACAGACTACCTCCGCCCCCTGGATGTCCCAGAGCCATCTATGAATGGATGGTGCGATGTTGGTAAGCCAGATTTGCAATTACAGTGAAGACTGTGTCTAGACATTGAAAATCACCCCAAAAATCGAACCACTAGACAGCCAGCAGTGCCCAGCACCCAAGAACATGACTGAGTGGGAACAGACCTATGTATGCTGGCTGTGCAGCATGGCTTAGCTTGAAATACTATACTATTACATTTTGCAGCACTAGCTATCTATGTGAACTCTGGATGGAATTGAACAATATTATGATCATGACTATTTGTTCTCTTCCAGGCATGCTCAGCCAGAATCCAGGCCAACATTCACTGATACAGTTGTATTGCTCCAGCGTCCAGACTTCCAGCTGCTGAGGTGGTCAGCAGAGGATGAGATGGCTTACAGCGAGAAGGCCAGGACTCTGGGAGGACCTGTGGAGGATGGCAACGAACTATTTACTGAGTTACAGGAAGTGTTTTCCAAGCCAGCTGCATCCTAACTAGCTAGCTAGCTCCAACTACTTCAGTATAATATGATGCCGCTATCTTACACTGTCGGATGTCAGAAGTGTGTTTGAGTTTTTTTCAGTTTGTTGTAATAGCAAGGTGATTGTGTTTGCTGGATGGGATTAATTTCTTGTTTAATTCATCCAATTTTAATAATATTATGACACTTTCTAAAATATATGACCTTGACTTGCATGGGAATCTATAGCTATAATGTTATGGTGAGAGGTTGCATACTAGCCCATAGCTAAACAATAAACCTCATGGCACACACTCACTATAATACAATGTACGTACACTGCAGACACAAATGCACACCAGCACAATGCCACAACACAATGTATACATATTCACATGCACACACATAACACATTATACATTCACATGACACACACACGAATGCAGTCACGCACACACACACACACACCACCACCACCACCACCACCACCACCACCACCACCACCACCACCACCACCACCACCACCACATGTACAGACAGTCCATGTGGTTGCAAGTATCCATGCCAGACCTGGCCCTTCTCAGTAATCTTGGAAACACATGCAGCCATGAATTTCAGGGATAGCTACTTGCAGCCGCCGAAGTGGATGGAGGCTTCTAAAGGAGCTTCTCTAGCTTTTTTTTTTTTTTAACTTTTAATTGCTAAAATAGTACTGCTGTAATGCTATTGTCAATAATTATAACCCATAAAATTGAGTTTGCCAATCAGACGCAGTGGCCATGGACAGCTCAAAGCTGCATTCCTGAGTAATTAACAAGGTAGTTCTCAGCAATCTGCATCAGCGCAGCATATATATAGCAATTGCCACATGCATAATAATTATGCAATAGCTACCATATAATTATTGTACGCTGACTATCTTTGACATGACCAGTGCACACTATGTACTGCATGGTCACATCAAAGATGGTATTATTATTACATAAGTTCCTCTGGTGCTTATTTTTGCTTACAGCTTGTTATATATGGATGAACCAATGCAGAATTTAAGGGGTGGTCTCATGTTATAATTTTGGCTGCAGAAAAAGCAAAAACCAGACCCTGGGAACAATTAACCTCTCTGATCTCATTCCAGGTCTCCAAGTCATGTAGCTAGGAAGTCCTTCAGATCTGCCACATTGTGGTGTACGTAGTGAGTATAAAGATATGTATAATAAAAACGACAACAAGATTATATATATTATATATATGCAGCTATATGTGATCAGCTAGCTATATAGAGCTAAGATGCAATCAGCTAGCTAGTGTAGCTAGCTGTCAGAGTCTTGTTCACCAGGACTGCTGAGGCTGGGTGGGGCTTCCATCATGGGAGTGGGGTGGATCTGTTGGATCAGTTGCAGGTAGCAGTGGTGGCAAGGACTCTTCCACTTGGCATTGATTGAGGTTGAGGTAACCAGACACTGTCTGCAGCATGTTGGAAAGAGTGGTCACCAATTGAAAGAAATGTGGCCTCTTCTCGGGATCATCATCCCAGCAGTTCAGCATCATTGTATATCTGTTGCAGAATGTGTGTGGTGGTAAGAAGTTCTGTGATTCATTGCTGTGGAAATGTTTATTACCCCCTGGGCACAGCCAGGGGTAGACTGGTTGCTTTGTCTGTCAGTACATGTAGCTGTCTGTCTGCTGTCTGTGGACACAAAAATGAGCATATAGCTAATAATTGCTGCCTTTTTAATAAGCAAAAAACGAATGAGAGTCAGCAGGCCAGAATTAATAAATGTCGATCGCAGTCCACGCAATGCCATGTGAAAGTTGACCAGCTAGAACTACTCACATGTCCTCAGAGCAGGCTGCATTCTCTGGCTTGTCGAGTCTCCCTCCACTCTTCAGCAGCTGCAGAATGTCCCTGACACTCATGGCAGTGTATGGGATCTTCCCTCCTGTGAAGATCTCCCAGCTGGTGATTCCAAATGACCACTGCAAGAGATTAACACAGGCAACAGATATGTACACATAGATCTCAGTCTGGTGCTAATTACAATTCTTCTTACCATGTCCGTTTTCTCATTGTATACTCCCTCCTCGAGGCTCTCAAGTGGCATCCACTTGAATGGGACTGCAATGGGCACACTGGAGTCTACTCTGAAGTAGTTCTTTGTGTAGATGTCCTCAGACAAACCAAAGTCAGACACCTTGATGGAACCATCACTACCCATCCTATACAAAGCAGATACATGGCATTATATGAGTGTGCTCTCATATATATGGCAAAGAGTTCTCACATGCAGTTCCTGGCAGAGAGATCTCTGTGAACGAACTTATTCTGTGCTAGGTAATTCATTCCCAGCGCAATCTCATAGCACATCTTGAAAAGTCGTCTCTGTATCTGTTCCACCTGCAGTTTAAAACAATGGTCCAATCAGCTAACAGCTCAGTCTCTGGATCCCAGTGTTAGCTAGTGAGATTAGCTGGGCCACAAAAATGTCAGTGGAATAATAGCTGAATAGTAGCTGCAAGTTGGGATGCACATCTAGAGGGTTGTACGATTCTTTTACAAAATGAGGTTTGAGCATATTATACCTTCTCTGAAGTTGCTTCCATTGGCAGGACTAAGGCCTTCTTCGCTTTCCTGAGGTACGTCAGCAAACTCCCATTTGCCATATATGGCATGACAAGGCATGGTGCAGACTCAGCTCCGAGGCACCCAGCATCAAGACACACACCAAGAAGGGGCATGACGTTGGGATGATCAAAAAACTGCATCAGCTGAATCTCCCTGACTAAGTTTTGAAGATCTCCAGATGTGAAAATAGCTGTGGATGCGAGTGTAGCCATGTGATTAGAATGATTTACTAGACACTCTGAATACTCCAAGCGGCAACACTATACCTTTCAGTGACTTGACAGCTACAGTTTCCACTGCAGAGCCCTCATGCCTGCTGTAGTGAGCCCTGTAGACAATCCCAAATGCCCCTGTTTAAAGATAAAAGGAATGTAGACTGAATGATTGCACCAACAATTGAATAAGTGGTCATCAACAGCACTTAAATTCATCATTGAAGTGAACATAATAAATCGCCGCACATTTGAATTCATTATACATGTATTATAAATAGCAATCATGATAATAAGTATGCTAATGTGGTAAGTTCATGATGTGAAAAATTTTGTTAGGGAGTTATAGCTGGTTATGAGGCAGATGTGTAGCTAACTACTTAGTAAGTTGTGACGTCATTGTGTACTCCATCATAAGATATTTAACACCTCCACGGCCAGTAGTAGTGAATCCTCCAGCCGGCCTAGAAATCAAACACATGTGGCCATGTCTTGTACAGTTATTGCTCACCCTCTCCTATGCTCTTCAACAGTTTAATACGACTTCCTTGAATGACCAAGTTCTGAGGCAGAAGATGCAGCAGTTCAGATACTGGACTGGTATCTGCGCAAGAAATACAATGAGCAAACCATTACATACATTATACATAGCTACGGGTATGGAAGCTTAGCCTCGTTCCAAGGTCTACCCCATTTTTTTGTTCTTCGGTTTTTCATTCACTAATGGAAACCTAGTGCACTTAGCTATAGATAGCCTTGGTAAGGATCAAGTCTAGCTCTGCATGTGTTATCATGAACAGTTGATAATTGTCTGGGGCCAGTCAGTGCGGCAGAATGTATTAGCTACAGCAGTTAATACACTGACTTTTGCTCGTATTTCTGCAGTAATGACTGTCCCCAGACATATATACCAATAATCCACAGCAACTCCCTCTGTTTCTGCATGCATTAATTCCTAATTAGTTTCACATGCTCTCTTCAAGCACCCTCCTGTAACCTGAGGTACCTGTTCGTATTGCAGAAGCTCTTTCCTGATGTGTGGTATCAAACGGCGCCGGCTTTGCACTTGATTGTGGTATTAGACGATAAGCTGATTTCACATTCACATTGCTGAATGCGATAGTTTGGACATCAGTGTTTCCCTTTTTGGAATGTACTCTTCGTATATGTAGCCAGCAGATGATCAGGGAATGCAATATCAGGAACAAAAGAGCAAATGTAACTGCTGCAATAATTATGCCTGCAATCTGCCCAGGATCAAGAAGCTGTTGTGTTGAATGACTGTCTCCAGTTGCTTCAGTAACTGAATCAGTTGGCAAGAGAGGGAGTGAGCAGTTCAAACATACATTTACAAGTACTCTATTCCACTACCCGGCCACCACTCACTGGCCAACACTTTCATCACACTTGCAGTACAACAATAAGAGAGAGAGTAAGCATGACATTGTTCAAACAATTACTACCTGGCTACCACACACACTTTCATCACATAGGCAGTACATGCATGAAGTGGGGCAGCCATATGGCTAGGATTATCCTCACATCAAGCTATAGGTATGACTTAGTCTGATTTGAGTTGAAACAAAGAGTATAGTCTTGTCTTAGCATTGATATACTTCACAGACATAATCATTAATTTGTTCAGCTAGTTTTCAAGCTGCTCGTATAACATTAAGTTTATTGGATGCTACTACAATGTGTCCCATGAGACTGCATGGAGTACTGTAAGATACAATTAAGATTAAGTTGCTATACAAGCACTGGGAAATAATTAGGCCACAAATGGTACTGCAGCTCACATGATAAGAATATCAGCTAAAGCAACAATGCTCTTTTGCAATGAACCAACAGCCATTGTCTTTGGTCTTGCAGCAACTTCAATTGTTGCTGTACCAAGGTTTAATTGACATGTACTATAGCCTAGTAAGTATACTCACCCATAGCAAGTCTAAGTAAACTTCCAAGCTTTGCAGCAACTTCCAATTGTTGCTGCACATGCATAGCAAGCTGTCACATGACTGTATAGCTAGTATCATTCCATAAACCATGTGAATGGCTGCAATTCTGGTAAACAAATCCGTTTGCCATGTGTCTATTGCATTTTCAGTCATTTGAATTTTCTGCAATGTGAAGATGTACAGAAATCAGGAGATTGGGGTTGTAGGTATATTTATGCCATAACGTGTATAGTGTACTGGTTTGTATGCCTCATTCCCAGTCTCCACTCTAGTACTATGGAGAGGTAAGTCCTGGGATATCTGGTCTCAACATCAGGTACACAGGTAGACATACGAGGCCCATGCCCGACCGTGTACAATTATTTTCATGTTGACCCGTCCCCGCTGTCAGAGCAACAAATTTGGTATAGCTCTCGGAGAGACAAGAAAGGGCTTTGAGATCGTTTGTTGATTCTCCGTGGCAACAAGGCTTGAGTGCACACAAATTTACATTCCAGATTCTACTGTGATTAGGTACATAAACTGTAAGATTGTAGTTTCTAATTTCATACCACATTAGTAAGAAGATGCATACATGCACAGAGAATACCTCACACATGTGAACACAATTAGTAGACATGGCCTCATGTAGTTAGGCAGGAAACTGGTAGATATACACTTGGCTGCAACCCTTGTCTTTGCTGTATTTTTCCTGTGTGCAGTCCGAAGGCTGTTGTAAGACAGCAAAGCGTATACGTTGGAAGAGTTTGCTGAAGTAGTGCTCACTTCCTCAAGCACTGAAATTCATAGCATGGTTAGCTCAACGTCTGCTATGGAAGAAGAGCAAGAGCCGCTGTCGAGCTGCTGACTGTGCCACACTGACTCCTTGTCACTAAGTACCACTGCACGTGTTAACCTTGATCATTCCTGAGAGTGACTAACTATTATATAAACAAAACCCTAGCTGAGATTGTGGACTAGCCTACAGATTAGTTGCCATGCATGTGCAAAGGCACTCAGCAATTGTTTCTAGCCCTATATCTGTGTAAACCCACCTGATGGTGAGCTTGAAGGGCTTAGAATCACAAAACTTGATGGAGCGAATGTTGACTGCATTAATGGCTGTGATGTCGCGGACACTGCAGTGGACAAATCCTGCAATAACAATCAGCTATTGGTATGGTTTGAAGAATAGATCTGCTAGAGCCTAGAGGATGCTGTTAGTAAATACACCGATGTCAATGAGACGGCACCTTGCGAATGTTGACATCTATGAGCAGATTGCACAAGCTCCAACACAGTAGTAGGTAGAATTGCTGGGACTGTGTTCCGGGTTCATGGAGTTGCAGTAATGACAGCAAATGCAATTATACCTAAGCTGTATAGTTACTACTTGGTATATTATAGGTGGAATGTGTGCATCGTACATGAATACATTCAAACACAACACAAACTCCTTGTTGGATTTGGACAATCTCACCTATTGACACCTGCACATTGAGGTTCACACCAACAGCTGTGAAATCACTAAGCCAAATCTGTCTGCCAAGGCGAGATGTGTGGTAGAGTGCTGATGCATTGGAAGAATTGATCAGATTGACCTGAGCTGGACATGCTACTCTGTTATTGGCACTGATTTCACATGTGTCTCCGATTTCCACACCAACTCTGTCTTCTTTGTTGACTGACAACTGTCGTAAATGACTCCATGCACAGCCTTGGGAAGCATTACTTATGATATCAAGAGTCTGGCGATAGATCAAGTGCAACTCGTGTGTATCATTCCCTAGAGCTCGGAACACCAACACTCTCAGTCTGAACAGGTTTGTGTTCATTAGTCGGTTTAAGAAAGCACATGCTTGTATACCAACTAGTTCTCCATTGCAATCGATAGCCTCTGGCATCAAGTATACACCTCCATCTCTCAGCTCTTCACTGCCTTCCAGTGACTTTTGCACTTCACCCAGTGAACAATCTGCAGGGACAATAATACCCCCTTACGACTCGTAGTTTTATACTAGTCACCGGCCAGTGAACAATCTGCAGCATGCAGGGACAATAATGCCCCCTTACTACTCATAGTTTTGTACTATAGTCACCCAGTGAACAATCTAAGTCAGTACAAAACTACGAGTAGTAGGCCCTGGCCCTATAATCCATCGCCCTGCTTAACTTCCCGCTGGACTAATAACCTGGCACTTCGTTTCAGGTATGGCATTGGGAAAGGTGAACAGTCGGTCCACTGATCTATTTCTGGGACCATTTTATGCAGTCTAGTGCATGCAGTTCTTTGAATGAATATTTGCCGTCAAACTTTGTGCTCGAGGTTTATCGTCTAAAATAGAAGTACACAAGCGCTCATGCAGACGCTCACTGCAAGTCTGCATGTTTCATGCCAATTGCAACGTATACCTTGTCTCTCCTCTCTGCCTCCTATAGCTACACCAGACGATGTCATGAGAACGACCAGCAGCAGCCGCAAGCAAATCATCGCAGACTGGACTCGATCTGATACCACACGCGGAACATGCACTTGGGTCATCGTCTGCAGTGAAGTGTGATCCTTTGCTCTGTGTACGTATTCACGAGAGGTTTCGCATAAAATTGGCAGCATATCCGGTACGCTATTCAGGGGCGGATTTGCTTTTTCACCGCTTTATTTTCCTCCTTACTAACTTGCTGCCGCTACGTTGCAACTCCTTGCCTGGCCTCCTCAGCTCGCAATACCGTGCGTTGCCTGAAACCGAACGGCTTGGGAACGAGACCACGATCTAGTATACCCCTCCGTGTACGTACGTATTACCATAGATAATAGAGTTTACGCTCTATTATCTATGGTATTACGTTCGTGAGCGAAATTTGAGCAAGGAAGAAGCTCATGGCGGCCCTGGGACCTGCAATCCTCGTACATCTGGAACTTGCAGTGCAAAGCGCGAAGGTGCCACGAGAGCCCATCTTGAGAAGTGAAAAATGAAGGCGAAAAAATATTTCCCTCCGGCAGCGTTAAATATATAGTGCCCCCCCCCCCCCCCCCCCCCCCCCCCCCCCCTTCATAAATCCTGTATCCGCCCCTGCTATTTGTAGTAAAAGTGCCTTGAGACTTGACCGCTAAAATGCAAGAAATGATATTACTGTTGCTTGAGCCGGTAGCATATAAGGGCTAATGTTGTCATGCAAGTCTCTTTCCCAGGCTCCTCCCCAGCTTTTTGTTGTATATATAGTGCAGCATTACTTCTCTCTGGCGGTATAGACTCACTCAAGGATCATAGACATTCCCCACTCTGTTCTCACAATCCTCCTGACTCCTCCAATCTATCCCAATGAAACTAGCTACACTCGCATTAAAATCTAGCTTTAACTCCTGTCTGCAAGCTAGCTAGCTAGCTAGCTAGCTAGCTACATGCATGCCACAGTGTTAGCTAATTGGCATTAGGCGAGATCAATGACATGCATATTAATCCACATAACTACATTCAAATACAACACAAACTCCTTGTTGAATTTGGACAGTCTCACCTATTGACACCTGCACATTGAGGTTCACACCAACAGCTATGAAATCACTAAGCCTAATATGACTGACAAGAGTAGATGTGTGGTAGAGTGCTGATGCACAGGAAGAATTGATCAGATTGACCTGAGCTGGACATGCTACTCTGCCACTGGAACGAATTTCACATGTGTCTTGGATTTGCACACCAACTCTGTCTCCTTCGTTGACTGACAACTGTTGTGAATGACTCCATGCACAGCCTTGAGGAGCATTACTTATGATATCAAGAATCTGGAGATAGATCAAGTCCAACTCCTGTGTATCATTCTCTACCGCTCGGAACACTCCCACTCTCAGTACGAACGTGGTTGTGTCCAGTAGTTGGTTTAAGAAAGCACATGCTTGTATACCAACTAGTTCTCCATTGCAAGCGATGGCCTCTGGCATCAAGTATACACCTCCAGCTCCCAGCTCTTCACTGCCTTCCAGTGACTCTTGCACTTCACCCAGTGAACAATCTGCAGGGACAATAATACCCCTTTACTCCTCGTAGTTTTATACTAGTCACCGGCCAGTGATCAATATAAGCCAGTACATAAACAAACAATGGTTGTTGCTTATTGAGTAACTCCATATTGGAAGTTAAAGGTCAGGATTTGAGGCCAAAAGTTCAGGATTTGAGGTGGTAAATTGATAAAAATTATAGCGGCTCACCTGTTGGCATTATAGACAAGGTAAAAAACATTACAAATGTAAGAAGATACACGGATTACAGAACAACAAAGAGTAGGGAAACAAGGTAGGGATGAAAAGATATTTATGAAGGTTGTATACCGAGTTCTATCATCCCCTTACTTTTTGCTGTTCTGCCATCCTTACATCTCCATACATTTTATTGTTCTTGTATACAACACCAACAGGTGAAGCCAAAATCCTGACCTTTTCGACAGTGAGTCTACCAACTCTATGATATGGAGGAGCTGGAGCTGGGAACTTGATGAAATACAAGTACATAGATTGTAGAATCGAAGAGGTTGTATTGTTGCTGGTCCTGTAGTTGTACAAAAATGACAATACACTGAACAACGAATACAAAATTCTGAAATCTCGATTTCTCTCCTGAGCGTGGAATTGCATTTCAGATATGGCACTGGCCCATTGGGAAGGTGAGTGGTCATTTCTGGAACAATTTCATATAGCTATGCTCGAGGTTGATATCTGTGGTGGCTACTAGTCTATATCGACAAACAAGCGCTCACATACAGACGCTCACTGCAAGTATGTGCATGCATGTTTCATGCCAACCTTGTCTCTCCTCTCTATACCTCCTACATGTACACGAGACGATGTCACAAGAATCACCAGCAGGCAGATGAACAGCCGCAAGCCAATCATCGCAGCTCGGACTCTGGAGCCTATACCACACACACAGAATGGAACGGAACACTTGGAACACCTAGTGAAGTCCTCACTGTGGTGTCTTATCTCCACAAACTGGCTGAGCTGTAGGCTACGTATTCACATTACCCTGACCACAATTTCTAGCCTCCAGCTAAATATGTTACAAGTGCTAAATTTGCATTAGCAGAGGAAGGACAGTCATGGAACTTAGTAACCATGCAATTTAGCAACTATGCACGTAGTTTTCGCAAACAACAATTATTGTGCCAAGTTTGGCAGTGTGCAATAACTGTGCATGCACCATTCCTCTCCTGACCATGCATATGGAATCCCTTCGTTTCAGGTATGGCATTGGGAAAGGTGAACGTCGGTCCGCTGATCTATTTCCATTTTATGTAGTCTATAGTGCAGTTCTTTGAATGAATATTTGCCGTCAAACTTTACCCTGCTAATTATCAGTGGCCAGTCTTGCGTTCACTCACTTTTTGCTCGAGGTTTATCGTCTATAGCTTCTAAAATAGCTAGAAGTATATACACAAGCGCTCACATGCAGACGCTCACTGCAAGTCTGCATGCTTCATGCTAACGTACCTTGTTGTCTCTCCTCTTTGCCTCCTACACCAGACGACGTCATAAGAACGACCAGCAGGCAGATGGACAGCCGCAAGCAAATCATCGCAGCCTGGACTGTGATACCACACGCGGAACGCACTATAGGGTCATCGTCTTCAAGTAGTGAAGTGTGATTCTTGGCTCTGTTTACGTATTCATGAGATGTTTCGCATAAAATTGGCAGCATACCGGTAGCTATAGCTATACGTAGTCTCGGTACCAGACTATTCGCACGGCGGAATATTCCGCCGTGCGCGAATAGTCTGGTACCGAGACTAAGCTATACCATAGATAACGCTCTATTATCTATGGCTATACGCTATTTGTAGTAAAAGTGCCTGGAGACTTAACCGCTAAAATGCAGCAAAATAATGATATTTTTGTTGCTTAAAGTGAGCCGGTAGCTAAGGGCCAATGTTGTAATGCAAGTCTCACCTGTTTCCCAGGCTCCTCCCCAGCTTTTTGTTGTATTTATAGTGCAGCATTACTTCTCTCTGGCAGTATAGACTCATGCACTCAAGGATCATCAACTCCCGGAGTCCTTCATAGACATTCCCCACTCTGTTCTCACAATCCTCCTGACTCCTCCAATCTATCCCAATGAAACTAGCTATACTCCCATTAAAATTTAGCTTTCACTCCTGTCTGCAACCTAGCTAGCTAGCTACATGCATGCCACAGTGTTAGCTAATTGGCATTAGGCGAGATCGCATATTAATGGTCACTTAGAAAAGGACGTAATTCATGACAAATTCCCATGGGTTACTCATGGGAAAGAATTTACACCTTGGGTTACTCATGGGACGTGATTACGTGCTTTCATTGAACGTAAAATGCCCCAAAGTAGGTACACTGTGTAACCTTCTCCAGGGAAAGATTTACGTCATTTGCCTCAAAAGAGATATTCCTGCAATTCCTCAAAGAATTGACTATGAATCTCATTTATATTCCCTCAAGAGTCACCAAAGGGGTACCCCTGCTATTGATTCTTATCTAACGTAAAAGTTTCCCCAAATATATGCAACCACCAACCTTATCTAGGGAAAGATTTACGTCATTTGCCTCAAAAGGAATATTCATCAAAGAATTGACCATAAATTTCATTTAGATTCCATCAAAGTCACCAAAGGGGTACCCCTGATTCACATCTAACGTAAAAGTTTTCCTATATATAGGCAACCACCAACCTAGGGAGAGATTTACGTCATTTGCCTGTCATTTATGACAGAATTGGTTATGAATCTCATTTAAATTCCCTCCATCATCACCTGTGGGGCACCCCTGACATTCCTAATCACTTAACGCAAAACTCCAATAGCAGCAATAGCGGAAGCTGCCAAAGTGGGACGTGAACAGTGGCATGTGCAAAGTGAGCCGGACGTTCAATGAAAGCACGTAATCACGTCCCATGAGTAACCCAAGGTGTAAATGACATAATTCTTTCCCATGAGTAACTCATGGGAATTTGTCATGAATCACGTCCATATACATATGCCCATGCACACACATAACACATATACATTCACGTACAGACACACTCACAAGTATCCATGATATCATAATTACTCCCAGGCCGGGCCCTCATTTTCTCTTCTCAGTAGTCATTGGAAACACATACAGCCATGAATTTCAGGGATACTTGCAGCCGCCGAAGTGGATGGAGGCTTCTAATGGAGCTTCTCTAGCTTGTCGATTATAACAATAATATTTAAATTGCTATAATAGTTCTGCTGTAATGCTATTGTCAATATTAATAATATAGTTAAGTATACTGTAATAATAACCCATAAAAAATTAGTTTGCCAATCAGCCACAGTGCATGACCATGGACAGCTCAAAGCTGCATTCATGAGTAATTAACAAGGTAGTGCTCAGCAAATTGCATCAGCGCAGCATATATATAGCTATAGCCACATGCATAATATTATGCAATAGCATAATCATTGTACACTGACTATCTTTGACATAATCATGTACTATAATATAGTATGTTATGGTGTAACAGTCCAACTTTTTATTAGGGTACACACTTGTATTAGCTTTTGCTATTTTTGTGTATCCTTGCCACCGGCAAAATTGTTATAAACAAAAAAATGACCAGTGCACACTATGTACTGGTCACATCAAAGATGGTATTTTTTAAATTTATTTATTTATTTTTTTCTATAAAAGTTTTTGCATGTAAGCAATGGACACAAAATAGCAGGTTGCTAATACAAATGTGCCCGAAGGCCTAACTTAAAGGATGCAAGACTATTGGTACTAGTTACAGAAGGGGGCAATAAATTCCAGGAACGAATAGTGCGAGGCACAAATGAATTAAAATAGGAACATGTATGAGCAAAAGGACAGATATAGCTAGGTCTGAAAGTTTGATGAGCGAGTGTTTATATTAGAGGTTTGCGTGCATGCGGCACAAAAATATCATCCAGAAAATGAAAGAGTCCATTTATTACACTAAACATGGTGCACAAATCCAGGTAAAGCCTCCTCTGCTGAAGATCTGGCTGAGAGAACAAATGCAACAGCTCCTGGTAACCAATATCCCAACTTTTAGCACACATGCGTAGGGCAAACTTCTGGACCCGCTCTATCAGGTTAACTTCGCCGATTTTATATGGGCTCCAGACTTGAGTGGCATATTCTAGGTTGGGACGAACTACTGAGGTGTACATCTGGAATAGACTCTCGGGGGTGGAGAATTGGTAGAAACGACGGTATATGAATGAATGAATTTTATTTTTCGGTCTCGTCACCTGACGGCAGGCCATAAACTTTGACCTATGGGACCACACAGAGTACAAACTGAGTTAATACATGTATATGGAGGCTACATTGTGATAAAAACACAGTCATAATGCAGATGAGATATTAAGATTTGGGGTAGGAGGGGGGTTAGAGGTGGGGGGGGGGGGGGGGGGGGGGGGGGGGGGGGGGAGTTTGTCTTCTTTTTTTTTGTCTTTTTTCTTCTCTTTTTTTTTTTTTTCTCTTTTTTCTTCTTCTTTCTGGCTATATATCTGGCACTAATTGCATGGTATGCAAAAAGGCACTGAATATAACTGTGGGTGCAAAAAATTAAAAATTAAAAATTAAAGAACTGGTGGAAGCAATTGGGTTGGGCTGATGCAATACAACATGAAAAGCAAACAAACAAACAATACAGGTGTACAATGCTACATGGAAAGCAAGAAGAAACCACTGTGTGAACAAGGACTGCAGTGGCCGTAGGGCATTGCCTCTATTAAATGTACATTGGACTCTGAAATGTGGGGTGATGCTGCCTGGACCTGAGATTGGAGCTAAAAAAGTGGTAAGGTTTTTGGGTTCGTCCGGGTGTGGTGAGGGTTGGGGTAACAGAAAGTGCTTTCCTTCGGTTGTGGCATCCGTAAAATACTGCCATTGACCAGAGTAGGTCCTCAGGTGGGAAGTCACAGAGACTGAACCTCAGAGTTTCTCTCTGCTATAGTTGTGCAGATGCATGGGCTGTCAGGTTAGCTTCTTGGGTGGAGGCCTTGCATGTACGTGACAGCAGTAAAAACCAAATAGGAGTGCAAAAATACAAAACTAAAAATCACTGTGGTGAATAAAAGCAGGGGACAGATAAAAGAGTTCAGAATGGAATACACAGAAAACAAACAGAACTGGTGGAATGGTGTCTTTTTTTTTTGTTTGTTTGTTTTTTTTTAAGTGGTAAGGTTTTTCTTGTTGTGGGTTCGTCCGGGTGTGGTGAGGGTTGGGGTAACAAGAAGTGCTTTCCTTCGGTTGTGGCATCCGTAAATACTGCCATTGACCAGAGTAGGTCCTCAGGTGGGAAGTCACAGAGACTGAACCTCTCTGCTATAGTTGTGCAGATGCATGGGCTGTCAGGTTGGCTTCTTGGGTGGAGACCTTGCATGTACGTGACAGCAGTAAAAGCCAAATAGGAGTGCAAAAACTACAAAACTAAAAATCACTGTGGTAAAAAGCAGGCAGAATGGAATACACAGAAAACAAACAGAACTGGTGGAATGGTGTCAGATTAGCCTTTTTTTTTTGTTGTTGTTGTTTACATATGTTGTTAATATGCTGGGACCAGGATAGGTCACTTGATAGCAGCAGGCCAAGATATTTGTATGCAGTGACTCTCTCCAGAGGCTTGCCACAGAGGTTTGGGATTAGATCGGGTTGAACAAAATTGGTCTTTCTTGTGATATGCATAAACTTGCATTTCTCAACATTAAATTGCAAGTAGTTTCTGCCAACCCAGTCTGAGATACCATTGATGTCCTGTTGCAACAATGCATAATCTGTTAAACTTGTAATTGGTCTGTAGAGTAACATGTCATCTGCATAGAGTGTTAGATGGCTTTCGTCAGATAAGGGCAGTGTTTTGATTCCATCAATATAATATTATATCAAGAACAAGAGTGGACCGATAACAGAGCCCTGGGGAACCCCTGACAGGACAGGTAACTGTTCTGATGTCTCTCCATTCACAACAACCTGTTGCCTCCTGCCAGAGAGGTAGCTCAGTATCCAGCGAAGGAGTACAGGGTTCAAGTTGACGTGCTTAAGTTTGTCCACCAGTGCACAGAATCAAATGCTTTCTTGAAGTCAAAAAACACTTGTAACAGTATGTACTATATAAGTTCCTTTCGTGCTTATTTTTTCTTAAGACTTGTTATATAATTATGTCTGAATCAATGCAGAACGTAACGGGTGGTCTCATGTTATAATTTTGGCTGCAAATAAAAAAATAGAGCCTGGGAACAACCTCTCTGATCTCATTCCAGGTCTCCAAGTCACATAGCTAGGAAGTCCTTCAGATCTGCCACATTGTGGTGTACGTAGTGAGTATAAAGATATGTATAATAAAAACAACAACAAGATTATATATATTATATATATACAGCTATATGTGATCAGCTAGCTATAGCTAAGATGCAATCAGCTAGCTAGCTTGCTGTCAGAGTCTTGTTCACCAGGACTGCTGAGGCTAGGTGGGGCTTCCATCATGGGAGTGGGTGGATCTGTTGGATCAGTTGCAGGTAGCAGTGGTGGCAAGGACTCTTCCACTTGGCATTGATTGAGGTTGAGGTATCCAGACACTGTCTGCAGCATGTTGGAAAGAGTGGTCACCACTTGGAAGAAGTGTGGCCTCTTCTCAGGATCATCATCCCAGCAGTTCAGCATCATTGTATATCTGTTGCAGAATGTGTGTGGTGGTAAGAAGTTCTGTAATTCATTGCTGTGGAAATGTTTATTACCCCGTGCACAGCAAGGGGGTAGACTGGTTGCTTTGTCTGTCAGTACATGTAGCTGTCTGTCTGCTGTCTGTGGACACAAAAATGAGCAGCTAGCTAATAATTGCTGCCTTTTTAATAAGCGAAAAACGAATAAGAGTCAACAGGCCAGAATTAATGAATGTCGATCGCAGTCCACGCAATGCCATGTGAAAGTTGACCAGCTAGAACTACTCACATGTCCTCAGAGCAGGCTGCATTCTCTGGCTTGTCGAGTCTCCCTCCACTCTTCAGCAGCTGCAGAATGTCCCTGACACTCATGGCAGTGTATGGGATCTTCCCTCCTGTGAAGATCTCCCAGCTGGTGATTCCAAATGACCACTGCAAGAGATTAACACAGGCAACAGATATGTACACATAGATCTCAGTCTGGTGCTGATTATAATTCTTCTTACCATGTCCGTTTTCTCATTGCATATTCCCTCCTCGAGGCTCTCAAGTGGCATCCACTTGAATGGGACTGCAATGGGTGCACTGGAGTCTACTCTGAAGTAGTTCTTTATGTAGATGTCCTCAGACAAACCAAAGTCAGACACCTTGATGGAACCATCACTACCCATCCTATACAAAGCAGATACATGGCATTATATGAGTGGGCTCCCATATATGTGGCAAAGAGTTCTCACATGCAGTTCCTGGCAGAGAGATCTCTGTGAACGAATTTATTCTGTGCTAGGTAATTCATTCCCAGCGCAATCTCATAGCACATCTTGAAAAGTTGTCTCTGTATCTGTTCCACCTGCAGTTTAAAACAACGGTCCAATCAGCTAACAGCTCAGTCTCTGGATCCCAGTGTTAGCTAGTGAGATTAGCTGGGCCACAAAAATGTCAGTGGAATAATAGCTGATTAGTAGCTGCAAGTTGGGATGCACATCTAGAGGGTTGTATGATTCTTTTACAAAATGAGGTTTGAGCATATTATACCTGCTCTGAAGTTGCTTCCATTGGCAGGACTAAGGCCTTCTTCGCTTTCCTGAGGTACATCAGCAAACTCCCATTTGCCATATATGGCATGACAAGGCATGGTGCAGACTCAGCTCCGAGGCACCCAGCATCAAGACACACACCAAGAAGGGGCATGACGTTGGGATGATCAAAAAACTGCATCAGCTGAATCTCCCTGACTAAGTTTTGAAGATCTCCAGATGTGAAAATAGCTGTGGATGTGAGTGTAGCCATGTGATTAGAATGATTTACTAGACTCTCTGAATACTCCAAGCGGCAACACTATACCTTTCAGTGACTTGACAGCTACAATTTCCACTGCAGAGCCCTCATGCCTGCTGTAGTGAGCCCTGTAGACAATCCCAAATGCCCCTGTTTAAAGATAAAAGGAATGTAGACTGAATGATTGCTCCAACAATTGAATAAGTGGTCATCAACAGCACTTAAATTCATCGTTGAAGTGAACATAATAAATCGCCGCACATTTGAATTCATTATACATGTACTATAAATAGCAATCATAATAATAATTATGCTAATGTGGTATATGAGCCTTGAATACAGAAATAGAGGAAGATTTGATTATTCCACAAAGAAATTACAGACGGAACAAATGATGAATACAAATAGTTAGTTCGAACAGATGGTCTAGTATAAGAAAGGATGCCATGACTACTGGAATATGATACAAAATAACCAGTAGGAAAATGTAAAGTGCTGCTAATAATACTGTACATTGTAGTTAGCCTTAAAATCTTGCGACATTGTGATAAGGGTGCGAGGTCCAACTGGTGTAACATGCTTTCATATGCATAGTCGTCTACTGAACTGCTTTATGCAATCACCCTTTACTTTTGTCATAACGATAACGTCCTCTGGTAATAGTTTGGTTTCATAGACCAGCTGGTCGGGTAATCAATGCAAGTGACTATTAGGCATCTATGTACATGCCATGTATAGAATAGTACATATTTATAATTATGTCCATGTCCCTGTAGTTTCTGTTCGGTTCATTTGTCATGTCAATTTATTTGTTGTGATTAAATTAAGTTCATGATGTGAAAATTTTTGTTAGGGAGTTATATCTGCATGGTTATGAGGCAGATGTGTAGCTAACTACTTAGTAAGTTGTGACATCATAGTGTACTCCATCATAAGATATTTAACACCTCCACGGCCAGTAGTAGTGAATCCTCCAGCCAGCCTAGAAATCAAACACATGTGGCCATGTCTTGTACAGCTATTGCTCACCCTCTCCTATGCTCTTCAACAGTTTAATACGACTTCCTTGAATGACCAAATTCTGAGGCAGAAGATGCAGCTGTTCAGATACTGGGCTGGTATCTGCGCAAGAAATACAATGAGCAAACCATTAAATGGAAATGGAAACCTAGTGCACTTAGCTATAGCCTTGGTAAGGATCGAGTCTAGCTCTGCATGTGTTATCATGAACAGTTGATGACTGTTTGGGGCCAGTCAGTGCGGCAGAATGTATTAGCTGCAGTAGTTAATACACTGACTTTTGCTCGTATTCTGCAGTAATGACTGTCCCCAGACATATATACCAATAGTCCACAGAACCTCCCTCTGTTTCTGCATGCATTAATTCCTAATTTGCTCTCTTCAAGCACATGCACTCTCCTGTGACCTGAGAATGCCTTGGGTACCTGTTGGTATTGCAGAAGCTCCTTCAGGATGTGTGGTATCAAATGGCGCCGGCTTTGCACTTGATTGTGGTATTAGATGATAAGCTGATTTCATGTCCACATTGCTGAATGCGATAGTTTGGACATCAGTGTTTCCCTTTTTGGAATGTACTCTTCGTATATGTAGCCAGCAGATGATCAGGGAAAACAATATCAGGAACAAAAGAGCAAATGTAACTGCTGCAATAATTATGCCTGCAATCTGCCCAGGATCAAGAAGCTGTTGTGCTGAAAGACTGTCTCCAGTTGCTTCAGTAACTGGATCAGTTGACAAGAGAGAGAGTGAGCAGTTCAAACATACATTTAGTACTCTATTCCACTACCCGGCCACCACTCACTGACCAACACAATCACACTTGCAGTACAATCATTATGATAAGTGAGAGAGTAAACATGTTCAAACATGCACTACCTGGCTACCACCCACACTTTCATCACACAGGCGGTACATGCATGAAGTGGGGCAGCCATATGGCTATGATAATCCGCACATCAGAATTGCCCAAAAATATGATAAGACTTCCATTGTTCCTGCAGTTAGTAGCTATAGCTGCCTGTTGCTTTTCATCAATCCTCTTGCTATTGGTGGTTGTATAGATGTTTGAATTTACACTCCATAACTTCAGCTATAGCATTGGAAGTCCAGGTACCACTTCACGGCATAGATCTAGCAATTACGTTCCACTACGTATCAGGAATGGTAAGCCTTACATTGGTGATTTACTCATGTGGGCTCACATTACGTGATAGAGAATTTTAACTCTGCAAAAACGAAGTAGTTACTTTTACTGCTTGGTGGTTACTATAGCTGCACCGTGTTTGGACATGCAGGATCGAGGTGATACTATTAGAACTAGTGCATACGTGAATGCACGCAGAAGAGCCTCGCGGGAAGCGAGTTAGTAGTTGCTGTAAGACCAACTATCCCAGAAATCATGTTTATGTATTCACAGCCTGGTACATGGTAAGTATATTCATGTGACTCATGGTGGCCATGCAGGTAAGTATATTCATGAAGAAACCGCGACACCCATAATCATTTTTGGAGCTAAAACTCTATATTATAAGTAGCAGCAGACACCATATATTTATTGTAAGGACGACATTCGCTGCGTGAGTGCGCACTTGTGAGTTTGCGTGAGTTTGGCCCCGCGCACTTGCTTGCACAGTACATACAGTGCGTATGAGTGACGTCCTTATTGCATTCCTGAGCGTTACAAACATATATATATATATATATACGCTAGCTCAGATTCGACTGCCCTGCTGCAGCTCGCTTCCCGCTCGGCAATTAATGTGGAGGACGATAGCATCCTACATAAACTGAGCATTCCAGTGGTACCCTACATAAACCAGTTTATGTAGGGTACTACTGGAATGGCCACTTGATCTATGTAGGATTCTACTGACTCAATGGGGACAACTTGGTTCCTGCATGTTCAAACACGTGCAACTGTAGTAACCACCAAGCAATCAAAACAACTACACCATTTTTGCAGTGAATTCAATGCTCGCAATTCAGACGTCGACCACATAGGCGTGTATTTCAAAAGCTTTAATTTGTGACCTGCTATTCAAGAACTGGGAAGTAATTAGGCCACAAATGGTACTAAAGCTCACATGATAAGAATATCAGCTAAAGCAACAATGCCCTTTTGCCATGTACCAACAGCAATTGTCTTTGGTCTAAGTAAATTTCCAAGCTTGTGCAGCAACTTCAGTTGTTGCTGTACCAAATGCACTATGTACTCACCCATAGCAAGCTCTCACATGACTGTACAGCTAGCATCAATCCATAAACCATGAACGGTTGCACATCAAGGTGACTCAATCATATTAGCTTGATTTGAGATGAAAGCAAAGAATCTTATCTTAGCATCGAGGGGCAGCCACTCCTGGTAGCCGTTGCAACTGGTCTCAAGCTATCAATCATTTTAGCTTGATTTAAGATGAAAGCAAGAGTATAGTCTCTTGATATACCAGTACTTGACAGACGTGGCCTCATGTAGTAGGCTGGCAACTGGTAGCTACACTTGGCTGCAACCCTTGTTTTGCTGTGTTTTTTTCCTGTGCAGTCAGAAAGCTGTTGTACCCGTAAGACAGCAAAGCGTATACGTTGGAAGAGTTTGCTGAAGTAGTGCTCACTTCCTCAAGCACTGAAATTCATAGCATGGTTAGCTCAACGTCTGCTATGGAAGAAGAGCAAGAGCCGCTGTCGAGCTGCTGACTGTGCCACACTGACTCCTTGTCACTAAGTAGAGTAATTGCATTCCTGAGAGTGACTAAACAAAACCCTAGCTGAGATTGTGAACTGGCCTACAGATTAGTTGCCATGTGCTAAGGCGCTCGGCAATTATTTCTAGCCCTATCTCTGTAAACCCACCTGATGGTGAGCTTGAAGGGCTTAGAATCACAAAACTTGATGGAGTGAAGGTTGACTGCATTAATGGCTGTGATGTGACGGACACTGCAGTGGACAATAACAATCAGCTATTGGTATGTTTTCGCTAATGTTAGAAGAATAGATCTGCTAGAGCCTGGAGGATGCTGTTTGTAAATAAACTGATGTCAATAAGACGGCACCTTGCGAATGTTGACCTCCATGAGCAGATTGCACAAGCTCCAACACAGTAGTAGGTTGGGGTAGAATTGTTGGCACTGTGTTCAGAGTTCATGGAGTTGCAGTAATGACAGCAAATGCAATAATTATTATACTTAAGGTAGCATTATACCTTTACCGTTAGGGTACCTTTAACCGTCGGGGCCCCGACGGTTAAAGGTACCCTAACGGTAAAGGTATAATGCTACCTTAAGGTGTATATGCACACATGGTATATTACAGGTGGAATGTGTGCATCGTACATAACTACATTCAAATACAACACAAACTCCTTGTTGAATTTGGACTGTCTCACCTATTGACACCTGCACATTGAGGTTCACACCAACAGCTGTGAAATCACTAAGCCTAATATGACTGACAAGAGTAGATGTGTGGTAGAGTGCTGATGCACAGGAAGAATTGATCAGATTGACCTGAGCTGGACATGCTACTCTGCCAAAGGAACGAATTTCACATGTGTCTTGGATTTGCACACCAACTCTGTCTCCTTCGTTGACTGACAACTGTTGTGAATGACTCCACGCACAGCCTTGGGGAGCATTACTTATGATATCAAGAATCTGGAGATAGATCAAGTCCAACTCCTGTGTATCATTCTCTAGAGCTCGGAACACTCCCACTCTCAGTATGAACGTGGTTGTGTCCAGTAGTCGGTTTAAGAAAGCACATGCTTGTATACCAACTAGTTCTCCATTGCAAGCGATGGACTCTGGTATCAAGTATACACCTCCAGCTCCCAGCTCTTCACTGCCTTCCAGTGACTCTTGCACTTCACCCAGTGAACAATCTGCAGGGACAATAATACCCCTTTACTCCTCGTAGTTTTATACTAATCACCCAGTGAACAATATAAGCCAGTACATAAACAAACAATGGTTGTTGTTTATTGAGTAACTCCATATTGGAAGTTAAAGGTCAGGATTTGAGGCCAAAAGTTCAGGATTTGAGATGGTAAATTGATAAAAATTATAGCGGCTCACCTGTTGGCATTATAGACAAGGTAAAAAACATTAGAAATGTAAGAAGATACACGGATTACAGAACAACAAAGAGTAGGGAAACAAGGTAGGGATGAAAAGATATTTATGGAGGTTGTATACCGAGTTCTATCATCCCCTTACTTTTTGCTGTTCTGCCATCCTTACATCTCCATACATTTTATTGTTCTTGTATACAACACCAACAGGTGAAGCCAAAATCCCGACCTTTTCGACAGTGAGTCTACCAACTCTATGATATGGAGGGGCTGGAGCTGGGAACTTGATGAAATACAAGTACATAGATTGTAGAATCGAAGAGGTTGTATTGTTGCTGGTACTGTAGTTGTGCAAAATTGACAATACACTGAACAACGAATACAAAATCCTGAAATCCCAATTTCTCTCCTGAGCGTTCTCTCCTGAGCGTGGAATTGCATTTCAGATATGGCACTGGCCCATTGGGAAGGTGAGTGGTCATTTCTGGAACAATTTCATATAGCTATGCTCGAGGTTGATATCTGTGGTGGCTACTAGTCTATATCGACAAACAAGCGCTCACATACAGACGCTCACTGCAAGTATGTGCATGCATGTTTCATGCCAACCTTGTCTCTCCTCTCTATACCTCCTACATGTACACGAGACGATGTCACAAGAATCACCAGCAGGCAGATGAACAGCCGCAAGCCAATCATCGCAGTTCGGACTCTGGAGCCTATACCACACACACAGAATGGAACGGAACACTTGGAACACCTAGTGAAGTCCTCACTGTGGTGTCTTATCTCCACAAACTGGCTGAGCTGTAGGCTACGTATTCACATTACCCTGACCACAATTTCTAGCCTCCAGCTAAATATGTTACAAGTGCTTTTGCAGACAATACCCATACGCCCATAATCAAAGAAGGTATTAGGCGTTAATACTTTGTACGTGGTCTTCTGCTTCAAGCTCAATCCAGTAGTATAGGTGATGTGTCAACAAAGAGCCTTTCAGGCACAACATGGTTATTGGTCGGGCAGGAAGTACATACTTTATGTATGGGTAACGGAAACGTGTGTGCATCCAGAACTGGCCCTGGCCCTATAATCCATCGCCCTGCTTTACTTCCTGCTGGACTAATAACCTGGCACTTCGTTTCAGGTATGGTATTGGGAAAGGTGAACAGTCGGTCCACTGATCTATTTCTGGGACCATTTTATGTAGTCTAGTGCAGTTCTTTGAATGAATATTTGCCGTCCCTGCTAATTATCAGTGGCCAGTCTAGCGTTAGTGACTCACTTTGTGCTCGAGGTTTATCGAAAATAGAAAGTACACAAGCGCTCACATGCAGACGCTCCGCTGCAAGTCTGCATGCTTCATGCCAACGTACCTTGTTGTCTCTCCTCTCTGCCTCCTACACCAGACGATGTCATAAGAACGACCAGCAGGCAGATGAACAGCCGCAAGGAAATCATCGCAGCCTGTACTCTGATACCACACGCGGAACGGACATCGTCGTCTTGGGTCATCGTCTGTAGTGAAGTGTGATCCTTTGCTCTGTGTACGTATTCATGAGAGGTTTCGCATATTATAATTGGCAGCATACCGGTACGCTATTTGTAGTAGGAGACTTAGCTAACCGCTAAAATGCAGCAAATGATATTTTTGTTGCTTGAGCCGGTAGCTAAGGGCCAATGTTGTAATCGCGGCAAGTCTCTTTCCCAGGTCCCTCCCTAGCTTTTTGTTGTTTATATAGTGCAGCATTTCTTCTCTATGACAGTATAATAGACTCTCACTCAAGGATCATCAACTCCTCCTTCATAGACATTCCCCACTCTGTTCTCACAATCCTCCTGACTCCTCTATCCCAATGAAAGTAGCTACAGTATACTCGCATTAAAATTTAGCTTTAACTCCTGTCTGCAAGCTAGCTAGCTAGCTACATGCATGCCACAGTGTTAGCTAATTGGCATTAGGTGAGATCAATGACATGCATATTAATCCACCTGGAAAATACAGCTGCTAGCTGTTACTAGTATCAACTGATGTAGCTAAATAGAAAATGGTTAATTGACATGCATATATAGTTTCCTGAGGTGACTCGCCTCAGAGGAAGAGCTGCATTATCTGCATGGCTTGTCAGCTGCAGAATACCCCATCCCTTATCAACACTCATGACTGCATGTGTGTGGGATCTGCACAATCATGCATGTGCTCAACTATATTGTGCAGATAATATAACGGCAGAAGTGCAAACTGTTCTGTGTGACTAGGTTGAGACATATAGCAATAGCAGTTTAGTTTCACTTGTCAAAATAAACAAACCGGCATTCGGTAACTGTACAGCTACCACAGTGCATGATTGTACAAAAGAGTAAAAGACCGAGAGCAAAATTAAATACCAAACACCAGGGCAGGTATATACATTTTGTAAAAGGCTGGGAAGAAAGCTAAGGCAGGGAAAAGTGGTCATATATATAGTTGGGAGGGAGGAAGCACTAGCCTGTCTCTGTTCAGAGGGACGGGTTGCATCCTGATAATCAGGAAGCAACCAAGATATATATGCATGCCTCCAATGAGAGTCTGATATACAAGTTCTCATGCTGGTCCAGTAAGCATCACTCCATCCCGGAATCCACATGGTAGCCTGCATTCCATGCATGTTCTGCTACAACTGCTGATGACTTGAATTGAAGTCAGCATCTACGTATGACCACCTTTTGAACTCCTGATCGCTAGCCTTGTTCCCAGGCTGTTGAATGTACAGTCAGCTGCAACCAGGCTTCTCATTTTCTCATGATTGTCCTTAATTCCTCAGGAGGAAGTTTACCAACCTTCTACAGAAATTGCAATAATTAGAGCCAGAAGCAACAGAGATAATTATACTTTACAAAGCACTAGCTATTAACGGTAGCTACATGTATGAACAGAGAAGATAAATAACTCTGTCAATGACAATTCTAAAAGATGCAATCAGCTATGCAGTGTGTTGTAATAGTCAGTTTGTCAGATCTCATAAGGATTGCTGGAACTGGGTGGGCTTCCATTTTTTGTGAGGGTGGGCAGATCTGTCGTTTCAGCTGGAGGTAGCTAGCAGTGGTGGCAAGGACTCTTCCACTTGGATCTGATCGAGGTCGAGGTAGCCGGACACTCTCTGCAGCATGTTGGAGAGAGCGGTCATCACTTGGAGAAAGTGTGGCCTTTTCCCAGGATCATTGTCCCAGCAGTCCAGCATCATTGCATATCTATTGCAGAATGTATGTGGTGCCAGAAATTTATAGTGCGGTGATTGGTTAGGGTACAGTTAATTGACCATAGTTACTCACACATCCTCAGAGCAGGCTGCATTCTCTGGCTTGTCGAGTCTCCCTCCACTCTTCAGCAGCTGCTCATGGCAGCGTATGGGATCTTCCCTCTTGTGAAGATCTCCCAGCTGGTGATTCCAAATGACTACTGGAAGAGCAGGCAACGGATATGTACACATACCAGCACTCAAATTACAATTCTTCTTACCATGTTCGTTTTCTCGTTGTATATTCCCTCCTCAAGGCTCTCAAGTGGCATCCACTTGAATGGGACTGCAATGGGTGCACTGGTGTCTACTCTGAAGTAGTAGATGTCCTCAGACAAACCAAAGTCAGACACCTTGATGGAACCATCACTACCCATCCTATACAAAACAGATACATGGCAACCGTATGAATGGGCTCCCATAATATATGCATGGTGCTCACTAAGACTTCTCACATAATGACATGCAGTTCCTGGCAGAGAGATCTCTGCGTGAACAAACTTATTCTGTGCAAGGCAATTCATTCCCAGCGCAATCCCATAGCACATCTTGAAAAGTCGTCTCTGTGTCCATTCCACCTACAGTTGAACAACAGTCCAACCATCTAACAGTTCAGTCTCTAGCTTCTGGATCGCAAGAGATAGACGAGTTGTGTTAGCTAGCTAGTGAGATTAGCTGGGCCACAAAGTGTCAGTGGAATAATAGCTGATTTGTACCTGCAAATTTGGATGCAGTCCAACTGAGTTCTTAGACTAACATAAAGCTGAAAAAGACTATTTTACCGTGTATCTGCCTGCAGCTAGCATCTACTAAAAACAGAAGTACACACGCGATCGCTCACTCTATTACATTCATGGGCGTAGCTAGCAATGAGGCAAGGGAGGCAGTTGCCTCCTCGCTTTTCTGGATAATGACGCGCGTGTCCGAGTCTCGCACACTCCGCGTACGATGTGCGTTCGATCTGATGACAGAGACAGGAGCTAGGCTGACCATGAGCCGGTGTATACTCTTAACGCTGATAGTGCTGCAAGTCTGGAACAGTCAGGGCACCGGCATATTGCTGTAGCATTTCGAGAGCAACTGTTTGCGCGCACTACGGATTAGCTAACTCATGAATAATTAATTAGCTCGGAAAATTTTCGCCGCGCGCTTCGCGCGCGCTGAGAACTCCATGCCTTCTCAGTCTCCAAATCCTAGCTACGCCCCTGCATCTAGGCCTACACACGTACACGTACATTGTCTCTTCACTCTGCCTCCTACAGCATAAGAACGCCCAGCAGGCACATCAACAGCCGCAAACAAAACTTATCTGCCATCGTCAGCTACCTTCCACGTTCCATTCCATTCCATGTTTAGCTACAGGCTAGTCTCGTTCCCAGACCACCAAAAAGTGCAAAGAGGGCGGTTCAGTGTGGGCGGGACTAAGAAAGCTCCCACGTGGACGGCTCTAGGCGCCTAGGCAGTAGCAATGGACAGTTCCCAGGCTGCTGCGATGCAGATGCAGCTGCGCCACAACGCGGGGGATCTGCAGGACTTCCTACGCGACCTGGAGACCTGGGAAGGCGAGATCAAGGAGAAGGACGACAGTCTCAAGAAGCAGAAGCCCATCCTCAAAGAGGTGATTTCTGTGCTGAATCTGTCAAGTTCAACAACTTTGATTCAACTTTGAGATTCAGCTATGGTTTATATGACCACGAAGTGGTTATTGGTTACTAGCTAGTTAGTGGGAAGTACATGGGTTAGGGTATATTAGGGCCAGGGCCGGTAGTCTCGGAACCAGACCCTTCGCGCGGGGGTGGAGGAAAGGGTCTGGGCACCATCTTACATTCGAGTTGTCCCCAGGTCGGAATGTTGACCTAACGAATCAGAAGCGTTGATTGCGAATGACGTCAGGGAAATGATTTTTCTCCAGACTTTCTGTGCTGCCAGCGACTAGACACGGCAAATCGCTGTGCCATACCGCGTTACCCGCGAGTGTCTGACAAAAGTCGAGGAGAGCAACAAGCAGGTCGACTGTGTTCATACGCGTGGTATCGCAGTTGATCGCTAATTACCACGCATAAATACATTCCGTGAGGACCACTCGAATGTAGGCACGTGCCCAGACCCTTTCCTCCTCCCCCGCGCAAAGGGTCTGGTTCCGAGACTACAGGGCCGGTTCTAGATGTGTGCGCTTCCGCGTGTTAGGATTGCCCATTGAGATTTGAATCTCAATTGAGCTGTTAAAGAACGACCTACCGTGGGTAGCATTTTGGCGCTTTTGGTACAAATTTTGGCCTAAACTGCCAAACTTTTTGAAGATGTACTGTGCTACATCCTGTAAGAAACGATCCTAATTTGCCTTCTTTTTTTGTCCATTCATAATTATTGTCCCAGGCTCTTCCACCAGTACGAAATCGAAGGTCACAAGCACCTACCAGCAAGAAGAAGACAAAGAAGAAAGCAGAGCAGAGTGGACACCCAGCAAAGCCAATCCGGATAACCTCTTATGATTATCGAGGATGGGACAAATTTGATGTGGTAAGCTAGAACCAAACCTTACATACCTAAGGTTAATTAACCCTTTACTTAAGGTTACGGGATCCCCGCGCGGTGGGCGTGGCCAGACAATTTGTTCAAGCCCATTTTTCTCGCACAGAAAGTATGCTAGTGAAATCAAACTTTCTCGACACAAAGCAGGGATGGTAGACAACATGCAGACTAATCATCATTACAGTAGCTCACACTGTAGCCGTTGTACGCTGGTTAAATCGGTTCCAGCAAACTATTCGCCAAAAATCTCCAGTGCGAAGACCGCCAGCAAATCGATTCTACTGCTGGGAGACACACCACAGGAAGCTCTAGGGCGGGACGTAAGCGTTTTGTGGCTAGGTTGAGCAGTCCTCGAAAGAACGACTCCCGAGTGCGAATAACCGCCATCTTGACTCCCCTCTTTGGAATACAGCGTCGTATAACTTCGGAACGGTCATCAGTATTTACAAAAACGCTTCGTCCGGCCCTTTCTATACAGGTTGTGCCTATTTCAATACGGTCTTCCAAGTCCAGGTCGGATCACAAGGCTTTATTTTTGGCGACAAAAAAACTATGAAATAGCGCTTAATTAAGTATACGGCGCGCGTATCCGCGTGCAGGGATCCCGTAACCTTAACCTGACATTCAGCCACTTTCAGTGATGCTCTAAGGCAGATTTTTCAGCTGGAGTGGGCTAGTGCTGCCCAATCAACTTGATCGGATACTCATTAATGAGTGGGTGTGTTTAGAGTTACAAATGTACTTAGGATGGCGGAGTGCAGCACATAAACATGAGAGAACTGATCTAGGGTATACAGCATGGGTCTTTAAATTGATGCCGAGATTCGGAAACCTTTCCGCCACTGGTCTGGGTTTATGTTACAAATGCATCTCTAGAAAGCATAGCTACAGAAAGCCTGAATGAAGATCCGTAAACTAAGCTGCACCATTTTTTGGAGACTTAGGTATGTGCAAAAGCCAGTGCTCTTCAGAAGAAGCCTTCCACGTCCCCAGGAGAAACCTTCTGATTCTGCCTTCCGGTTTTCAGAAGAAGCCTTCCGGTTTGCGGTGAAGCTGTGTCGCAAACGAATGTTGAAAAAGCATTCCGAATCTCTGCATCAATTTTAAGGTTACGGGATACCGTGTGCTCATTATTATTCATAACGTACAAGCTGCCTTGTGCAGGAACTAGCTGGAACAACGTATAACAACAATATGAGTACCTTCTAGCTGGCATGATCTTAGCACCTGAGTACAACGTACCAACATGGGCAGAGACATCAAAGTTCTAGGTCGAGTTGGTGAACGGTCAACTTGGCGTCAGTTTTGCAATCAGAATTTGCAATCAGACAGGCCAGCTTGGCAGTATCCATGGGAAGTTTTCAACTGACTGGAGGGTGGCTCGGAGTGGATTTACTTTGCTGCCGTTGGAAAACCGAGTGATGGTTGTTCATACCAAACCATTCGCTTTCGCCCGATCAGGCAAGTAGATCTCACAGTATCTCACGAACAGGATGTTTATCTTTCAAGCCGCCCTGCCCCTTTCTTTGTAGAATTGAAGTCCAGTCTAATATACTGTTAGATGTTACTTCAGCGCTAAAAATTTGACGCCAAAGTCGCATTCACATTCCACTGTTGACTGTAAACCGCAAGCACACACCACGCATGCGCAATAGTAAACTGTAGCCCATATCCTTAAAGACGCGTACCGTATGTTGAAGTACACTACAAGCTGGAAGACTGACCTCACACTCTCGCATAGTCTCAGTCCCAGACCCAACAGCACGGATCACTTCCAGTATCATGCTTGGGGATACTCAAAGCGATCCGCGCTGGGGTTGGTTTGGGTCTGGGACCGAGACTAACTCTCACATAAACTTGGGCTACCTAGTTTGTGTGTTGACTGTGTTGTTTAGGAAAAAGCATGTGAAGAAGTGGACTACGAAGTACAGAGCTCTTCTGGGAGCGAGGAATGGGAGGAAGAGGAGGAGGAGGAAGAGGGCTTGGAGGAGGAAAGGAAGAGACAGCAGGCTTTGATGGAGAAAGAGAAGGTACATGCAAACACGATTCTTGTGTATAGTTCCTTCCTGTCAACGTGGCTTTGTGTCGTCCAATCAGGGCAATGCGTTGTTTAAGGAGGGCAAGCTTGAACTTGCAGTAGAGTGCTACACAGCAGCCATGGAGTTGGATCCCCTCAGTCCTGTAATACCGGCCAACAGAGCGTTGGCCTTGCTCAAGCTGGAAAGGTACCTTCAACATCATCATGACCATCACTGTCAGCATACCTTCAACATCGTCATGACCATCACTGTAAGCATACCATAGTTGCCGATTATTTTGTGTGGCAATAATTTCGCGGTCTAGCCACAAATTTGTGATACACAAATATTTTGCGGAGGGAAATTTTCACTGATTACTTCCCGTGAAAAAATTCCGCTCTAATAACACGTGTGATCGCGCTGATGGAGGACGTGTTAGCGATCGAGCTGTGTATGCGTGGCTACCATGTCTACAGCGAAGCAACTGCCGGGGAAGAGCTACTGTGTGAGCCCAGGAACACAAAGGACAGTAGCAGTTATGCCTAGTGCCTAGTTGTGGAAAAATATTTCACACGTTTAATATTCGTGGTCTTATTTCATCCGTGAATGCCGGGAAAATTTCCCCTCCACGAAATTAACTGCAACTACGGTACCTTCAACATCGTCATGACCATCATTGTCAGCCTACCTTCGACATCGTCATGACCATCACTGTCAGCATACCTTCAACATCGTCATGATCCTCACTTCAGCATACCTTCAACATCGTCATGACCACCACTGTCACTGTCTCCAACATAATCATTTGACAATCATAGATATGCAGCTGCTGAGGGTGACTGTTCTGTGGCCCTCGCTCTGGATGACAGCTATGTGAAGGCCTACCTGAGGAGAGGGACAGTGAGAACAAAGCTGGGGAAGTTGAAGGAGGCAAAGGAAGGTATCAGAGTTGATTGTGCCTGATGTGTGTGCGTGTGTGCGTATACATACAAGGGAAATACAGTAGAAGGCACTTGCTTCGTTTTTCTCTCTTTCAGATTTCATGGCTGTGCTGAAGCTGGAACCTGGGAACAAGCAAGCTAAATCGGATGCTGTGAAACTGGAGAAGGTATAGGTGCATCTCAAAAGGGTGCACGGTGATGGTATTGCAGTACTGTGTATGGCTACTTCCCTTACCTAGTACTACTCCTCTATTGTACTACTTTTAACTTTCTACTATGCTATTACATGGCAGCAACTGAAGATGGTGGAAAATCATTCTGTGTTAGAGACCCACAAGTCCCCAAGCCTATATGTGTCTGCTGTGAAAAGACCGCCACACCTACGATCAAAGGTCGGTAAGGCATGCATGTGGAACATTGTCCGATCAATGGTTATGTAATTCTTTGTAAATTAGGAACCCCTGAAGCGTATTGCAATCGAAGAAGTTGGAGTAGAAGAGCCAATGGACACCACGGTACAGCCGAAGATACCAGGAAAGCCCATTGAGGACCCTGTAGGCCCATCAGAGACCGTAGAGAAAGAACACAACATTATTATCTCTGAGGAAACTTCCTGTGATATTCCTAATCAGGTAACAGCTGCAAGAAGTGATGACCCAAGAAGAGAAGGGTTGCCGAGGTCACAAGTCAGTACAAGAGCATCTCAGGATGATGCTGTTGCTAGTGATGGTCATCGCATACAACTTGAAAAGGCTCCACAGGATCCGGAAGTGCTCAAGTTGCCGCCTGTGCCGGACAGTTGTATTCAGTTTCAGGCCGACTGGAAAAGCTTAAGGAGAAACAGAAATGTTCTTTCTCAGTATTTCAAGGTATGTGTAAACTACAGGCAGCACACTGTGTGTGTGCTCCTCCATGTGTATACCAATTGTATTTTGTACCCGTAATTACCACAGGTTCAAGGTGCTTAAGTAAATTAAAACTGACCTCCAATGTCTACAGTTGGTTATGTCATCTACCGCCACGGGCAAAATGTTAATTACTTGTGTATCCTGTATCATGGAGACTTCTATAGAGTCCACCAGAAGTAGACCTGATTGGATTTAGAGATCTCGCACTAACCAATCTGATCACATGGTACCATACTCTAATTGTATAACCAATCAAAACCGGGAAGTTTTGAAATGAGGACAGATCTGTATATGTTCATGCCCTTGTATGCACGCACCACTAGGCTCTACCGCTTTCCAAGTACCCATCACTGTTCCAGCAGTCACTAGAGACTGACGTCTTCCCCGAGATTATCTCACTGCTACATCAGGAGTATGTGGGGTGAGTGCATCACCACCTGAGGATTATAATTATGCATCTAGAAAAGGGGGTGTGGCAGTGGGAGAGGCTGTAGTGCCAGGCAGTGATAATAATATCAAATCACCTCCCAAAAGCTCAGAACTCCACTCTCTCCTTGTAAACAGCCTGGACCGGTTCATAGTTGTGGGTCATGTTCCACTCGTGAAAGAAGTGCAACTGCAAGGTCTTTCATACTCAACAGGGGCATTGTGACAGGCATAGTGATAGCAGTAATGTCGCCAAATGATATGCGGTGTATTACACTCTATTGAGGCTATGGTCAGCCAAATTGGTGCTCTGTAGACAGGCGTTTGGGAGTAACGGTAAAGGCAGAGGTTGATAAATCATTCCCAGCATTTATTCGTGTATGCATGGCAGTGGCGGATCCAGGGGGGGGGGGGGCAGGGGGGCCAGTGCCCCCCCCCCCCCCCCCCCCTGGCTAGAGCAACAAAATTTTTTTATATAGCTAGCTAGCTCTCAACCAGTGGCAGATCGGGGGGGACACCGGGGGCTGGTCACCCCCCCCCCCCCCCCCCCCCCCCCCCTTTTGCTTCTTCATCACTTTATTTTCCTCCTTACTAACTTGCAGCCACTACGTTGCAACTCCTGGCCTGGACTCCTCATGATCAGCTCGCAATATTGTGCGTTGCCTGAAAGTTGAAACCGAATGGCTTGGGAACGAGACCACGATTTAGTATACCCCTCCATGTACGTACGTATTACGTTCGTGAGCGAAATTTGAGCAAGGAAGAAGCTCAATCCTCGTACATCTGGAACTTGCAGTGTAAAGCGCGAAGGTGCCACGAGAGCCCATCCTGAGAAGTGAAAAATGAAGGCGAAAAATTTTTTTCCACGCTTCACACGGACTGATCGCCACTACGCGCCTCTATACACTGCCTCCGGCAGCGTTTAATATATGGTGCCCCCCCCCCCTTTCATAAATCCTGTATCCGCCCCTGCATGGATAAGACTCTGCAGGTCACGGGGCCACCGTTCACCTTTTTGCCGACGCAATCCCCCTTTTTGCCTTGACCTGTGAACCAACAACCAACCATGACATCATAATGACATGTGCGTAGCATACGGAGGTATACGGTCCAAGTAATAAGATATACGGAGGTGCACGAGTAATGGACACGTGCAATGAAGGTTGACGAGTGTGTTGACGATCCGAGGCCGTGGAAGAAGCGCGTCCTCCTACCAAGAAGCTCTGCAGTTGTGTGGCAGATCTCTCATCACTGAGCATATATCACGTCAGAAAACACTTGGCTGGGTCGAATCACGTGGCAGCGAGTGGGCTGTGGGTGCCCACGTCCACCAAGAGGACGCCTGTGGTGCAGCGCCCGTGCGCAGAGTTGAATTTGAGGTAGCGAGAGGGCCTAGGGGGGAGATAGGGAGGCAGTTTTGACGGCATAAAAGGCTAGAATCCCTGCAAGTACCAAATTGCCACTCCGAGTACTTTATTGCCTGAGGGGGGAAACAACCAACCAACTAAAGTGGCATTGCGTCTGGCAATTTGGTAACTGTGGCCCCGTGCTGCAGGTTGTCTTTATTCACCTGACCAGTGGACTGGACTGGAGTGGATTGGACCGGAGAGACGACTTATTTTGTTTCTCGCAGTAGTCGGCTCTGCTGAAAGATTTCTCTCAGGGCATTGTGAACCCAAACTCATGGCCATGTCGTCAGAGGTGGACTCAGTATACTGAATCAGAGATGATTAGAGCTACAATAATGACTGCTTTGCTATATCAGACAGCACCATGCAAGTGGAATTTATATTCTCATTGGGCTGCAGGTGTGGTAAGCTGTGTCTCGAGGAACTGAGGTGGTTAACAAAAGTGAAGCGATTCTCTGTGGCCGTGATGTTCCTGTCGAGGAAGGAGAAAGAAGGTAATGCGATGGATGAGATATAGGGTTGATGTACGCTAGTAGTTCTTGGTTAGAGATAATTGCAGCTGGTAGAATGCCAGGGTTGTGGGATCAGACCCCACCAGGGCTCATACTTCCCAAGACAGAACCTTCCCTGGGCTCAGTGGAGGACATGGCAAGGCAGCAGGTGGTGGGTAGCCTCGTACCTAGGCCCACATGCGGAACGCGGAACGCGGAAGTGGGCCTGGTGACACTTGGCAAAATTCCCGTATGTGCTGAGGTTAGCAGTCTTGATTTCGGGTAGGCGAATCACGTTTGTCCATAGCCAATTACTGACGTTCTTTACTGTGTGAAAAGTATAGCTGTTTGATAAAACCGCTGTTCTAGCCTTCAAGACTCACCTCTGGTCGCTCCTTGGCAAGGACTTTCTACTTAGCCATCACCAACAGCTACCTGCCACTTGAATTCGAATGCATCCAAGTAAGGAATGTAATCGCTTATGCAATTATGCTGATTGAAAACATAATGGGAATTTTGCCAAGTGTCACCAGGCCCTCTTAATTCCGTGCTCTGCGTGTGGGCCTGGGAACGAGGCTAGGTAATGGGCAGCTAGGTTGAAGTGAAAATACTTAGTCAGAGGATTCGCCATTGTTTGGATGATTTCCGTTGGCCACCTTGTGACATCACGTGTTAACTGGGTGAACCGTACCAACTGTCAGCTTGGGAACGAGGCTGGCTGTACGTACAAGCTAGCTGGTGGCTGAATCAGGGTCTGCTGAAATATCCACAAGGTGAGAGTAGGACCTGAGGATGCAGATGTGTCCTGGGATGTGGTCCACTTGGGTTTGCTGTGCTAGTGGGATTGACATACTGAAGTTCATTTGAGAATGGTTACCACACAAAAGTAGAGCTCAACTGGTACTCTGAGCCAAAATATCACTCCTCTCACAGCTGTGGAGTGTGGTATACTTACAGCTTCCCCCATAACGAAACCTCTGGTTGCCTTCACAGCAGGGGCACGGTCATGGGTTCAAATCCATACAGGGGCTCAACAAGAGCTAACCTAAGTAGTACTACTGCTGGCAATCATGATTCCTTTGTATACCTTTGTATACCTGCAGGTTTGCATCAGCTTTTCAAGGAGCTGCACGATCTGGTTACTACCGACACAGAACATTCAGAACTGAGAGACTTAGCGAAAATATTTGCTGTGAAGTTATAATCCCATACATGTTGTGAGAATGCCACAAGTATGTTAACCCCATATAATTATACCTCATTATTGTTTCCAGGTTCTATATAATATATAAACCCAGCATGTCAGCATGCATGGGGTTGGAGCTCTAAGGCTAGGCCTTAATTAACCCTTCCATCACCGTCAGATTCCCACTTCCATAATGCTCATGCATTTATTTGGCATTAATATAAGTATACGCTTTTCTCTATTTTCTATGGCACCAAAGTGGCCGGCCTATGACGGTGAGAAGGTAATGCACTTATTATTTTATATGCTTTGCACTAATCCCTAGCTTATGCTCAATGTCATTCATGCCTATTATGCTTAAGTGGACACAAAACTATAGCATCACATTACGGTAGGATTTCACATGGACAGCCCACAACATGCTCGCTGTATACAGTAAAGATTCCAAGTCTATAGGGCCATATGAATTGTTCATACACAGGTGAAGGTCAATATGGTTAGAAATCATAGTGATGCTGTCATTGGCTGATCGATGGAATTAAGAGCGCATTGAAGTGGGAGTATGCAACAGAAAAGTGCAAACGTACTATAGAAGAGTACAAAGGAATTGAAGTGTAAATGAATATTGAAGTAGTTGACCCTAGCTTGTGGGCTTACATAATTATGTGATCTAAGTACACTTCGAATCCTTTTAGCAATTGTCCAGAATGGGACGACTTTGATCATCCGCAGTTGGATGAAAGTTAAGGTAGCATTATACCTTTACCGTTAAGGTACCTTTAACCGTTGGGGCCCCGACAGAAGGTACCCTAACGGTAAAGTATAATGCTACCTTAACAGATTGATCATCCAAAGTTCGATAACTTTAACTTTGGGTTTCAAGTTAACGTCACCTTCTTTTATGCCCCCCTTTTATGCCCCCCCCCCCCCCCCCCCCCCCCCCCCCGCAGCAACATTGTTTGTTATATGAGAGAAACTAATTCCACAGACAATCACCTGAGACTACTTGGGGGCCAAACCCAATTCCTGAATACTAGTCTGACACTTGCCACTGAACCATACCCTCATTCCCCTGCACATTCAGCCTGGGAATGAGGCTACTGTATCCACCGGTATACTAAGTCGGTTTATTGTTAACATGACGTGCGCAGCTTCAGATGACCCATTGTAAACATCAGTACATATGAGTACCACATGATTGTACAGGACAATGGAGTTTACACAATCCAATTGACATGTCATACACGTGCTTGCTGGGAACCAAAATATTGTAGCAGCTACATGGTTATCAAAATACAATAATGTTAATCATTTCAGACTAATCTGAGTATCCAACACAATGGTGGCAGTTGAAGTAGTAATCAGGATCGACCATATTCTTCACCTTGAGAAGTCGATTGTATGTTTCTAGATTCCCCCAAAATCCTGTCTTCCAGTCTGTAAGGTTTGACTGAGGTTCATTGAAGTAGTGACCGAAGCCGTACTTGCTAAGGGTATGTGCCCAGTCATCCGCATTGCGTTCAGAAGGTGGATATTCACCAGGATTTGACCACCCTGAGTAACACGTAAGAGCCATATGGGCATTTCGGAATCCAGGATGAATAGCTGTTGCCCCACTAATCCTCCCTGCCTTGGCAACAGCTCCACCAAGAATTGTCCCAGTGCAACCACGTGCCGATTGTAAGTTTGGTGGACTTGTCTGCACATACTGAAAGGCTACAGTTAGTGACACACCCGTCGCAAGACTCTCGTCCTCCAAGAAAGAACTGAATGTATATATAGAACTTCCACCAAGATCAGGTACAACAGTGGCATAATACTCATATGCATCAGTGTAGTTAAAGGTCTTATAAGGAAGTACCATCAGCGGTTTAAACTCTATAAGAGCATCTTCATAGGTGCCTCGATATATCACGAACCAAACAAAACCAGCTGGGATACTAGATTGCATTATCAGGTAACCACTGACATTAGAACTTGCTGTGCTCAGCCACCTGCTGAAAAGTTGAAGTGAAGGAAGGCCACTGGTATTGTCAAGTGGGAAGGCCTGTCCCAGGAGCTGTAACGGTCCCGGATTGTCATGAAGCTTGTAAGTAATATTCAAAACGACACCAAATGTACCACCACCTCCCCCACGGAGAGCCCAAAAGATCTCAGTGTTCTCGTTATTGCTTGCAGTGATGGTGGTGCCATTGGCCAGAACCATGTCGAAGGAGACAACACTATCAACACCAAGTCCAGACATGGAGCTGAAAGGACTATGTCCACCACCCAACACCCACCCTGCAACACCGACGCTAGGGTCCGAACCACCAATGACTATCTTCTCACGCTTGTTCTCTTTCAAGAAAACATGTACATCCCCCCACGTGTTTCCCGTTTCGACGCGGATATATTGGTCACCGTCCACTAGACTGACCCTCTTCATCATCTTGAACGATATCTGAAGGGTGGCATTTCCGCTATTGCGACCATCGTAGTCGTGACCTGTGGAGATGATGGAGACGCGAAGATTATGGCCGTGCGCAAACTTTAGTGATGAAGTAACATCCTTTTCGCCAGCGACCTCCACTACGACTCCGGGTCGCTCAATGAACCTCCGGTTGTTGATCAAAGTCGCATTGAGATACTGAGGCGAGGAAGGCGTGATCAGAGTCCCGTCTAGACCGTCAGAAAATGTTGCCAATTCTTCCTGTGTTGGCCAACACGAATCTGAGGGCTGGCAGTACTCCCTGGCCGCATTTCTGCCCTCGGCCAGAAACAGACACAAAATTGAAAAGAAGGCGGCAGCGGCAATCATCGTTACTGCGCCGCACTCCTGAAGATCTCACGTTAGCTTGCAGTCGCTCCCGGGAGAGATCTATATATAGTCTGCTGCCGAATACTTCCACAGCGAGTAGACATACATGAATACACGTGCACGCAGAAGAGCCTCGCGCGCGCGCGGGGTACGGCGCGGGCTTCATTGCATTTGCATGCGCATTCATAGTCACAGCGCGAGACTAAGTCACCCGCTGCTTAGTACTGAGTATTCATGAAGCAACCGTTGTAGTCTTGTTATGTGTCCACAGAGGGGTATACCATGCATTGACGATTGCCTTAATAAGTTAAGTGCAGAAAATAAAACATTACAGGAAAACATTACAGGATGATTACAGCATTGTGCTAAGACTTACTGACCAAGACTACAGTTGGCCGTTCACATGCCAATTTAAATGATTCCCAAGTCTATATATCCCATGCACCTAAACTTTTCTGCTCCCTACTATTATTGTTGTCAACCTGATAGCTCCAACGTCTGAGATTCATGCATGCAGGTGGGCATTCGGGTGAAACAGGGTGGCACATCTTGGTGGGCACAGCCATGAGGAAGTGGGTGACCCTATAGCTTATAAGGGTATAGCTACATTATACCTTTACCCAATGGTATACGTTTAATCCACATTCAAAGCTTGGAGATATAGCACTCATGGAGACGTTGCTGAATGCATGGTGGAAGAAATGGAAAAGAGATGGTACGAGGTAAATTGAGGATTCTTATCAGAGCGGATGTGTATAAGAGGAACACTTTGAACCAATCTTTTGGAAGGGGATTGTGACTTAGTGATGAGGAGGAAATGAGTGTCAAGCCATTGCCGTAACCTTTCACTCCACATGTGATTATGGACTGTTTTTGTCATGAGAGCTGGGTCTGGATACTCTTCAGAGGGTAGTTCATTAGCATTGAGAGGGAGGTTGAAGACCTATAGCTACTGGATCCCTTTGTCCATGTTTGAGTGACAAGAAGTGAATGCATGCAGTTAGGTTTGAACACTATATCCATTAGCTGTTCGCCAGCGGTGATAGCCATGTTCATATTCTGTCTCTGTATTACAACTAACCCTCTACATGTATGGTGCTAAAGTGCGATACAATTCTATACTTGACATTCACCTAGGAAAAGCAACAACTTTTACAGTTAATACATTTGTGACAAACATGTTGATCTATACACAGCTCCGAACAGTGAACCAAAGCCATTGTAAACCAGTAGGTACATATGAGTACATGACTGTGCACAAAAAAAAATTGACAATGGAGTTTACACAATAATTATTATTCATGATTCAAAGTACATACAATAGTCTGAACATCAGTCCTCCGAGTATCCGACACAATGGTGGCAGTTGAAGTAGTAATCAGGATCGACCATATTCTTCACCTTGAGAAGTCGATTGTATGTTTCTAGATTTCCCCAAAATCCTGTCTTCCAGTCTGTAAGGTTTGACTGAGGTTCATTGAAGTAGTGACCGAAGCCGTACTTGCTAAGGGTATGTGCCCAGTCATCCGCATTGTGTTCAGAAGGTGGATATTCACCAGGATTCAACCACGCTGAGCCACACGTAAGAGCCATACGGGCACTTCGGAATCCAGGATGAACAGCTGTTGCCCCACTGATCCTCCCTGCTTTGGCAACAGCTCCACCAAGAATTGTCCCAGTGCAACCACGTAACGATTCTAAGTATTGTGGACTTGTCTGGAGAAACTGAAAGGCTACAGTTAGTGACTCACCCATCGCAAGACTCTCGTCCTCCAAGAAAGAACTGAATGTATACACAGAAACTCCACCAAGATCAGGTACTACAGTGGCATAATATTCATAAGCATCAGTATAGTTTGAGGTCTTATAAGGAAGTACCATGAGTGGTTTAAACTCTTTAAGAGCATCTTCATACGTGCCTCGATAGATCACTGCCCAAAGAAAGCCAGCTGGGATTCTAGATCGCATTATCAGGTAACCACTGATGTTAGAACTTGCTGTGCTCAGCCATCTGCTGAAAAGTTGAAGTGAAGGAAGTCCACTGGTATTGTCAAGTGGGAAGGCCTGTACCAAGACCTGTATTGATCCCGGATTGTCATGAAGTTTGTAAGTAATATTCAAAATGACACCAAATGTACCACCACCTCCCCCACGGAGAGCCCAAAAGATCTCAGTGTTTTCGTTATTGCTTGCAGTGATGGTGGTGCCATTGGCCAGAACCATGTCGAAGGAGACAACACTATCAACACCAAGTCCAGACATGGAGCTGAAAGGACTATGTCCACCACCCAACACCCACCCTGCAACACCGACGCTAGGGTCCGAGCCACCAATGACTATCTTCTCACGCTTGTTCTCTTTCATGAAAGCATGAACATCACCCCACGTGTTTCCCGTTTCGACGCGGATATGTTGGTCACCGTCCACTAGACTGACCCTCTTCATCATCTTGAACGATAGCTGAAGGGTGGCATTTCCGCTATTGCGACCATCGTAGTCGTGACCTGTGGAGACGATGGAGACGCGAATATCATGGTCGCGCGCAAACTTCAGTGATAAAACAACATCCTTTTCGCTAGCTACCTCCACGATGACTCCGGGTCGCTCAATGAACCTCCGGTTGTTGATCAAAGTCGCGTTGAGATACTGAGGCGAGGAAGGCGTGATCAGAGTCCCGTCTAGACCGTCAGAAAGTGTCGCCAATTCTTCCTTTGTTGGCCAACACGAATCCGCGGGCTGGCAGTACTCTCTGGTCGCATTTCTGCCATCGGCCAGAAACAAACAGCAAATTGAAAAGAAGGCAGCAGTGGCAATCATCGTTACTGCACCGCACTCCTGATCTTGCGATATGCATGAACGAGCGTTGACCTTTGCTAATCAGGTCTCATTAAGGTTACGGGATACTCGTGCGCGCGCCGTGCGAAATGTATTGGGAAATGCATACTTAAGCTCGCTAACCAAGAACCTCAAGTACGAAGAGCGTGAGCAACTTGATTCTGGCAGTGGAGGTGCACTGTCACAAGGTGCAGGGCATGACGGAAGCTTTTACCGATACGCTGTATAGCCGTGCAAAAACGAGCAGTTCAGTTCGCCAAAAAGCCGTATTTACCGCTTTTCTCGAGCGAGACAGCAGATAAATAGCCATGTCGGTAAAAATTTTCTACCGTAAATTTCTAAATCTCGTGTATATAGAATGGCAGGAGGGGCCCCATGCAGCGCATTGCGCTGCCCACAATTTTCGATATTCAAACGCTCATAACTGCGGAACGAAAACAGCTATGAAGATACGGTTTTCACCTAAATGGCGCTCTGGAACTGCTGTATTGGCTCTGGTGAGCTCTGTAAGTTATTATACACCTTCTTGAGTATGCATAAATCACTGCTTACGTTACACATTGAACATTCAATGATATGAAGGAAAATAGTTCTAAAAGAAGCCCCCAATTGGGTTCTCAGACTTGTAAGGCCATTGTGTGTGAGTAGTTTACTGCTTATTCTGTACAAAGAGGCTTTCTGAACTTTAAAAGCATCAAAACACCTGATAAAATCAAGGGCTCATAAAAATCCAGTTCAGTCTGGGTTATGGTGTCTTTGTAGCTATGCTTTCATTCCTACTTATAAAGTAACTTGTAGCTATAATAGTTGACTAGATGTCAAGTACAAGGCATGTACTTGATTGAGGTCCCTTGGCTGTAACTTCCTGAGCACAGCAAGGGCATGAGTGCACAAGGAGTTTCTAAGTTGCGTAGATCCCATTGGACGAGACATCTTGACCATAGTAAAGGTTGCCATAGCTAGAGACTCACTGAAGTTACAGACAACTGCTTTTATGCCCACAGAGTCTATGTGCAGAGAGCATGCGTGGATCTATCGGATTTAGACTTCACTCTCTGACTAATGAGATTACTCTATACTGTGCCTAGTTCACACCAGAGCTAGGGTTGATGCACCGCCAATGCTAATCCACTGCATAAGCCTTGAAAGTTCAAAGTCATATATATATACTTGAAGCCCGGCAGTAAAAGTCAAATATTATTTCCATGTACATGTGGCTATGTGATCTAAGAAAACTTGCCCAGTTTGTAAAACTATATTATGGTTCACAGTTTTCAAAATGTTGCTATTCACATTCCTACTAGCTACCAGGATTACCAGTGTGTACTGTAACAAGTAAGGGTTCATTTCTGATTAACACACACCTAGCTCCTTTCCAGACCACGTAATTAATTTTTGATTTTTATTGCCTGGCTTCACGTCATTGCATCTATATATTTCTATCCAGTATTCTTAATTGATGTATAAAATAGCCTTTTTTGGCCGGTATACAAGTTTCAAAAATGAGCTTACAATAGATGCAGATCACCACTTTGCATATTGTTGAACTCATACTGGTGTCTTGGTTATAGCACACTACAAAAAAATAACCATTAACAGACATGTATACAATGAAGGCCAGTAATCAGGAATACCTGCTTCATTTCGTTCAAAGTGCCCAGGACGTGCCGCAGCTCCTAGTGGAGTCTCAGAATTCGCTTCTTCCCACTGTACGAGAACAGCAGCAGCAGTATCTGCCATTCCTATGAGAAGGTGCAAGCCACAGAAGAAATTGTTCAAGTTACTGATTCGCACTTGCTCATCTGGTGACAGATCACTCCACCCCTCAACAATGGATGGAAGAACTTCACTTCGATAGCCCTCAAGTAGCTCATTAAAATTCTTCTCCACAATGTGCCGGTCAGACATTGCATTCTTGATGTTTGCCAAAATTGTACTTGTACTTGCAAAACAATTTCATAAGCCATTCTTCAAACTGTTCCCAAGAGATATCGTGCATCTGTCGAAACAAATTCACTTCATATACAACCCCTTTTGTAAGATCTTCTACTTGTGACAAGACTGGAAGTTCATCTGTACCCAGAATTAAGAGCATCCTCTGTAATAGACAGTGACTCACAGTAGGGTCCAGGGTATGAGATAGAATCCATCCTGTTATCCTGTTAGTGTTGCAAGTTTAGCTACAACGTTATACCTCACACAAGTATAGGAAAGAGTTCTAGCGTTGCTCTGCACTCAGTAGTCACCTTCTCGTCGTGTTTATAACGCTGGGAGGAGCTAAGTAAAATCCGTGCAACGTAAATTTAGCGCTAAACGGATCACTGTGACTCTCCTTACGATTCCGGAAGAATTTTGTTAATTCCGCGGCAAGAAAGAACATCCTCTATACCAAATCGAGGTCGTAGATTCCGAATTTTAGTGTTTCCCGCAGATTTGACACTGTACTTTTTAGTTATCGTCAGTTATTGAGTGTTTTAAAGGCATAGTAAAGCAAGAAAGTATTACAGAGCAACAGAATGGGAGAAAATGAGTTGCAGAATCGAGTTCTACGCCTTCACTTTGCCAAGGAACCTTTGTATCTCCAGTGTCGCCGTCACAGCTAGCAAAGAACTTGGTTAATCGAAGGAGGTAGGGCTGGGCCGTACGGCCCAATAGAAAATTACGTACAATAATTGGCCGCATGGGGTCAAAGTCCGACATCGCTAAGATAAATTTGCCAGGGATTATACTATCGAAAAAAGGTTCCGTCATGCCCTGCACTTTGTGACAGCGCACCTCCACCGCCAGAATCAAGTTGCTCACGCTCTTCGTACTCGAGATTTTTGGTTAGCGAGCTTAAGTATGCATTTCCCAATACATTTCACACGGCGCGCGCACGAGTATCCCGTAACCTTAAAGTCAAGTAATCCGATAAATAGATTACGTAATGAATGTTAAGTACAGTACTTCCATAGACAATGTTTCGACAGTTTTCAACATCGAGCCCCGACGCAATCACCTGGAATATCGACTCGCAGGGAAGCGTAGGCATCTGTTGTCAATATAAAAGGCCGAGCCCTTCAAGATTCAGCTGAGGTATGGCAGAAACGAGTGGAAGTAGTCTCCCGGTCCAGACGGTCCCCACGCGCGCCGCAAACGTCGGCCCTGCAAGACTAGAGTGGAGGTTAGGGGCCGTCTCGTCCATATGCAAAGCGTGTTCGAGGACTACCAACTGGGAGCACTCCACAGCAGCCCCGTGGCGAGAGGCTGGCCCGCGAGACTATACCCCAGAAACGGTCTTCTGATCGTACAGCTATTTGCAATAACTTTTAATAACCGTCCACTGTCACATGATCTATGACAGAAAGGTAATAATTACTCGTGACGTGTGCAGTGGCCAACCTCCTCCTCTGGGCGCGGCCTGGGTACATGGTGTGGTGGTACATATGTACTGCCGAACACGCACACTTTGGCTCACGCGGGGGGGGGGGGGGGGGGGGGGCGGGGTTAGTGCAAAACCTGGACTGTGGACTCAGTGGACTTTGGACAGGATTTTGGACTGGATTTTGGTCGCATGCGCTATGCGCGCATTCTTTCCAGTGCTGAAATGGCCAAAGCAGCACTGGTAGTTGTTGTTGTTGGGATGCAGTCAGTGAGGACCAAGATATTGGAAAGTTCCTTCTGTGGGTACTGAATGCAGGTTCAATCCGGTGAGCCTGGTGGAATCAAATTATGAGTGATGGTATCTCTTTTGTTAGGGAGTGTAGCTAAGGAATTTGAGGGTTGTGTGGTGTGGCTTTCACTGATAAGATGCTGAAAGGACAATTGGTGTGGGGAAAGAGCTTGAAGGGAGAGGTTGGGAGAATGGGTGGTGTACTGCTGATTAGTCTCGTTCCCCTCTGGGACAGATGTGGTGTGCGAGCCCCCTTGATAGCTCAAGTAGAGAGGAGAGTTGGATGGGCAATACTGTGGGATGCAACTCTAAACTTTGGGTTCCCTCGCACTTGGGAGCTCCAGTTGCTGAGCAGGGTTTTGAGTCATCATGGAAGGGGTAACCACCCTCTGTGACACTGCACCTCAGGAGACCTCGGTGACGGAACACGTGCTGTCAAACCACTTTGGGGAACTGGGCTTGGGGCAAGAAATTAACTTGGAGCTCTTGTTACGTCGACTTGGACATAACCCTTTTTGCTAAATTTAGAAACTTATACAGTTTTTCTGTCACTTAAGGTAGGAAGCATGACATTGGTGAAATCGCGCAATTTTGCTCATGATGAGATGACGTCACTCGCATTTTTTTTTTTAGGTAAGAAGCTATTCTAGCTTATTGAATGTAGCAATGGGCTATCTGAGTGTGAATAGCTAGGTGGAGTGAGCAGGAATGTTTGTGGGTCTGCTGAAGTGGCCGAAGAACAGCCAGGAAAGTGAACAGCATCCGACAGCTCCCTGGCCAAGATACTCTAGAGAGTTGACCTTTCGGCATTACAGGCCCCGCCCATTTTCGTGTTAGGGCGAATTTGGCTGGTTTGGTAGCTGGACTGGGCTGGTGAGTGGGAGTAGATGTGTGGCCAAAACTCTGTAACCGAGAGGTGAACGTGGAAAAGCATCCCTAGTTTTGCAGGGGGTAGGTTGACCTTTTGAAGAGTGCCCTTGGCTTGAGTCGGTTTTAGTTGGTGTGCGTGGAATTTTTTTTGAAAGCCTAGGGTAGCCAAACCTCTGTTTTTGAGGGCGGCAGTGAGTTTTGGGCTGTAGCCTGCAACTGAGGAGAGCAGGTGGTAAATCCATCCGTTGTTTTTTGGCCTGTTTTGTGTATGTATTGATGATGGGGTCAGAGTGTTGGTGGGGCCTTGGAGAGGGTTCAAATTTTCAGTTTAGTAGAGGGCCTTAACCCTTTAACCACCGAATTCTTCCCACCAAGACAACACATTTTCATGCATTCAGCGCACACCACTTTCGTAGGTACTCCTCTCCCACAGCATTCGTTCCTCAGCGGCCAAACTTGGTTGGGCCCGCACACATGGAGAGACCCCTCTGGCAATACCGTTAATGATATTCATGACCCCCCACAAGGCCAGCAATCGGAGGTCAAAGGTGGATGTCAGCCGGATTTTCGCCCAGCATTTCCCTAAACTTGGGCCAGATCTGACTGATGGCACACCTTACACCACCAATTTGCAGGTTTTCTAGAGGCCCTGGGTGGGGTCTATGAATATCATTAGAATCAAAAATTCTCGGGTCAATGAATCTCATTAAAATCAAAAAACGCCCTCGACAGCCCGAAGGGGGGGCTGCCGCCCCCCCTTCGAAACCCCCCCGCTTGTACGTTTAGTGGGGGAGGCGCGCCGAAATCTGACCAAATTTTTGAGTTCGTGCCTTAAAGTCGTCCCTAGGCCCTCTGAAGACTTTTTGGTCTCTTTTTGGACTGGCGAGAAGCCCTACAAGTGCATAGGGTCTAAATGACGCCTATAGACGTCAATGGGGCTTAAAGGGTTAAAATTGAGTTTTAGGGCGTTTTCAAGCAGAGGGAGCAGTTTGATGCAAAGTATTGCTGAAACTTGTGTACGCTTTGATGCTGCCCATTTATCCATCAACTTTGTTTCGGAGATCGCGGTACCCATGTTTCCTACCTTAATTAGCTATTGGCCTTTGTATGCGTAACACCGCGCAACACTGCATAACACCATCCATTAGGAAACCTATTCTAGACTGTTTGTTCATACACTGTACCCTTTGACTGTTCCTAGTATACACACACACACACACACACACACACACACACACACACACACACACTTCCCAGTGATGGTATCATCAGCTACGATGAGAAGCTCTTCTATTTCTTGAGTGCCAATTCTCTCCTCAAAGAATGATTCATGCACTCACAACTTTGTCGAGCACACCTTGATTGGAACGTCGGTATGCGTAGCCTCGTTCCCAGGCTCCTCCCCAGCTTTTTGTCACTAGGTCTGCGGGCACTGCAAGGGAATGGTGAGTTACCACATCAGTGTAGCATTCACACTGTCACACATCACACAACACACCCTCACACTTGCACACACATCACACACATGTACACACACACACACACACACACACACACACACACACACACACACACACACACACACACACACACCTTCACACAGATGAAGGACATTGTGAAGCTCAGATGAAGGACATTGCTTAATTAAGCCAGGTGTCCGTTGTAAGGAGGACTGTGGTATCAGCTGTCTGTAAGGACCATGTGTTGGTCGACTGCCGGAACCGCAAGGAGAAGAAATGTGAGCTACAATCATACTGGTGTAGTGAGGTGCTTGCATTAGTACTACATACTGTATCCAACTGAGATACCTTACATTCCACATGCAATGTAACAATGGTCATTGACCATGCACATACAGAGTAAAGAATATACCTTTTGTTGAAGTCCCTCACTGCTATTAGACCACTATAGTGGTGAGCAACTCACTGATCATGAGTTGCTCCCCCTTCTTCCTCCCTCCTTCCCTTCCTCCCACTCCCTCTCAGCTCCCTCCTCCCTCCTTCCCTCCCTCTCAAACCCCTTCCTCCTCCCTCTTACCCTCTAGCTAAGCAGCGTCCTACAGCCTTCAAGCCCCCGAGCTCTACTGCGATGATAACATATCACTGAAGGAGAGGCTACAAACTACAAAGAGCAGAAGGTGTGAGTGACAGTATGAGATCAGCTGCAGACAGGATACTTGAGATTACTGACTTCTGAACGTCAGTGTACTGATCCCTGGATGAGCGATTGTAGATCTGAGTATTGCACACATCCACACCTCCTTGATTACACAGACACACATACTAGTCATGCATACCAGCTCACCACACACATCCCCACACACAACCCTCCCCACCCCCACTCACACACCCACAGGCTCATGCATATGACGCCCTTTCAGCTGAGAATGCGGAACCCCATGCAAAGCTATAGGCCAACTCCAAGAGCTTACTGCTATATACAATCCCATCCGGCAGCACACGATATTGGAACAGATGAACACCCTCAACCCGCGACCATGAACTTGGGCACTGAGTTCTAGTCATGTGACCAGGTCATGAGGATGAATCGTGGATTGTTCATTTGTAGTCAGTTTACTCCTCCTTTACATTGAGTTTGTCAACGGCATGGATGGTGTCTAAAGTTATCTTATGTACGTATATACGTACATGTATGAAGGATTGCACGTAATTAGGGTTCATGAACGAACCTCTATCTCCCTGTACAAACAACGGGTAACAGTAACACGTACAGGGTTAATAGCTGAATGACTCAACCTCCATGGACTACAAAATGTACAAAAATGAATTATTATCAATTGGAGTGGCTATACAACAGGGTGACTAGAAAATTTGATGGCTTTAATTCAAAATGTAATATAGAGAGACCATGCAATAATTATATGAACAAGGGGAAAAGTACTGGAGAATTAATATTTTACAAAAAAATTATATATACAACCTCGATCTGTGAACAAAAGCAGTAAGGAAATTATGAAAACTCTATGAAGAACCTTCCATGAAAAAAAAAAAAGAAAAAGGGGAAGAAAAGGAAGACCTAGCAACACACCCATCCCTCCGTGACAGGTCAGACACCGAAGTGTGCAGCCTCAGGAGCATTGGATAGGCGTGACTGGAACCACAGGAGGGCGACCTGCTTTCAACCAGACACCTTTAGCTTCGGTGATCTGACGGGAACCGGCGCACTCAGGCTGCTAGGTGGGGAGTCGAGAATCGGTATGTACGGAGTGGCCCAGACTCGTACTCGATTATTGGGGAGGCAAACATGCAATAATTATATGAACAAGGGGAAAAAGTACTGGAGAATTAAAATTTTACCAAAAAAAATTATATACAACCTCGATCTGTGAACAAAAGCAGTAAGGAAATTATGAAAACTCTATGTAGAACCTTCCTTCCATGAAAAAAAAAAGGGGGGGGGGGGGGGGGGGGGGGGGGGGGAAGAAAAGGAAGAAGAAAGACGACCAAGCAACACCAGTCTGCAAGCGAATGAGCCATCCCGACTTAACAGTATATAAAACCGTTTCCGGCTGCGGGTGCGCATGCGCCGGCGGACTTTGAATCTTACATAGTGCTGGCGGCAAAATCAAGCTAGCTAGCTACGCAGCTAAGCTACAGGCTACATGCAGCTCCTGGAAACACAGCCAGGTGACCTCAACCTCCTTCCAAGCTACCTGCTCCACTTATCGTCGAATAGTATTTGCCGTTGCCTCACTTGAACTCTGTATCCTGAAGCTTTTCCACATCACATCTGACAGGTCCCTGAGTTGTACGCTTGAACTTGAACTTCAGTGCTAGATAAGTAATAGTAGTTAAGCCAACACTAATGTCACTGGTCTGCAACAACTGGCAGCACCATATACTGTGTGTGTCTGTGTAGCCCAAACTGGAGCTAGACAGTAAGTTCAGATGTGGACAATTGTAACATTAAACCGCCAGCTGAAGGTCTTTGAGCTTATGATTTATGCTGTGTGAGGTTACAATCTGAAAAAACCGAATCCCAACTCAGATCAATGTCATCATAGCGGCATGCATGACATCCATTAATCCTCCAGCAATTAAGCCACAAGAACAGCTATATATACAACTGCATTTTCTCAGGCCACAAAACAAAAGTATTGTAATAGTACTTCCAGCAACAGCAATTTGAGAATGGCTTAACCTGTACAACTATAGACTGGAGAATGTATAACTGTGTGTCTCTCATTTGTTCCAAGATGGGTGCATGGGATGTTTATAACCTTTCTCGCCCCTTGAGTTCTCTGCCCACCACCATGCACTGATCAGCCCTGCATGCCCTTGCGCTCCACAACATGTAGAACCTCCCCCAAGTTCATCAGAGTCACTGGCTTGGTGGCTGAAGAGGGCATACACCACACCGTTGTTGGTTAGACCAAGGCTGTTCAGGACGTCTGTGTGTGTGAGGGGAGGCCGGGAGAGATCGAGTGTGCATGCATAATATTATGCATGCAGTGAATATTCAATCTCAGTTGACCCCTTGCGTAGACGTGCACCAATGCAGCCTCATGCAGTGGTGTATGGACCATAGCATTATTGTACGATAAGATGTGCATAATAATTATACCTTCACTACCATGCATGCATTTTTGTTGCCAACACTTGCATCAGCTATATAGTGGTAATTAACCCTTTAACCACCGAATTCTTCCCACCAAGACAACACGTTTTCATGCATTCAGCGCACACCCCTTTTGTAGGTACTCCTCTCCCCCAGCATTCGCTCCTCAGCGGCCAAACTCGGTGGGGCCTGCACGCATGGAGAGACCCCTCTGGCAATACCGTTAATGATATTCATGACCCCCCACAAGCCCAGCAATCGGAGGTCAAAGTTAGATGTCAGCCGGATTTTCGCCCAGCATGCATTTCCCTAAACTTGGGCCAGATCTGACTGATGGCACACCTTACACCACCAATTTGCATGTTTTCTTGAGGCCCTGGTTGGGGTCTATGAATATCATTAGAATCAAAAATCCTCGGGTCAATGAATCTCATTAAAATCAAAAAAACGCCCATGACATGCGAAGGGGGGCTGCCGCCCCCCCGCTTGTATGTTTAGTGGGGGAGGCGCGCCGAAATCTGACCAAATTTTTGAGTTCGGCCCTCAAAGTCGTCCCTGGGCCCTCTGAAGCTTTTTTGGTCACCTTTTGGACTGATGGGAAGCCCTACAAGTGCATAGGGTCTAAATGACGCCTATAGACGTCAATGGGGCTTAAAGGGTTAACTTTGTGGAGCACTTGCTGAACACCCTGGATATATAATTATAGGAAAGTTAAGCTCGGCCCAGGCTTGCTTTGCCTTTGCAACGAATGAGCGCATGTGTACAAAGTAAAGTCACAAAATCCAAAGTCCAGTCCACATGCAGTCCAGATAGAGAGCACCTGCTCTAGTATCCACAGAGGGGTATATATACAATGGAGGATTGCCCAATTTATTATAAAAAGTGCAGATAATAATATCAGTGCAGAAAAACAACATAAAAGGTGCAGGTCTACATAATAATATAATATAAATACATTGTTACCACAGCACTATTATAACACAGTGTACTCTACAATGATGGCAATAACGATGTTTGATTCAGAAGCTGATTACAGTGACACACATAGCAACTTTCAAACAATATAGTTTAAAGTTAGAAATTCAGCTGAACTGAAAGCTCTCCACACCCAGGAGAGTGGTTTCAATATTGACAAGCAAGAATTATAGAGAGGTGACTTCGGGTGAGTCCATAGGAGGTGGGTCCCGGGGTTCAATTACTTCCGATCTGTCATACAGACTGGGTGAGAGAGGAAGGAGAAGAGAGGAAAGAGAAGAGAAGATATGGAAGAGACAAAGAGGAGAGGAAGAGCAGGCAGTCAAAGAACCAGTGTTAGAGGGTCATGGGTCATGCAGAGACTCGCATGCCAAGTGAAAAAGATAGGTAAAGGTTACATCATGAATAGAAAACATAAAACAGAATACAGTTGCTTGAAGCAAAGGCTGACTGCACATGCATGGAATACTTGAGGTTACACAAGATCTTCCTGTAAAATCATGGGGGATCCAGAAGGGGTCAGTATCACAGCTTTAAAGCTCCTTGTAGCCCCCCCCCCTCCCCGGAAATGCTTCTTCAGTTCTACTTATGATGTCTGAGACAGAAAACAAAAAAAGAAGATGACTACTACTTACTCTAGTTCTGACAAGCACACAAGGTTTCGACAGAATTGCCTCGTCTTGTCTTCCGGAGGGAAGAAATACTTCGCTCTCTGGTAGCCCTTCATCTCTTCGAACTACATGGGGAAGGGGGCATTTCAAATTGAGTGTGATCAAAATCTTTACCAAACGTACACACTGGAGGTCAGTTTTATAGCTTGTGATTTACAACATACCCTTGATAAGGTTTACATCGCTTTTCATGCTCAAATCGTCACACAGAACTGCACACAGCCATGCACTCCACATTCATAACTCTAACCACACCCACTCGTAAATGAATATGCAATCAAGATACTCAGGCAATGGTAACTTGCACTAGCAGAAAAATCAGCCTTGAACACAGGGTTCGAGGCTATACAAGGCGAGACTGTTTCTAGGCCCATTTACACTGGGACTATTCACAGCTAAGCCAGACATTGCCACGCTGTTTGCACCACCCACCCACCTCCCCCTGTCCCACCCTTTCTGCTCACACAGAACCTATGTCCCAAGGACATATGCGTCATTGGTTGAAAAAGGGTTAACTTGGAATTATAGTTGACTGTGCTATACAAACCTTGAGGACAATGGTTCTCAGTTTGGAGAAATTGAGCAGACCATTTTTGAGAGCCTTCTGGTTGCCATCGTTGAAGAAGGTGAGATCACGCATGAAAACACCTGCAAACAAGAAGGGTTAACACACTAATTAGATGAATGGATTTGCAAACAAGAAGGGTTAACACACTAATTAGATGAATGGATTTGCAAACAATAAGGGTTAACACACTAATTAGATGAAGGGATTCCAGTGTTTAGATTGACCTCATTATGCGCTCCTGATTGATGTCTTAACCATTCTGCTACCTATTATGTGACGGATCACACAGTAAAAGGACAGCAACTACTGCTAGTTGGATGATACATGTATGTGATCCCATGATCCAATGGAAGGCTAGCTTAGCCTTGTTCCCAGGCCGCATGGGAGGGAAAGCAGATTCATATCCACTGTTTGTGCATGCAGAAGGATTCCCAGAAAAACTTGGGAATCCATGCAGGTTTATAAGTGGTTGCTAGGTATTCCCTCCGTATAATCAAAGACGGCGAAAGTGAAAGTGTCTTCTCATGCATGTGGGGTATCTGGAATCCTGTCAACACTGCTGTGAGCCTGCTTCCTAAGTGCTCAAGGGTCTCCACTTCACCACACAGGAGCAGCAGTTTTGCGTTGGTAAACCATCGTCGCTGTCAACAGGCATGTGTAATAACTTGTGCAGACGAGAAGGCACATCTTGCTCAAATCCGGCCAGATTCAACAGAAAACTTTGCAGCCTTTTTATGGCGTTTGCATGTGCAGCCATGACATATACATGTACAGTATTATGACATGGGCTCCTCACCAAAGTAAGGGACAAGTGCTTCTCTTCTGTTGACATTGGATAGTGCTCTGCGGTAGTTGATGTGGTTATTGGTGGGTGACATGACTTTAGAGAGCTTGTCAAATGCCTTCGTTGACCTTTCGCTCACATGCTAGGGGGATGGGGGGGGGGGGGGGGGGGGGGGGGGGGGGGGGGGGGAAGAAGGGGAGGGCAGGAAAGGAAAGAAGGGGAGGGGGTAAGGGAGGGTGGAGGGGAGGTTGATATGGGGAGGGAAGAGAGAGGAGGGTGAACGAAGAGGGTGGGGGAGGGGGAGGAGAGGGGAGGAAGGGGAGGAGGAGAAGAGGACAGAAAACATGGGAGAGAGGGGAATCACAAGATCTATGAGAGGACCAGCCACGAAGGGGTTCTATTAAGCACCAAGATAACTACATGTCCAAACCCATGCTTCACTGTGCTACAGGAGGCCACCAGGGACAATTTTCTGGTCCCCTCGATGATTCTATTATACATACATACCTCCCAGCTCCTCTTTAGCCGTCTGACTGCTGCCAGAGAGAGGCCACTGAGCACTGAAATGGTCGTGTTGAAGTTCCTGTACTCATGGCAGTGCTGCACAGATAGATAGATACATGGATAGATACATCAAACACCTGCTATGATAGATAGATACATGGATAGATACATCAAACACCTGCTATGATAGATAGATACATGGATAGATACATCAAACACCTGCTATTGGCAAGGAGCATGATCATTAGGCAGAGAGATGATCTGGCATGCACGAGTAGCTGAGGTCAGGACCGTCAAGAGCGCACGAGCCGCTGAAGGCGGCGAAGGAGCGTCGAACTCAGCATGATGGCCCATAGCGGAAGTAGTGCTACCTCACAAGTCTCACATTTTTACCTTATACGGCAAGAGGCCAGTACATAAAAGTAGGAATGACAAATTGGCGTTTGTGTGGTACCGCAAAGGTCTTCCATACAAGGTATGACCATAAGGTGTGAAGGATCACAGCATGTCTATACTAGTTCGACTTTTTTGCTATTCAAGAGGTGGAATATGACACTAAATTCCTCTTTTGATAAAACACGATTTGCTTCCTAGTATAGTATAGGCTACCGCTCATCCGACACCTCCTTACCTTTGCTACCTCGATGAACTTCTCAATAAGTGCTCCTCTCTGCCTTACATTCTCCACCGTGCAGATCTCACTCGCCACCCAGTAGCTCACCTGTTGAGAGAGAAGAGGGGAGATGGAAGGGATGAGGGGAGGAGAGGGAGATGGAAGGGATGAGGGGAGGAGAGGAGAGATGGAAGGGATGAGGGGAGGAGAGGGGAGACGGAAGGGATGAGGGGAGGAGAGATGGAAGGGATGAGGGGAGGAGAGGAGAGATGGAAGGGATGAGGGGAGGAGAGGGGAGACGGAAGGGATGAGGGGAGGAGAGGGGAGATGGAAGGGATGAGGGAGGGGAGGAGGGGGAGATGGAAAGGATGAGGAGAGTGGAGATGGCAGGGATGAGGGGAGGGGAGATGGAAGGGATGAGGGGAAGAGAGAGGAGATGGAAGGGATGAGGTGAGGAGAGGGGAGATGGAAAGGATGAGGAGAGGGGAGATGGAAGGGATGAGGGGAGGAGAGGGGAGATGGAAGGGATGAGGGGAGGAGAGGGGACCCATGATATATCACTATTATGAAGTTCATATTAGCCAATACACACAACAGCCTCATCCCAGGCTCCCAGCACTAGACTCTGACACAATGCACCAATTGTATGTACATGCACACTGTAACTAGATATCAGAATGCCCTACCTTGTTGAATCTGGCAATGACGGCATCAATGTTTCTTCGATAAGGCTTGTTTTCTGTAATTCAGTGGCAAGAGAAGATACAGTAACATACATGTACACTGCACGTTCTTTCCAACTCCCTCCCTTTTCACTCTCCCCTGTTTCCTCTTTCCCCTTTTGCCCTTCCCCTTCTGCCTCCTCCCTCCTTCCTTTCCTCTCAAATTCTCACCTGGGCAGTTTGGCTCCCATGTGTAGACTGCTAGCTCATGTATCTCGATAGCCCTCAGCAACTCCAGCTCAATTAGTGTCAGCTAAAGACCAAGGGGAGGATGGAAAGGAGGAGGAGAAGGAGGTGGTGGAGCAGGAGGTAGAGGAGGAGGAAGGGGGCAGGGAGGAGGAGGAGAAGGTGGTGGACAAGCAGGAGGTAGAGGAAGAGGTAGAGGAGGAGGAGGAGGAGGGGGAGGGGGAGGAGGAGGGGGAGGTTGGTGAAGGAGCAGGTAGAGTTGAGGGGAAGAGGGAAAAGAGGAAGAGGGTGAGGAGGAGGAATGCAACAGAAAAGGAAGAGAAGAGGAAATGGGAGGAGTGGGAGGTAGATGGGAGGGGGAGAGGAAGAGGAGTGGTGGAGATAAGGAAGAGGAGGAAGGAAGATGACGGAGGGGAAGGGGGGGAGGAAGAGGAGGAAGAGGATAGGTGGAGAGGAGGTGGAGGGAGGAAGAAGAGGGGGAGGAGGAAGAGGAGAAGGAGGAGGTGGAGGGAGGAGGAGATTGGAGGGAAGATGACAGTACCAATGTAAGCACCATCTGTCTGCTAGACCCTGGGAGCACCAGGGCCAGACTCACTAACCAACCCACCTGTCTCGCCAGCTGGATTGCAGTGAGAGTGTTGATGTCACAACCTGTGCTCGAGATCCTCCTCACGGGTGCATGTTGCACTACACTGGTTCTTGTTGCCGGGGGTGAGGTAACAGCTGGGGGCATGGTGACCACTGGGGACGTGGGGACTGCTCTGCACGGTCCATCCGGCTGGTCAGGAGGAGGTAGGGCATACTGGGCACTGCCTGCCTTCTGTGTGTATATGCACGTGTGAGTACATTTTACAGTGTGTGTGTGTGTGTGTGTGTGTGTGTGTGTGTGTGTGTGTGAGTGTGTGTGTGTGTGAGTGTGTGTGTGTGTGTGTGTGCGTGCATGCATGCATATAAAAGTGATAATGTACATAGCATCATTAATTTCTAGTGACTCATATGTACACAGCTAGCTATGGCTTGGCAGTGATTGTTCAATGCTAGCTAAGCCCACTATGAGCTACTCCAATATGTCTACACATGTATTTAGGCTTCTGTTTGTGATGCTGTAAGCACTCACAAAAAGAAAAGCTAAACGTTCTAGCACTACTAGTACTCTATATCTAGCTGCTACATCTACACACTATACAACAGTTGTTCACCTTCTCTGTGACGACCTTCCCCAGGTTGGTTCCTGCTAGCTGGAAGTTGGTGTCCTCAGAGCACTTCAGGAACTCAATGAACTCTTGAACTTTGTCCAACTGGTGTGTGTGTGTGTGTGTGTGTGTGTGTGTGTGTGTGTGTGTGTGTGTGTGCGCGCATGTGTGTGTGCGTGTGTGTGTGTGTATGGGTGTATGCAGATGTGTGCATGCCCAGGGGGTGGGTGGGGAGGGTGAATTGGAGGAAAGGCAGACTACATGTACACCACACACCACTGAAAAGCAACTTGCATTGTACAAAGTTTGCATAGGTGTGGAATAATGCACGTACCATGGGTGGCTTCCTGTGAAAGTCGGGCCAGCATTTCTTTATCCAGTATGTGAGAATGTCCAACACCCTGGAGGTCAAAGTCCAGCACTAGTTAGACAGGCTATTCACAATGAGCACACAAGGAGGCTAATTAGACAAACCTAAGCTGGATGACGTATCTCCACTTTTCATCATAGGCGATCTCCTCCTCCGTGGCGTTGGGGGGGACAGTCATGTGGAACGTGAGCAAGGGTTAAGGAAATATACTGTGCTGTTAGTCAACTGGCGTGACTCAGGCTGTGATCCTATTGTAATGTTACACTAGTCTCATCAGAGACCGCTCTCTCTGGTGGCGTAGTATGCACTCACTGTCAACGCATTGCTGGCCTCGTTCCCAGGCCCCATACGAAAAAATGAAAAGGTGTGTCCTGCCACGTAGAAACAGTTTCCAAAATGTACACGAGCATATCACAAAGTGTGATGCTGCTTAGCATGGACACAAATGGGTTGTCCTGCTTAGCATGGACACGAAGGAGTTGCCCTGCTTCGTACGGACACAAATAAGGAGTCATCCTGTTTAGAGGTATTGCAGTGTGTATTTTCAAATGCTACTGTTGTCTCAGCTTCTGTAACATGGCGATATTCGGGACACAGACACAACTTTTCATATGGTGTCTGACTGAAGCACCATATTGAGGCTAGGGCTGGAGTAACTGGGGAATTAAATTCCCCAGTTGAATAATTGGCTTTTAGTTGCACGACTAATCGGCTACTTAAGTGATGATTGATAGAATGTCATTACCAGCTGCAGACAGCTCAAATCACTTCACCAAACTAATTGAGTTAGTCGACAGATTGGCTCAACTAAGACTATTGACTACACTTCTTGCAGGTCAAAATTATATTGTCTGAAGTCAGGCCCTAATTGATAGTCTCTCTATAATGGCATAATTAGTACGGAGATGTAGTTAAAGCAGGATATCTCCTGAGCAGCATGGTGAGCAGGTCCATGGCCGTGGCAAAGTGTCTGTAGCCAAGAAGGAAGGTTGTCACAAACCTAGGGTCTGGGCATGGACGATGGGAGAGAAGGGAAGAGCAGTGAGGGACAAGGAGGGAGGAAGAGCGGAGGAGGAGGAGGAGAAAGGGGAAGGGGAGAGGAGGAGAAGAGGAGAGGAAGATGAAAGGAGATGGGGAGGGAGGCAAAAAGAGCAGAGGGCAAGGGGGAGTAGGAGGGTTGAATGAAGGCAGGATGAGCATAAGCATCCAGACAATTTCCTCAAATGAAGATTTGTACATGAGTAACCAATTTCCTTCTACACAAGTACACACACAAGTAGGCCCAAGAACACACATACTCCCCATCATCACATTCAGAGCATGAGGTCTCTTCTCTACCTGGCTTTTCCTCGCAGGCAAGTTGTTCCACCAGCTTCTCGAAAGTGCCAGCCACCACTACATAGCGTTCATCTTCAAAGGCCACAATAAGGGCGTCACGGCCCTCTGTGTGTGTGTGTGTGTGTGTGTGTGTGTGTGTGTGTGTGTGTATGTGTGTGTGTGTGTGTGTGTGTGTGTGTGTGTGTGTGTGTGTGTGTGTGTGTGTGTGAGTGTGTGTTGTGTGTGTGTGCGTGTGCGTGTGCGTGTGCGTGTGTGTGAATGGGAATTGAGATGATGCACTTTGAAATACAAGTGTTGACAATATAGTCAAGTGACGCACAGTGATGTTCAAAGTAAAGACTTCACCCAAACAGAAGGGTTGTTGCTGACTCAAACGGACTTTCCGTTATGGCATTGACACAATGTACGCAAGTACCATTCTGGTTTCGACTGTGGGAAGTACGGTGTGCGAACAAGCCAGACACTCATACTCAACGCAAAGGACTTCCATATAAGGTAGTCCAGATGGCCTACGTAGGTTGCCGCCAGCATATATGGTCTGGTAAAAGATGTAATACTTCTTTCGCCATGTGGATACTTGAGCTGTGAACCTAGCAGTTAAAGGGAACTGGTTAACTGCCCCCCAATAACTGACAGTTAAGGGACCGGTTGACTGATCATACAAACTCTTGAAGGTTGTGTGTGTGTGTGTGTGTGTGTGTGTGTGTGTGTGTGTGTGTGTGTGTGTGTGTGTGTGTGTGTGTGTGTGTGTGTGTGTGTGTGTGTGTGTGTGTGTGTGTGAGTGAGTATTCCTCACCTTCTCTGATGACAAACGTGGAGGGGTCTTCTTTGCCATCCCTCTTCATGAGGTGCAGGGACCCGCGCTTGTGCATTGTTGACTGCTTCCGGGAGGGAGAGGGGGAGGGCATCACTGCTGGAGTGTAAGGTGTGGGAGTGAGGGTGGAGCGTGGAGGGAGGAAGGTACATACATGTACATCAGAGGGAGGAGGTGAATGGCAATACATATATGTAGTTGTAGGAATATATCCCATCCCACTTTACACACACACACCCACCAGGAAGGTCCTCAGATGCAATCTCATGGATCCTGTGATAGGAGCCAGGGGGACCGGGGTAGATGTCTGGGGTGTAGAACGTCATCAGGAGTTCAAAACTCTGAGAGGGAGGGAGGGAGGGAGGGAGGGAGGGAGGGAGGGAGGGAGGGAGGGAGGGAGGGAGGGAGGGAGGGAGGGAGGGAGGGAGGGAGGGAGGGAGGGAGGGAGGGCCGGAGGGAGGGAGGGAAGGAGGGAGGGAGGGCCGGAGGGAGGGAGGGAGGGAGGGAGGGAGGGACGGAGGGAGGGAAAGGATCAGCTATGTAGAGAACATTTACAGTGCACAATGAGATCAATTTGCCTGAGCTGCAAGCAGATTAATATTCATAGTGCATTGTTAAGTTGGTTGCCATGGTGATAGTGCTGTGTATCGCCATCCCACACTGCCCACACTAGTACATACATGTACATGTACCTACATGGATAGAGGATCACTATATGTGTAGTTAAGACCAGACCAAGATGTTTTCTGTGCGCAAATAAATTGGTTCTGCCCGCCTGTCTGTCATGTCCGTCTGTGTGTCCTCTTTGTAATAGGTTTTACGAATTCTAAACTGATGGAATTCATTGTGTATCTTAGCTTATGTGTAAGGAGGGAGAGAGAGAGAGAGGGAGGGAGGGAGGGAGGGAGGGAGGGAGGGAGGGAGGGAGGGAGGGAGGGAGGGAGGGAGGGAGGGAGGGAGGGAGGGAGGGGGAGGGAAGGAGGGAGAGAGAGAGAGGGGGAGGGAGGGAGGGAGGGAGGGAGGGAGGGAGGGAGGGAGGGAGGGAGGGAGGGAGGGGGGGAGGGAGGGAGGGAGGGAGGGAGGGAGGGAGGGAGGGAGGGAGGGAGGGAGGGAGGGAGGCAGGGAGGGAGGGAGGCAGGCAGGGAGGCAGGGAGGGAGGGAGTGACACAACCGAGCAGTTCTCTCACACAAGCTAGCACATTGGGACTACTGGTACAGTACTTCCATGACTGTATGGCTTAACAATCAGCTGTGTGCAATCGAAAAAGTCTTCCAAGGCTGTAGGTACTCTTAGATTACATCATCACAGCTGATGAGGCCCGGAATTGGCCGAAACATGTGTCTTGCACAGCAGGTGACTCTAAAGCAACACCAGGAGCGGTGGAACAGTAGAACTGCAGATCAGCGGAGCGGTGGAGCGGCGGAGCAGTGGAGCGGCAGAGCGGCAGAGCAGTGGAGCGGCAGAGCAGTGGAGCGGCAGAGCAGTGGAGTGGCGGAGCGGTGGAGCGGCAGAGCAGTGGAGCGGTGGAGTGGCGGAGCGGTGGAGTGGCAGAGCAGTGGAGCGGTGGAGTGGCAGAGCAGTGGAGCGGTGGAGTGGCGGAGCGGTGGAGTGGCAGAGCAGTGGAGCGGTGGAGTGGCGGAGCGGTGGAGTGGCGGAGCGGTGGAGTGGCGGAGCAGAGGAACAGTAGAGCAGTGGAACAGCAAGAGTGGCAAAGCTACAGTGCGGTGGAACAGCAGAGTGGCGGAGCAGCACTTATGGACTCCTGGTAGCACCTACAAGTACATCTAGTCTGGCGAACTAAGAGATGGGGTTAATTGACTATTCACGAAACTGGTCACCTGAAGCATGGCCATCTTCTTGGCAGGTGCTCACGAATGAGCAGTGGCTAAACTCACAATTCTCTTATGTAGTACATGTACTTGCCACTACCCTAGTTATGACAGTCACTGGTAACTTCCATTGTGAGAGTTTAAGTGGTGGATTATGCATACAACAGCTGCACCCCTGTCAGTTTTGACAGTTCATAGTTCTCTTACACAAGTATCACAGCTGCTGATGCTGGTCTCCTTCAATCCTGGAGCTCTCTCGGTGACAACACCTTCTTAGCTCATGCACACAGTTTGAGCTACTTGGCAAACACACTCACCGCAGTAGGTAGTCATAAATTAGCACGTTCTTCAATCAATTAGTTCTCTTAGGTACATACTTCACAAAGTATAGCTGACTCCAAGCTCTACAAACTCAGCTAATCCATCGTCTTGGCAAGCGCATGCACAAAGTGTACACTTCTGCAATGACTGAGCACGGCTCTTTTGTTGTCAGAGAAAAGACAGTGGTGACTTCAACTCGTTGCCATACGACTGACGCAGACTGTGCATCTGAAAGGAGCCCTTTATTGAAAGGGACACCTTACAATGGCACTACAGGTGTTGTTGTCGTACGATGCCCTGGAGACAAATAGTGCAATGTTTGCCTACTTAAGAACGGATGTGCAACAATACAGTTACCATAGCAACTGCTAGGCACAGCGAAAGTGGAGCTATAGCACACGTACATGGTCTAATAATAGACACACTGAACTTGAAGCAACTTCAGATATCACATACACAGATGCACAAGCACATGTAGTGCGCAAAAACACATGTCCTATCTATAACGGTCGCCAATTGGGCCAGTATTTTGGCCACTATAGACAGGTGGCTGCTTTGAGCAGATCATATCGTACAGGATTAGTGATTGGGACCAGCAGTATGACCATATAGAGAAGTGGCTGCCTTATACAGTGACCACTGTAGACAGGTTCCACTGTACTGGCATACAGATCACATGTGCACACACAAACACCCTCACCACTTCCGAATCATTCTCGGAGAAGGACCCAAACGAGTCGTCAGGCATGAGGAAGGAGACAAAGGGGGGAAAGGTGCGGAGTTCAGGGTCGCCTGCAATCAATCGCAGTAGCTCCTCCATCTGTTGTTTCTGCTTCTTCTTCTTGTCTGGTCTCTCTGGGAGCTGGCATGCTGAGCGGGAATGAGGGGAGAAGGAATGTGGTGTGGGGAGGAAGAGGAGGGGGAGGAGCAATGTGAGAAAGTAGAGAGAGAAGATGGGAGGGATGGAGAAGGGGAAAGAGGAGAGAGGGAGGGAGGGAGGGAGGGAGGGAGGGAGGGAGGGAGGGAGGGAGGGAGGGAGGGAGGGAGGGAGGGAGGGAGGGAGGGAGGGGAGGGAGGGAGGAGAGGAGAGTGAGTGGGAAGAGGGAGAGAGGGGAGGGGAAGGGAAGAAGAGGGTGTATAGAACGAGAGGATGCGGTGGAAAGGATGTACAATGAATGGGAGGGAAGGGATGTGATAGCTGGGTATGTGTGATTGTGTGTGTGTGTGTGTGTGTGTGGTGTGTGTGGTATGTGTGTGTGTGGTGTGTGTGTGTGTGTGTGTGCACGTGTGTGTGCATGTGTGTGTGCATGTGTGTGTGTATGTGTGAGTGTGATTGTGTGTGTGCTTATGTGTGCTCCTACCATGGCTAACGTGCGAGGCAGCCAGAGAGTCGTAGAGCTGCTGCAGCTGTTTGAATGGACGGAGGATTGTGTAGTGGTGGCGACCAAACTAGAGAGGGATGGAGAGGAAGAGACAGAGGTCGAGAGATGGAGAGAGGGAAGCACATTATGATTTATCTTGCAACATACATTGTACACTGTGTCTACACAAACACTATTATGTTGTACCCTGAAGCAAAACTTGAGTACAAGGCCAGGCTCTTACACGAGTCTGGCCAATGAGACTACTAGAGAAGCAAGATGGAGAGACGGGGGGAGGAAGTGGGGAGAGCAAGAGTGGGAAGACAGAGAGGAAAGGAGAAGTACAGAGGAGCTGAAGTTACGTACCTGTTTCATGTTAGTGTTGACAGTTATCTCGAACCACACACTGCTGCTATCCTCTGTGTGAGGAGGGGAGAGGAAGGGAGAGGTGAGGGAGGGAGGAAGGGGGTGAGGGGAGGGAGAGGAGGGAGAGAGGAGAGGGAGAGAAGGAGGGAGAGAGGGTGAGAGGGCGGGAGGGAGAGGGAGGGAAGAGAGGGGAGGGATGGGAGGGGGCACACAACATATGAAAGTGGCACAGACATTAATCGTTAGGTGGACGTTATGTGGACATACGCAGGAGTGGCACATTCACGAAAAACCCCAAGTAAGTTAGTGCACTACTGACCACAGCAATGGGACACTGAGCGACTGAGCGATCAACATCAGGCAGTCTTGCCAACGTTTCTTCGGTCAGGAAAGCCACTCCAGAGCTGTACAGAAAGAATGTGCCACTCCTTCGTACATCCACATAACGTCCACCTACGTCATTGCACATGACGAGTTTTACCAGGCCTTCCCACGCGTTCGTACTGCAAGCGACAAACGCTGGGGTGAGAAGGCCTGGGAACGAGGCTAAAACTGAGGCAGAGTATGGACCGAACCATAGACACACGTGTACGATATTACGTAACATGTGACAGGACTTTTACAGCTGGCATAGTTTCCATCAAATGCACACCACACAGTGTCAGCCATAATAGACTACCTGTCTCTACACAAGACCATAAAAGGGAGTTGGGCAATTCCCAAAAGTGGATTCATAGGACCAGCGTCCCATATTCACTAGCTGTGATCATGATCATACAAGTCAACATTATGTACTAAGTATACAGAGATGTTAAACATGTGCACATGTCATATCGTATGTGCCTATAACTCCACAGGAAGGAAATATGCGCCTATGAGTGAGATGCGGCTAATAACGAAAGACATTCCTCAAATATATAGGAAGTGTGCTTCAATTCAAATTATAGCTTTTTTCCACTCCGTAGGATCGAAAATGGCAGAAGAAGACTGACAGTGAGTAGCTGGGACGAGAGTTGAACCTGCACCTAACAGTGAATATGTGCCTATACGTACATGCAAGTGAGCTGCGCCTAATAACACGGTATGGGCAATAGAGTATCTCATGGCTCTGAGAAGGATCCGTATCCTACTGTCTGTAACCCCATGCCTCTCCCCCTCCCTCCCCTCCCCCACACCCTACCGCCCCTCCCTCCCCTCCCTCCACCCCCTCCCTCCCCTCCCTCCACCCCCTCCCTCTCTCCTTCACCCCTCCCTCCCCTCCCCCTCTTTCTCCTCTGACTTACTCGATACATGTATAATGGATGAAGCTCTCTTCCTTGGAGTCTTTGACAACTTTTCAGCAACGTCAACTGATACTAGTAGCTGCTCTTCCCCTGTGTGTAGTGTGTGGTGTGTGTGGTGTGCGTGTAGTGTGTGTGTGGTGTGTGTGGTGTGCGTGTAGTGTGTGTGTGGTGTGTGTGAATGTGAGTTTGTGCGGTGTGCGTGTGTGTGTGTGTGTGGTGTGGGGATGCATGTAAGTTTAAGTTGGGACCCATGTCTCATGTATCAGTTAATGGGTGCAGGTGGGAGTTTGAATGGTGCCCACGCCTAAAAACTGAGAGGCATGGTCAATCCTGTGAGCCCTTACCCTAGGCTCCAGGAGTTCGGGTTGCACAGCGCCTACTGAGTACATGAGATTTGGGAGTGCATGCACATGCATACACATCCTTCATTTGAGTACATACTGCACGTGGAAGAATAGCTTGAATTGAAATGACTGCTGTGCTCAATTTGCAAGGAGCTCTCACAGCGTCTGTTTACTGCAGCATGTAATTCATTATGCAACATGAGGTAATTGCAGTGCAGCCACTTCTTGGCCTCCATGGACATTCTTGGACTAGTTTAGCTACTGCACTGAGAGGCCAGAGGGATTTTGTGGACCCCCCCCCCCCCCCCCCCCCCCCCGTAAATAATTCTGTTGTACATCAACAGGAAGCCAAGGAATGGCTGAATACTACTGTACTGCATGTACAGTAACACACCATCGGGTTTAGCAATTTTTACCACCGTAGCTCCTGCCCAGCATATTAGCTCGTGCACCAACCGAATGAATATTTTAAGTAGTTGGAAAGAGACGTTTCGTATATTTATTGCACGAGCAAATATACTGGGCATGGATAAACCCAACCACACAGGACTTTATAGAACCTTTGCTCCTGTTGCTCAGCAGGAAGCCGATGAGGAAGCCGTACCTACACCCCACGAACTTTAACAATTACCTCATGCATTCTCGCTGTGAAATGAATTTCATGCAGCAGTAAACATCAACAGGAAGTAATTTCATGCAGCAGTAAACATCAACAGGAAGTCAAGCAAATATTCGTGCAGTTTTTTCCTGTTGTGCTCTTCTTGTTTACTGTATTTCAGATGCACTTGCAATTGTTAATTTGAAGCCTACTGACAAAAGTGTCAATAGAGAACCTTTCAAGACATGTAAGTTACTTCAAACGAAGTTGTTAGGTTTCCGATGGGATTACATACATTGTATATATGTGCACCCGTGCACCCAGCAGGCAATGTACATACACCCAGCAGGCAATGTACGTGCACCCAGCAGGCAGCGTACATGCACCCAGCAGGCAGCGTACATGCACCCAGCAGGCAACGTACATGCACCCAGCAGGCAACGTACATGTACCCAACAGGCAGCGTATGTGCACCCAGCAGGCAATGTATGTGCACCCAGCAGGCAGCGTACGTGCACCCAGCAGGCAGCGTACATACACCCAGCAGGCAATGTACGTGCACCCAGCAGGCAGCGTACGTGCACCCAGCAGGCAACGTACATGCACCCAGCAGGCAACGTACATGCACCCAGCAGGCAACGTACATGTACCCAACAGGCAGCGTATGTGCACCCAGCAGGCAGCGTACATGCACCCAGCAGGCAACGTACATGCACCCAGCAGGCAACGTACATGCACCCAGCAGGCAACGTAAATGTACCCAGCAGGCAACGTACATGCACCCAGCAGGCAACGTACATGCACCCAGCAGGCAGCGTATATGCACCCAGCAGGCAACGTACATGCACCCAGCAGGCAACGTACATGCACCCAGCAGGCAATGTACATGCACCCAGCAGGCAACGTACGTGCACCCAGCAGGCAACGTACATGCACCCAGCAGGCAGCGTACATGCACCCAGCAGGCAGCGTACATGCACCCAGCAGGTATCAAACCTCTCCCAGCAGGCATACTACATGAGGGCCACCACTACTAACTATGATCACATGCACAAGGCATTCTCTGTGCATATGCATATTCCTCGCACTTGCAGGAATACCAGACACCTGTATCCAGCAGGCTAATTGTCAAGCAGCTACAAGGCTATTAGCTCACTCTAATTTGATAGGTCTCGAGTTTCAAAACAAGCCAGTAAGTGTAGGTACAGGAAGACCTGTGACCAGTGGCAGCCATTAGCCCAAAGCCTGACAAAGATGCACATGGAAGCTTTCTCGACCTAAAATGGAAACACTAGTGACTGAAGTCATCGGGGACAAACAGGTACTGTACCATACATGTACCTAGGAAGTTTGTCACAAGCTCTTCCACTTAGGGAAACCACTTCAATCACAAGTGTGATACCATTACCTCATCCCCAGCTGTGTATGCACAAGCTATCGTTTTGGCAAGCCATAGCTGTAGCCTCACCTATACACACCCTAGAGTCTCTCATGTGACTTACCGGCACTCTCCACCATATGGGAATTCCATACATGGGCACCTGAAGTTGTTTGCTTGTTTTGTTACCCCTGGGGGGTTTAACACAATGGTGGCCATCGAGGGCCTGAGCCTATTTGAACCAGATCCCCCGGGATGGATAGCTTAGTGTCCCCTCTGAAGGCAGTCAAAGTTATTATAGTTGTGCTTGAGATGAACCTCAAGCTCAATTCAAGTAGCTTTGATGATCCTCCTCCAGTTATAACTGCAATCAAGCCAGCACTTTTGACTTCAGTGTAGGTGGGGAAATCACACAAAAAGTGTCTATCTACTTCTGCACTGTGTGAGTATATGCTGTGCGAGAGAACCAGGCTCACTGTTATATCTCATCAAATTCTCATCCACATACCAACACACCTGCTTGCCCACAAACCCACACCCACACTCCCACACCACATACCTTCACATCCCACCCCACACCAACACCTCCACACCACACCCACACACCCCCCATGCTCACCTTCCAGTGGCACAGAGCACACAGCATTTCTTGAGATCTGTTCAATGGACTCGTTAAACATGCCCCCGCAAACACCCATGTCCTGCTGTTCCCACTTTGCAAAACTGCTTCGCTTCCTCGAGTCACCCTTGCCAAAACTCTTCGAGGAGGGTTTATCCTTGGCTTTTCGAACGATCCTAGCAAGTGTGCTCATGCGACCCTTACGAACCGGTAGAGTGCCAGATTTGGACTCTTCGTCCTTATTTGGTGGTGGAGACAGAGGCACACTGAACGAACTGGCTGGACGAGGGTGTTGCTTCTCCTCACTGATGTCAGTCTCCAGTAGCAGCCCAGAGCTGAGGCTTTTCGAAAGAACATCCATCTTCGAAGACTTGGAAGGGCTTCTAAGAGCGCGTGCGGATTTTAGCAAGCTGGTGAATCTTCCTGAGGTAGAGAGACTCTTTTCGACGGATTTCTTTGAGACTTTTTTAGTCTTTTTTGCTTTGCGTTTGCTTTGTGGGCTCGATGACATATCAACCATTACCCACTCATCCACATCTCTTTTAGGAAAGGCTTCAGACTTACTCCTCTTCTTCAAAATCGTAAAGCTCTTTTGTAAATGTGGGGAAGTCGGCGAAGCAACTGAGCTAGCAGTCTCAGAGTCCTGGCGTTCAACCAAGAGACCGTCGTTCGAATTTGCACGTTTCCTATGTTCAAAACCAGCACTGCTACTCTTGCTCTCGGGCCCAGAATAATTATCTTCATCGAGTAGATTTGACATGCTGGCACTCCGTATTCTGTCAAACTCTCTTGTCAGTTTTTCGTGGAGTCGCCCACGAACTTCCTCCAGGGTATCTTCAGGTGAGTCTCTATCGTTCTCCGGTTCTACCTGCACTGGCTCAGGCACAGGTCGAAGAGGCCGAAGAGGACGAGCGTTCTTCTTCGCGTGCATCTCGTTCAAAATGGACTCGTCAATCCTCTTGGCGACAGTGAGACCAAGACTTGTTACCTCTCTTCTTGACAGGGAGATGGTGGTCCGCCGGTACGCTCTCGGACGGAAATAATCGTCACTGTCCTCGTGCACCTCTTCCTCCCCATCCAAATTTGAAGAGCTGTTGTACTTTGACACGGCACGATTTCTTCTTGGGGAGTCCATGATGTCACCCATAGTTGACGTTCTTATTCTCCTTGGGGTAGGTCCTTCATCCAAATGGTCGGGAAGCTTGTCTTTGGCTTGAACGTTATGCTTGCGTACTACGCTTTTCAAATCAACTGGAAGATTTTCCCGGTCAAAAACCTGTCCACTGGGTCTTCGCTTAGCATTGGGCGTTCTCCTTCCAGTCACTGGAACGTAACCTTCTGGGATGTCAGGTTCAATGGCTGGTGGAACTGCTTCCGACATATTTTTGAAGTGTCCACCTGATACGCTATTGGATCTGCTCCCCAAGGCTGCAGCACTCTTCAGTTTGGGCTCCTCCGGAGGAAGAGCCTTTATCATCATTTCCCTCACGTTCAAGATTTGATGGTCGTCGAATATCTCTGTGTGGATCTCAAATTCCTTGCCAGAGTTGTTGAAGGAAAGGCAGGCCTCAACCTTCCAGGAGATCTTCTGTAGAGCAATCACGATGGCCTTGTACAAGTCATGTGTGAATCCTCTCTCTGCCTCCAGGAGAAGAGGCGCAATGAGAGATTGAGATGCACTCCGGAGGATCTTCACCGCGTAGCTGCGATCCATGTGACTCTCTTGGCCGTCGAATCCACTGCTCGCTGTTGATGTTACCGAAGACGACGATGATTTGACACTGAAAACTGGACTGTTGTTGTTGTTGGTGTTTGTGTACTTCCTGTCCGTAGCCATGGTACTGAATTTAGCAAACCTATCAGTGCTAATTGACAGGGTTATCCCCCTCTGTGGCTTAAGCATGCTGGTAAACTTCTGTTGCTCACTACAGAAGAAGCCAATGGAGTTGGCAAGGTTTCTCAAGTTGGATTGAATGACGGGCAAACTTGTATCCTTCTCAGCACAGTAGTGCAGGAGAGTGCGACAAGCTGGTACGAAATCGTGGTAAGCCCAGTCCACGAGCTTGGTGTCTGCCTCTGTGCACACATCAATCTCCGCATCTTGGAACACGTCGTCCTCAGGCACCCCAGAATCCCTCTCGGACTTGAACCCTGTTCTCCGGGTGGTTGGGGGACTATCAGCATTGGAGGAGTCATCGCTGCTGCTTACGTCCACCAGGTACAGCTCACTGTCCACGCTGTCCGAGCGATTCGGTCGATTCTTCCTCAAAAGTTTCGTAGGCGTTGTGGGAGCGTCTCCATTGTCAGAGAGTCTCCCATCTGTACTGCTTATGTCGCTGTCCTGGGTCGTATCACAGTAGGTGTGCGAGTCCTCTAGGGTCATGCCAAGAGGTAGGGAGTGGCATTTTGATTTCTCCAGGCCAACGGCCAGGTGGGATTCACGGATGCGCCCCGGTGTATTAGGGCAGGACTTCAGTGCCACTGTCAGGTTGGGGCTAAGAGGACTGGGTGGGTTATACACAAGGGGTGGGGAGGGGGAGTCGACCTCTTCAACCGAGATCTGCGGCTGAATGAACATTATAGGCTTATTTTTCCCGGTACCACTGGAATGGGAGTGGTTGATACCATTGGCAAGGTCCCCCTGTGCTATTGATGAAGGAGGCTTTGTTTTTGTGTGGTGGCTGTAGCCGCCATTCATCACAGCTTCGTGTTCAGTCATTTGAGAGGTACGTAAATAGTGCAAGTTTCGAATCAGTACGCTGGTCAAATCTCATCCGATCGCTATCGGATCATTCTATGCACACAACAGCTCCTGCGGAAAGGAAGAAATATCTAACGACACATTCACAGAACAAAATACAGTTACTGCCATCGTCAACCTTCAGCCTAAGGAGAATACAAACCAAATGGCTGGGAGGGAGGAACTGGTTCCCCTAGTAGCCAAATTTTGGTTACGCCATTCTTCCCCCAGTGAATACGAAACTTAATTTTCCTTCCTTTTGGAGGAAGCTGTAACAGATGACTCCAATTCATGGAACACGGCATGGGAATACACCTCATGGCCACAACTAGTTACAAACATACCCCTGGCCCACAAGCCCAGACTAAAATCTGTAGGGCAACATTACATACCAGGAATCAGTAGTCACAAGTACAGGAGTACATACCCATTGGCTAAGTCAGATACACAAAACAAACATGTTTTCACTCGCCATACAAGTCCAGATACAAGACGAACATCAGTGAACTACACCAGGTAGTATTCCTACCTCAGAGAGAGAGAAGGAATTCACCCTTACATGTTACTTGTGTAATAGACTTGTCCGGATTGCTGACAGTTTGTGTACCACAAGCTCAAAGACAGCATCCATGCACAATCATGTAAACTGCTCAAGACACCATCATAAACATGTGCCTTGTCCCCCCTGGGGGAGCACAGATACACGACACTAGCTGAGATTTTTAGACCATACGTACCCGCTGCACTCAGCCATCAGCTGGTTCAAGGAAGTCATCAATCAGAGCTAAACAGCCTGTGGATAGCTTGCACTACCGTCATCTATTGTGCATGTCACTTGGCTATGCTTGAGCACTGTTAGCTTACGGAACTCATTATCTTGCCATGTTAAAATTCACCCACTGCTTCCACTTTTCATTAGCCTCGTTCCCAGGCTCGACGGGGGGGGGGGGGGGGGGGGGGAGCTTGGGAACGAGGCTAACTTTCCATAGTCATAGACTAGAGGTATTTATTCACATGCCTTGTAATTCATACGGATCTACATGTATCATAAAGCTACACGTGTACTTTTGTTAAGTTTGCTGCAGCATTAGTTTGATCATGGCTGAAGGGGATCTTCACAATTTCCACTATTTGTTATATTATGCACACAAACATTAACAAACACAACCGAGCAGCCAATAAACATATGGTACTGTGAACACACAATAATTATACTGATGTTCCAAGTTGGGTTGTTTACAGTAACAATGAAAAACAAATCGTTCTGGGAAAGCCGACTCTCGGTAATCACTCGAGTGTTTACCAGACTGTGCAGCTCTGTTTTGTATTCGAACAGAGTTGAACCACTTTCAGATTTAAATTCAAAATATCTCCTTCGTAGCAATGATCTGCCTCTCAAAAGGATACAAAACAAGGGGGAATGCTATTACCGATCCTCTGTTCCATCCAATTCTAATTGTAGAATTTAGGGATGGGATGGGATGGAACTGAGAGATTCACAAGTGGCCACTACAGTACGTCGAGTGATCTCTCTACAGGTAAGGAAGGTAAGGTGCCAATGGCCGATTTCCCAAGGGGAGGGAGGAGGGGTAAAGAAAGCACTTCACCAGTGAAGCAACAGGTGGGATTCGAACCAGGGACTTTTGGTCCACAATCAAACCACTTGGCCACAAGTCACTCACAAGGTCGTTCATATCACTGAAACTACAGTTTCATGATTGCTACATATACGTGACACTAAGGTACAATTCTTGGCAAGACGAATACTATTAACTAATTACACAATGCACAAATTTTGAAGTTAATTAATAAAATTAATACCCCTCCTCACATACTCCCCAGCACGTATATACATACCCTATCAGGAGTTACCGATCTGACCTCAGAATGTCATTCTCTCAAGTAATACATTGTACATGCACATAATTTTATGTAAACACAAAATTAGCGGTACTAATTTCGTAAAAACTATGGAAAGTGACATGCACAATGTCAAACACACACACACACATACAGTGACACACACACATGTACACAGTGGCACACACACACACAAACACACACACACACACACACATGCACCCACCCACCCACACACACACACACACAAACACACACACACACACACACACACATACACACACACACACACACACACACACACACACACACACACACAGTGGAGAGAACAAGCAAGAATCCTGGAGTCCTAGTGCTGATCTGCTATGACGGATTCAGCTGTACTGCGCAGGCCAGACTTTGATTGCTAGAATAATTGCAAATTGTGAGTTTGTTTGAGCACACAAAATGATGCAAGTGGTCTCAATATTCTTACAAGGGGCAACCACACTCCTGGTAGCACAAGCTAAGTATTACAGCCCGTTTCAATTAACGCACATGCCACGTGAGGATCGTGCTCAGTCAGGTCAGTTGATCGAGTCAGCAATGGCGGCCAAAGGGAAGACAAGAAATTATTACAGTGCTCACAACATCACCAGCACGGTAAGTTTTGGCATGTAAGCGACAGTGAACTTCGTGTGCTTTCCTATGAGCTGTGGAACTACAAATCACAGGGCATAATATTGCTCCTGAACAATGTAGGTACATATACATGTACCACTTGTGGAGTAGCAGCACTAAAAATCAATTTCCAAACAGCTATGGACATAAAGCTAATTACAGTATAGGCAGCTATTTAGCACTGAAAGTGATAATGCACACACACACACCCATACAGAGACACGTCCCAACTGAGAGCATGGTGTCTCTGTTGGCAGCAGCTGCTAATCAAAGGTTGGCACACCAGGTGCCCCCAACACACACATCCCAACACAGGGATGTATTGCATAGCAGCAAGTCTTTGAGTGGTGCAAACTCTTGTGTTTTTCACCTTAATGTGATAATGATGATTTGAGTGAGTGAACTTTTGAACTACCAGGCCTCTGTTTTATTTCAAGACGATAGATGCTCTTCCAGCCCCAAGTGGATCTTGATCATCTCCAGTTGACTCTGCTGTTGTAAAGGATGCACGGCAGACAATTGATCCGCCTCACGTAAACACAAAGAGCAAACAGCTAGAGGTGATCTCTGTTGTTTTCTGCTCAGACAGCGGTGAGAGGCTACCAGTACTGTACAAGCTGCTGTTCGTGGTGAAGCATGGCCATCCCAGGGGGCAGTTGCCAACCAGGTGGATGTTTCTCAAATATTCATGACACACAAACAGCTGAGAGGTGTGACATGTAAAGGCATAGTCACTTGTCCGGCCTGGCTAATGCAAATGACACTGCGAAAACAACTTCTGTAGTGAATGCAGCATTTTTACGAAATTATGCACCGTTGAAATTATCCACCATATGATACGTTAGAATCAGGGATGAAGGTGGGGCCAATAGGCACACTTGCAAAGTCTTCTGCTGCATCAGCTGTTGTAGATTTGAGAACGTTAACCTGTTGAGCTGGACTATCAATTACAAACATGGATGGATCAGTACCATTCAGAGACAGGGACACATGAAAGCTCCTCTACCAAGGTGCAATACCTTTCAGGGTTGGCAAGGTAACGGTATGAACATGCAGACAGAACAATGACTCTGCCAGTTAGCACCCAACCAAAGTGGTAACAAGACCTTCACAGCAGTTAAATGTATTGTAGTCCCAAAAGAGCACTCACCCCCCACTTTGGCTGAGATGGCATTTCGCAAGTGTACGTGTTGGTTACAGTGTTTCATTTAGAAAATTGCTCAGGGGGGGGGGGGGGGGGGGGGGGGGATTGTAGTGTGGCGAAGTAAGGGGGGGGGGGGGGGGGGGGGGCAGCAAAGACCCCCCCCCCCCCCCAAAAAAAAAATGAGACCCTGTAATTGAAACCATGGAGAACACAGCATAGTTGTACATTGTAATTTTGGCTTTCAGGAGGAATGACCATATTGTCAGCTGGCAGTAGTAATCTTACTGATCTAGCTCCAGTATACACAGCAGACAAAGCATTCAGAGGCAGCTATTCCACAATGGACTACTGCCACACTGTGTACACACTCACTATACTGGATACACCTAAATTACTACACACAGGTATCCTATTACACAAGGCAACTGGAGAATGGTGGGAGGGATTCACACAAATTCCCAACATCTGGGAGTCCTGCATTACACACATACCTTATCACACATTGAAAACAGGAGACTTTTGTAAACTAACCGTCCTCACAGCTGGTGAAGCAATCAAGGGAAAATGGTGCTGCCAAATGTAGAATGGAATTTGCTGCCTTGGACAAAACAGGTAATTGTTTTGCCTTTAAAAGACGGTAAAGGGGAAAGCCAATGGCACTTGCTAGATCCATTCAAAACACAAGTACTATTACAGAGCAGTACTCTCCGTAAACGAACAAGAGGAATGAATCCAGGATCAGAAATGGAAATTGTTTTGAACGCTGAAGGCTACTAGTCTGTTCTGGTCCATTGACCCTTCAAGCGTGCTGCGAACCGAAGATGAGTAGGTACGCCTTTGAGGGGCTACTGTGATCACCACACCCCAAACTCAATGACGTGGGCTCACACACAGTATCCAATCAACCCTCCATCAGGCTGAACGTGTAGGTAACTGCATGGACTAAGAATCCAGCAAGCTAACCTCAAGCAAGCTGGCTTTCTTCTACCTCCTCCATAACCTATAGTGGCCTTACTGCACAAGCTGGAGGTGGTCTGGGAACCAGATACCGTCCAACTCGTCCGACTCCTTTCGCATAACCACTGAGTGTGCAAGTACAAGTAGGAAGGAGGTAAGAGCAGGTATGACACTCACACACACTAAAAGGTACTCTACAGCTTCAGCCCTTCCTCCCCACATCAAAGTATCTCCATTCTCAGTACCTTCCTTGCGAGGTGCATACCTGAGCTTCACCCTGTGACTACCAGGCTGCCAGCAAGAGACATGCAAGAGATCACGAAAGGGAACTGCTCCAAAATAAGGAATCGATTAACTTTCATTTAATCTTGTTACACAAACTCCACTTGAGAATATTAGCTGGGAGCACCAACAATGAGTGTCCTCTGACACTGGATGTCTGGGCTTCCAGGCCTTCACCTATATATGGACATTACACAAACCACAAGGACAGCCAGAGCATCATCTTTGGTAGGGGAGGCCAAGGAACCAATCAATATACTGTATATGCACAGTACATAACGGAAAGGGGGGGGGGGGGGGGGGGGGGGGGGGACAAATCACCCAAAAATAGGGGTGGGGGGTTAGAGTCCCCACATCAAGGCTTTTCCCCTTTCTCAATTGAATACTGGACTATGGTCCATAGTTGAGAAGACTATGGGTCCACAGTAGAATTCACTAGAGAAAGCGAGATTATGAACATGGGACTTCGTTAACCATAGGGAGGAGCACCAGACATCAAACGGTTTGTTTTGTGTACATTGTTACAGGACTGTGTGTTCGTATCTATCCAGCCACAAGAAGCCCTAAAAACTGCAGCCATGAGCCATCAGCCTCAAGGGAGAGCTAAACCTTGTACGAGAGATTGACGGAGGATCTGGAGTAGTGCCAGGCTATTGCCGGACAATCCAAAGGGAATGCTCAAAGCCGCTGGCTACAACATGCATACTGAGCTAGCTGCAGGCATGATCACATTCAAGCAATTTTGTAGATAGTCTTTCCCCCATCTCCCGGCCACCCCAGTGTTAGTTGAGGCCCGGCATCAGGGGAAGTGTCCCTCCTGTGCAGTGGGCAACTCCAAGGTAACACCTAGCCTAGTGAACGAATATTATTTAAGGGGACGTGTTTGATTTACTTCTCTTATAACACCTACAGACCAGTAGGCTCTACTCCAATTAAGGAATTAACTGAAAAAGTTTGCACTCACTGTAAAGGTGTATGCTTGTAATTACGTAACTGCACTCATACTCCACACCAGTACCACTGTTGATTGTTGTCACACGTACACATGTACAGTAAGATGGGATTACAAGAGTGTGTGGTTATCTCTACTGGATAAAGAGTGCATTGTTTCTACTTATTTCTGAACAAAAACACCACCACTTTCCCAACAGCTGCAATCACCACAAGTATGCTGGCGCATGGCAAGGCCTCAGAGTTTGCACAATGTATCCAGCTGTTGTTAACTGGCGGTGGGAATGGCTAGTTTCAGTCCCAGACCCAACGTGGAGTACTGGAAGTGATATACAGTGTGGATAAAAGGCAAGGCTAGGAATGGCTATACTGCAAATGATCAACTACTGGCGGTGGGAATGGTCTGGGAGGAAGGCTAGGGCCAAACTGGTACCTCTTTATCAATCACATCTCAGTAATTACGCTCATTAACTATCATATGCATGTTCTTTAATTCTAGGTGATAATTATATAAATTGAGGTTTCAGATTTGGGAGAAACATTTTGTGATGCACTTGCTTTAGGAAGAGGGGGAAGGGCAGATGGAAGGGGAGAGTGAATAGGAGGGGGGAGGAGAAGGAGAGTAGGAGGGGGGAGAGGAGGGAGAGAGAATGGGGGATGGGAGGAGTATGAGAGGGAGAGGAGAAGCAGTGGAAACAGTAGGAGGGGGAGGGGAGGGAGAGGATGGGGGAGGGGGAGGAGAGAGGATCGGGGATCATCGGATGGAGAGAGGATGGGGGATGGAAGGGGAGAGTAGGAGGGGGGAGAGGAGGGAGAGAGAATGGGGGATGGGAGGGAGAGTACGAGAGGGAGGGGAGAAGCAGTGGAAACAGTAGGAGGGGGAGGGGAGGGAGGAGGAGGAGAGAGGACGGGGATGGAGAGAGGACGGGGGATGGAAGGGGAGAGTAGGAGGGGGGAGGGGGCAATACGCCCAAGGTGTTTATCTGTGTGTTTTACAAACATGTTTGTCCACTCTCCCCCACTGGTTGGATTCCAGCCAGCAATGAACATTAGCAGTTTGGTGGGAATTCTGAAGCGACTAGCCGCTCTTGTGACTCAGGACAGCAGGCACTGGTAACCCAACATACATGTAGGAAGGGAAACTCTGTGATGTGGATTCGAAAGTGATACTCACCAGCACTGCATATACTTCACTTTTCAAGCAAATACCACTGATAGTACAGTAGGTTCAAAGGTCGAAGTGCATGCAACATGGGCGGACGGACTGACATACATGTACCCGGTAACCATCACCAATAACCACCATCACCACAGCACCACATCACAACCCACATTTGTACACCTTGTAAACTATAGCAGATTCAGCAGAATATAAAACTAGCAGGACCCCGCCCAGTATATGTAGTGACAGAAATGTCCCTCCCCCCCCCCCCCCCCCCCCCCCACACACACACACACCAACCAGCACTACACTATGCCATGGGTGCGGTCAATGATACTACTGCGCATGCTCAGAAGTCGTGTGACAACCATATTATTATATAGCTGAAATGAAATGATGCTGTACAGCTCTACTAACAGTACACGTACATACCCACAGAATATGTGATATTCGAAGGCAACTGGAATCTGGTATAGCCAGTATCTGAGGCAGCATAATGTTGTACAAAGTTGTTCCTCGGCCACATGTACACTTCCACACCATGGTTGATCCCGTACACAGCACACACCTCTCAGAGGTAGCAAACACAATTTGTCCACCATTTGGCTCAATTACTCCTTTTATTGGTCAGCCAACAGACTCAATCAAAACAAACCGTCTCACACTCTCACATCTGCAGCACAGGGCTTGTAACGAATTGGCTTGGTGACCCCTAGGACAGGCCTTCTACACCTCCAGTTTCTGATCGCTTGCATACATCAAAAACTGGAGGTGTAGAAGGACTGGGAGCGAGGCTATCCTAAGCTAGACAATTAGAGCAACAAATGACTTCCAAACAGTACACTGCATTTGACATTCACAGTTCTCCCTCCCACCTTCTTGGCAATGAATGTACCAGAAACAAGTTCAAAGCTACACTACAACAAAGCAGCTCCAGCCCCTCTGCTCTCACTGAGTGAGCCAGAGCTCACCAAAGGGAACTTTGATCTTCTCACAGAAGCAGAAGAAAGGAACAGAAATGGCTGCACCAGGTCCCCTCCCTCTGATTCTGAGTTCTGATATTGCATCTGTGGCATTTCTCATGTGTATGATATCATCATAATGCTACTGGCACATCATCAAATGTTTTACGGGACAAATTCTGAACGAAAATGCCACATGGGTATCACAGTTAGACAAAATGCTTCATAGTGCTAGCATGAGCTACAGTAGAGATATAGCACCAGAAAAGAGGCTACATGTCCAGTCGCCGTTTCGAAATGGCCGCAGAACTTTGATTGACAAGACCAGACGATAACTGACATGGCTGAAGTGTGACATGGACAAACAGGACAGTGGTTCTTCTGTAGTGTTGGGCAGGGAGTGAAACTCTATTCACAGGCATGGGTACTGGGTCAGAGAATCAGCAGACCAGTAACGTGCTGGACCAAGACAATGTTGCGAGCGATCATCATAGAGTCGGTAGACTCTATATGTAGGGATACAACGGACACGCAATTGAAGCTAATACAAAAAAAACTTCCCAAATCTCTCCAAATCTCAAAAACGGGCGGCAAATAAGCCTTATGACAACTTACTATTCGTCTTCGAGTGTTTTCCTGGCCCAGAAGACTCCCAGTGTCGTGAAAAACCGTCGCGAAAGTACCGCGCCAAAAAGTCGCCAAACTGCCAAAATCGGTTTTCTTCTTCTTCTTCTTCTTTCTTCAGACGGGCTAGTTCAAATTTGGCTGACTCCCTCACGATGGTGTTTGCACAAAACAGCAGCATTTTACACTAAGCAGTGCACGACCCCATCACTTTTTGGCTACTTCGAAGTCTCACGAGGCGCTTGAAACCGCCCACTCGATAACTATGGCTTCATGTGCGACGCCATTTTCTTCATATGTGCGCATGCGTAGAGCAACTTTGAACTTTGAACTCAAAATTGTGTACTGTGTGCGGAGTGAATGCAATCAAGTATGCTGCTATAAAAATGAGGTAAACAAGTGTAAAAACATTTAAAATGTATGGAGATGTAGGGATAACAGAACAGCAAAAAGTATGAAAACAAGCAGGGATGATGGCATAAAACAGTTCAGTATACAACACCCTACATACTTTTCTCATTATACATGTATTATGTGAAAAGATATGTAAGATGGTGTTGTATACTGAACTGTTTTATGCCATCATCCATGCTTGTTTTCATACTTTTTGCTGTTCTGTTATCCCTACATCTCCATACATTTTTAATGTTTTTTACACTTGTATATATAGTGACTGTTGCAACGTTCAGCGGTCATGAGCTACATTCTCATGGCACACTCTCTGGTCCGAGTGTGTACATATATAGTCACCATCAATTACTTATCACAGAATCCACTTCAAGCAAATGGTGGACGATAAATGCAAATTCATGTCCGATCATTTTTGTTCATATCAATTTTGTCTCTGCACTCTGGCAGCCTTCCCAATGAAGACCATCAAAGCACTGAACTCCAAACTAGATCTTATTAGTAATCAACAAAGCACTCTGAGCATGTCCCAGCAATGACTCTCCCCAATCTGCACTACATTGGTAAACAATCTTCCAGGCACACACTCTTTCTCACGGGAATTTCTCACCCAGCTTGTAACAGGAAATATTGCTGTAGAAAGCATGGAATACTCATCAAACATGGTCCTACATGTACACTGTATGCCTAACAAACTTTGCCACATAATATTAAAATGCAACGAGTGGTGAAACCCTCATATTATAATGCTCAACCTAATATCAGCTGTTGCTGGACATACATGTAACTAGAGATACATACATGTACTAACAAAAACAGCCAAAATTCTAGTAATACCTAGTAATCTCTAGTAATCTCTATAGTATTCTCTAGTAATCTCCAGTATTCCTCCTGTACTCTCCAGTACTGTCAGTATATTGGCATATTATCCTCTGTCATGGTGTACTTCGCCAGCACACTAACCAATGGCTGTGTATGTCCCCAGCTGTGGTACATGAAAGTGATCATGACAGGAAATGACCGCAACACCTCTTCAAGAGGGTCAAAGGGAAGGAAATGGAAATTCATATGCAGAGTTGGCATTAAACACAATGGCTACTACCCAAGTTCAGGAAACCAGCAAGTAGAACTTGCACTTCCAAAGGATTCCAGGAACCATACCAGCCTAGCTGCATAACACTGGTCATTCATCTACCTGCTCCCCTCCCACCAGTGCTAACCTTTCTCAGAATTTAGAATTTGTCAACACGAAGTTACATGTATACACATGAAGACTGACGTGAGAACTACTGTTTTCTCACACAACTCAGAAAATCAGGTACATGTACATGTACCACCAACTAATCCATCTCCATTTTTAGCTTTGTTCCACGGCTGTTTCTATACCTACCTCCTCCAGTTTGCCAAATATGGAGGGGGAGAAAGGCAGAAATGTCTTCACGGGAGTGCTGTCAACCCACCCACATAGCCAGTAGGGTGGGACAGCTTACTCTGCCAAACATGCAAATACTCGAAATACATGCGTGTATGAGGCTATGAGGGAGGTATTTTCTTCATCGCCTTTCCTCTGACCACTTCCCTGGATTTACAGTAATTAATCCCTGAATCCACACCGCAGGTACCAACTAGTCTGGACGGGGCCTCTCCCAATAAGCGAGCAATGAAAAGCACGAATATTAGCCGACAGGTATGTACACACAGGACCCACCACACAGAATGTTACACATGCACTCACATGCCAGGCCAAGGAATGCACCACTACACTACACTACCTATTAGACTTGGAATTCATTGGCTAGCGATCTACAAGCACATGCACCAACGATCTCCATCCTACCGGGTACCTGGGTACAAATACCTGGCATTACTCGAGTTTCTTTTGACGCCAGTGTAATGACAACAAGTTTCAGGGGGCACAGAGTGGCTGATTAAGGTCATTTACATCATGTACACATCTTAGGACTGCAAGCAGCAGTGACAGTCAGCATACTGTACTGAGGTTAATGCTCACTATAATCAGGAGTTTATGAGTGCCGCAAAGCGACTCCTGCTACAATGGAGCCACACTTAAAGACACACCTGAATTAAGGACACCTCTCTAATCTGGACACTCGACCAAGTCCCAACTTCATATAAATATGTTTGCAAGGACAACTCTCTAATCAGGACACATTTTAGGGGTCCAAGGATGTCTGGGGTACTACTACACTGTGGAGTGCGGCTACGCTGAGACGTACATGTACAGGATATGGATACCTGTTTGGCGAGTTATATAGAGCATGCATAAGGGAGTTTGCCTCCTTTGAGCTTGCAGTATACTGATCAGTACTCCCCTTCCCTCCCTCCCATCCCTCCCCCACACACAGTCCCTTGCGGACTATATAAATCGTTATTGTATCATGCATGGTAGTGTGTGCTTACCATCTACGAACAGTTACAGAACATAATGTACACTGCCATGTATGCACTAACCTATCCACACACACACACACACACTCTTTAAAGGTCAAGTAACAGTTTAGCCAGTTGTGGGGAGGAAGGGACCAGTGTTACATAACAGAACATTAATCGGGAGGAAGGGGCCATGCAGGAACGGTTATAGGAAGGGAGGGGCCAGGGTTATGTCAGTTATGGAGAGGAAGGAGCCTGGGCAATGTAACAGTGATGGGGAGGAAGGAGCCTCAATGTAACAGACTGTCAGTGATGGGGAGGAAGGGGCTGGGGTATGAGAACAGTTATATGTATGCGGAGGAAGGGGGTGGGGTAATGAACATGTAGCAGAACAGTTATATATAGGGAGCAAGGGGGTTACCCATCAGGGGGTTAAACCAGATCCTTTTCTACTGCAGTCTGCAGGGTTCTGTTGTTCACAGCTGACATGCCTCTGTCTTCTTTACCATCCTCTCCATATCCATTATAAGGAGGAAAGCGAGGTCACTAGTGCTATACACTGACTACCATGCTAGGTTGCATTACTCTCTAACTGCCTAATAATGAGGAGACAAAATCCATTGCTATGGCAACTGCTACCACTATCCTCTACGCAAGTCCCATCCTGCCAACTTTCCACTCAAATACATCAGAAATGCATATACTTCAAGACTGGGTCTAAGGGTAATTTCCAGTCAATGGAGATTCATACTACATCTGATATGCTTGAGGCTTTACAGGCAGCTGTGTGGATCTCTCTAGCCTACAGAACTTGTTAAACTGGCTGTCTACATGTAATTAGACCTTGCATGCAAGGAGATTGGGCGTCATCATAAGCAGGCATTGGTGAGTGGTACACCGTCCGAGAATAGATGCAATAAGGAATGTGCTTGATTCGCGTATACACGTGAATCCACTCGGCTTACACACCATACTTAGTCCCGCAAAGGTAGAGAGTCATGTACCACCTTGTAGTTTCTGTGTACCACTCTACGAGGACAAAAGTGCGAGACATTGCATCTGCAAATGAGCCGTAATCCTCGGAGCTGAAAGCTTGGTGTCTTGAAACACATAGTGACAGAGCTGGTACGAGGACAATAGCATGAGACATGGTATGTGTGAATGAGTCATAGTGCTTTGAGCAGAAAGCTTAGTGACTTGAAACACGGAGCAAGAAATTTGGCATGGGCAGAAAGTGCAATTCCCCCTCTGACACAAGCAAGTACTGAAGTGCAGTTTGCCTAATGGAAACAGCATCACAACTCGAAGGTGAGTTTCAGGTTTAAACTTAGCAGTCAAAGGAGCTTAGCTCCTGGAGGTAGCATCGATTATGAGGTACAAGGTACAAAGGGCAGGTCTGTCTCAGTTCCCATTAACAGGACCACTGAGCACTCACGACCCATATGTGTACACACATACAGTCTACCATGCAGTCCGCGCCACGTTTTAGGTACTAGGGTAACTCACCGAAATCGGCACACAGCTCAGGTGTCGGTATTCCTGCAGGTGGCTCCCAAACTGTTAATGTCGTCTTGCAGCTGTAACGCCTAACGGTTTACTTGGCCGTCGAACAAAAGTTAGGGTAGATAGCTATACTGCCTACACAGGCAAATTACTGAGCAGTGTCCGGAAAGGTGATCGTGTCGCAAGCTTGCATAAATCATAAACTATCAACGGCCACACAACACAATCACTGTGCATACCATGCTAATCAGCTGGACAATCACGGTCGGGGAATTACGGTCATGAATATCATTCAAGTTTTGCTTACAGCCTATAGCGCATGCGCTGGGTTCAAAATTCGGCGTGAGTCACAGGCTAAGGCATGGAAGAAAGTGGTGGAAGAGGGATTTTGTCAAGCATTGACAATGTCGATCTATCTCGCCTGAGGCCGGAAGTGATACGAAAAAGTGAGTTTATCGCCCGTAGCACTTCTGAAGGCAGCTGTACACAGGTGTTCACCCAAAAGTACACCAAATTGTGTGATGCATGGAGCTATTGAACACTATCCCCTTCAGTATCAGGATGACCTTTTCACAACGAAAATTGTACATGTAGCAATAACCCATTATTGGGAACAAGGTTTCAATTTTGGGGGTGTGGCAAAGTCTCTATTTCTTTCCTGCAGACTACGATGTGCTGTACACATGGCACACGCCTGTGGGGTCTCTGGCAGAGCGGAAAACTCACACAGAGAACAGGAGGGAGGAGCTGCTGCATCTCCTCCACCAGGACAGCCTCTCACCAGGTGCGCAACACGGTCCCAGTTTGATGCATGCCAAGGGTTGGTGCCCAAGGGAATTCCCCACGTCCAATTTCCATATTGCAGAACCAAAAATCTCTCCCTTCTCCCCTATATGAATGAATCTCTGCTTACTCTAGCTGCTAAGTCTGTTTCCAGACTAGAGGTTAGGGAGCCCTAGCCTCGTTCCCAGGCCCTGTCTGGGAATGAGGCTAAGGGAGCCCTGTTGCCTAGACATCTCCTTGTCTCATCATGATGAGGCATCTGTTGCCTTGTTCCCAGGCTCTCAAGTACTGAAGTTTCAGATTGCTTGCCCAGGATCAATTTCAGTTTCTGGTGCATGTGCTCTAATGAAAGTGCGCTGTGTGCACCTTTGTTATTACCCCGCGTGCATGCACAAAGCGGGGTTAAGCAATTGGTTTTGTCTGTCAGTCGTCTGTCAGTCAGGCGGAAAAAATTGAAATCTCCCCACATAGACCCTCATAAACAGAGTCAAACAATAGCAAATAGCAAAAAAACTGCTCTATGTGTACCTGACTGAAGTCAAGGCGCTCCGTTTCGCTGTATTTCGGCTATTTCCTACTTTTCATAACTGTAGGCTGTTGGCGTCCTGCCTGTAAACAAGCACACAATCGCTTCAACAAACACGCAGAAATTTTTGCAATTCCCGTGTTAGGCTTCAAGTACAAAGGTAGGCCATACTTACATGTATGCGCATACACAAAATCCTTGAATGGGACACACAAAATCCTTGAATGGACAAGCAACCCAAAACCTCAGTAAGACTATAATATATCCCAGTGTATATTGTCTGGCAGTCTAGTCAGAGAACTCATTATCCAAATTAGTGTTGATCAAGCAAACTGTGCTAAGGGTGTCCAACCTCACAGTGTTTGATCACTAGCGGTACAGAGGTGGAATAGCCTGTGAGTAGCCTCATTCCCAGGCCTCACAGTGTTTGATCACTAGCGGTACAGAGGTGGAATAGCCTGTGAGTAGCCTCATTCCCAGGCCTCACAGTGTTTGATCACTAGCGGTACAGAGGTGGAATAGCCTGTGAGTAGCCTCACAGTGTTTGATCACTAGCGGTACAGAGGTGGAATAGCCTGTTAGTAGCCTCATTCCCAGGCCCGCACCATTCTTTCGTGCATGCAACTGAAAATGGAGCGGGCCTGGAAACGAGGTTAGGCTGGGAACAATACTTTAGCATGGGTGCACAGCGACACAGGTACCGCTCAATTATCACTCTACACTCCAACATGTGGGTGCAACGTGATTGACCCGATTGTTTTATTTTAACCCACAGACCAGATTCAGGGGCTGATCAAGGAATGGATTGCACTAGTGATAGAGAGGGACAAAATCCTCCATGAAGAAGTAGACCAGGTGTGTGTGTGTGTTGTGCGTGCGTGCGTGCGCACATTGTGTGCAAGTATGTGTTGCAATGGCTCAATCAGGCTGAATACATAATTTGAGCACTGTGTGCAGCCTGATTGAGTGTGACATGGTTATTAATAATCTGCTGCAGCACTTAATATACTCGTTCAAGATTAAACTATGAAGTGTGGAGTGTTTGCATTCATTCATCCGCTGACCACAACTCATTTTTGATACCTGGTTTGAAGTTAATTGCCAAATGGTTCTCTCACACCATTTGCATGTAGTTGCTTCTTGGCTCTTGGTTTGAAATCCTACTTTCATGCACATACAGTAGTACTATACAATGGTGGGATGGGGTTACGTGCGTATTATGCATTCCCATAAGCACGGTATACAGTGTTTGATCACTAGTGGTACAGCTAAGTGTTCATCTGTCTGTCCTGATTGGTGTGTTGATGTTGGGTCAGCTCATCAGCATGGAGTTCACACCATAGCCTCTGTGCATAGCCTCGTCCCCAGTCTCCATCCCAGCACTGAAGATATCGGGTTGCTTGTTCGAGATCCGTTCAAGAAATTAGTGCATGTGCATAAGTATGAAAAGGCCTTTGCACTTGAAGCCCAAGCAGGGAATTGCAAATTACTGGGAATTGCAAATTACTGCATGTTCGTTAGAGTGATTGTGTGCTCATTGACGGGCAGGACGCCTACGTACACCATGTAACAGTCGAAGGTGCACACTGCACACTCTCTCTCATTAGTGGTCATGTGCTGAAATTTGAAATGGCTCTTGGACAGGCAACCAGTAATTTGATGATGATGATGATCCGAGTATGGGAATGAGGCTGAACATAATATTATCACACATCAAAGCCATTAACTTTCAAAGAGCAAAATAAACTGTTAGTGGACAAAGCAAGGCACATTAGCGCACACTATTTTTATTGTTCGTAATGAACCACTCTCTAAGCCTGTGACAGCTCATTCTGCCTGCATACACGACCACCCTCTATGCCTGTGACAGCTCATTCTGCCTGCATACACGATCACTCTCTATGCCTGACAGCTCATTCTGCCTGCATACATGACCACTCTCTATGCCTGTGATGTAGCTCATTCTGCCTGCATATACACGGTTCAAAATTCAGAGTGCTTCCAAAGACAGCATTCTGTACAACAAAGCTGTTCCACATCACATGACTACAAGGAGCTTACTGGCCAATTGCATTCTGCCGTCGGAGGGGAACATATGACTCCACTGATGCTATACCGTGTCCAAGCATCTCTATGAATGGTGCATTTAGCTTATCCAATCGAGATGTGGATATCCCAATGTCCACTCTGAGGATATAACCTCTGGTTTACCCTCGACTGCACCCTGGTTCACCCTAGCCTCGTTCCCAGGCCTTGTACACTGTACACCTCCAGTTTCAAAAACTGAAGGTGTAGAAGGCTGGGAACAAGGCTAGGATCACCCTTGGCTGCACCTCAGGTATACCGTGCAACAGAAGGTATCCTCCTAGTCAACATGGTACATCCTATAAGCATAAATGACACTGAAAGAGTATGGGGTTAACGTTCTTCATTCCTCTAACCAATTCACCTCTGCATGCTTGCATCCACTGGCCTAGCTAGCTGGCCCCGGGTACGGATTACTTAAAATGTTTCATGCACCCAAAGTGGACTAGGTTATCATACTGACACTACTTTTTTAGCGCCGCATAAAACTGCGAACCAAGGCAGAGCTAGTGATTCAATCATGGAAACCTGTGCATTATTTGTGCCATGGTTCCATGTACTAACGTTCTGGGAACCATCTGGCAACATAGAGAGTAACATGACCCCACCAACAGCAGAGGGAAGGGGTAGGTATGCTGTAGTCTAGCTGCTAGACCCTCCTCTCCCTCCCGGAAATTAAGTAACGGAAACACAGAAACACGTTTCCGTTACTTCATTTCCAGGGGGGAGAGGAGGGTCTAGCAGCTAGACTAGGTATGCTGTGGATTTTGATACTCCGCATGAAAAAGTAATGGGAAACCAATCGGCAATGGAAAGCTTGAGAGTCGGGTCGAGAGACGTACATGTATACATGTACAACACAACTGTAGCCTTGTACCCAGGCCCAGATGCGGAACCCGCGTTCCTCGTGTTGGCCTGGGTACGAGGCTAGACTAACTGCTGTGTTTGCTTCGAGATCCCACCCCGAGTGCAATATACATTGTGTAGTGCATGAGATTAGTGCACGAGACTCATGGTACATTAAACTTAATTTATGCAGCCTATATGGAGAAAGTTTTCTGGTGCTATACTTTGCTACAGCACACTAATTATGGAATTCAAAGAACACTGGCATTTTCATCTTACACAGCTTCATGCAATAAGAGGTTGTACAGGGTTCGCAGACGCTTACTGCACTGTGTTAGACCTCAGAGATCAGTGCCTTCGATCCTTGAGCTCTAGAACTTCCATATAAGGAAGGTACTGAGCTCTGAGGTCTAATTTAACCGTCCCATGATTCACATGTGAGAGCTCCTGGCCATGGTTAGTTGGGCCAAGACAAGAGCACCTAATCACATCATCGCTGCAATGATGACGATGTGACGATGATGTCATCATGCACTCTTGCCCAAGAGCCTTCAACTTGTGCTCTCACACACCAGGGTTTATTTCAGAAAATATCACAAGGGGGGGGGGGGGGATTGAATAGTGCACAGCAGTGTGCCATTTAGGGGGGTCTGGGTTTGAAATCTGTTGTGGGGGGTTAGGATTAGCCCCCCCCCCCCCCCCCCCCCCCCCCCCCCCCCCCCATAAAAAATTAAAAAAAAGAAACCCTGTCACACACTGCACACTGCCAGGTTTAACAGCAGAATGGGGCTGCATGTTTGATTCATCCTGTGGCACTCTCTCCTCCGCAGGAGAACCAGGTGGACAAGGTCGAATATATCCAAGGGCTGAGGAGACTGCTACAGCACAGGCCAGCCATGGAGGGCTCCATGGATGAGATGAGACTCAAGGATGCTCTTCTTAGCCTCGAGAGACATGTGACCCAATACTGCAGGAGCCATCAGATTGCTACTCCACCACCTTACGTGGAACCTTTCAGATCCTTACCTCCACACCTTAGCAGAACTCATGCCCATGGGTTGGGTGCCCCCCATTCTGACTCGGAACTGATACCAACACTGTCTCCCATCTTGGAGGTACCAGATGGTCCTGAAATGGCATCACTTCCTGTCGTAACTTCTCATAACGGTTTGGCAGGGCACCAGCAGGCTTCACACCTGCCTCAGCCTCCCTTGACGCTGGTTTCACAACAAGCAGCAACTGGAGAGCCAACGTTGCCTCTTGCAATCCCTCCCCCTCCTCCCCCACCCCCTCTCCCCATCCGCAGGGGATCCGGAGCAGTAGGAACGGTGCAGTTTTCTGGAGTGAAAAGACAGATCCAGTCCTCACCAATGGACCCTAGTGGCGGATGTACAAAAAGAAAACCATCCCTTGACCTGACAATGGACACCCCACCAGTTCTTACAAAGGGGCTCATGGATGAAATAGCATCTGTGGGGAGGAGGAACCTTCGGCCAACCAATCGGCCACGATCCCCTGGGGGAACCCCCTCAAAGGCGTCAAAGAGGCTCACACTAACTGGCAACAATGACCCTTTGCAGCGAGCATTGATCAGCAAGTTCCGGAGTCTGCATTCCACTCCCATTCGTCAGAGCGTGATCCACGAGAGCGGGTCATTTGACTTCTCAAACGCTTGGTCAGACATCAATAACAGTGTCGATGACCCTAACATCACAACCAGTGACCTTGCATCAGGCCTGCTACATGGCTCTGATCCCAATGCCTCCAAGAGATCAACAGCTGTCTGAGTTAGAAATGTGCACTTTCACTGTACACAGGTGTGTGTGCTTTGTGTAAAATATAATAATCCATGTAACTATGTATAAACGTTTGCACATATTGAGGTCTTCATTTTGTGTTTTGTATCATTATGGTTATTGTCTGTGTGATTTTTTTATACGTAGCTGCTGTCTCATTCCGAAGTCATATTCTGTCACTTCTGTGGGACATTGGTGTAGCTTTCCTAATTCACTCATGTTTAGAAAATTTGTGTGTTGGGGCCGGGGGGGGGGGGATACAGCACATCCTCAAAACATGCAGAGACAGCCTATAGGCTGCAGCTTTCAGCTGCATGAATGCGCTTTTTGCCATCATAGACTCTGTTTTGCCCCCCTTGTGAAATAAACCCTGCATGTCTTTGGATATCATGCCACAATATATACCAGGTGATGTGACAGCATCCATAGTGCACACTGTATATGTTTGTGAGGGATGCATGTGCGTTGTTGAAGGGTGGTGTTAATTGCTGTCCTCTTGCAGGGAGGCTGAGAAGACAAATTAAGATGTTGATAGCTGCTCAGAAGCAGAAGGTGGTTGAGAAGGAAGCCGAGACTGAGAGAGAGCTGTGATTGGTGCAGTGGGCACCCGGCCCCTCACACAAACACTGCACATACATTGTACACACACACACACGCATGCACGTATAGCCTCGTAGGCCTTCTACACCTTCCAGTTTTTGATTGCTTATAGTATGCATACTGTAAGCTATCAAAACTCGATCGGAGGTGTATAGAAGGCTTGGGGATAAAGCTGTACACATACACACATACTTGCACTCACACTCGACACACCTCCACACACACCAACACTGTCCACACTCGACACACGGAGAAGGTTGCCCAGGTTACACAGATTGAGTTTGACCGTATATAGAAGGAGAAACAGAAGAAAATGTCTCAGATCGAGAATGAAGCACATCTGGCAAAGGTCACGGCACATGCGGATGCAGACTTCTACCTCATGAAGAAGCAGTCTGAATCCAACCAAGTATGTGGAGAGGAGTGTGAAATGTGGAGGGGGATGTTGGACGTGTGTGAAGGGGGGTGCGGGATGTGTGGAGTGGGAGTGTGGATAGGGAGTGTGGTATAGAACTTGTGAAGAAGATACACATTACATTTCTCCACTCTACTTCCTGCTTCTCTCCTCCTCCCCCGCCCCTTCTTCCCTTCCTCCCCCTCCCTCCCCTTCCCTCCTTTGCTCCCTCCTCCCCCTCCTCCCCAGCTCAAACTAACTCCTGAGTTCCTGGAGCTCATGCAGTATCTAGCCATCACCTCCAACACAAAGCTCTACTTCAGCCCTAGCCTCGTTCCCAGGCCGCGTCTTCTCTCCTCCCACGCGGCCTGGGAATGAGGCTACTTCGGCCCCAACATTGAACATACCCAACTTCAGGGACGATGGTACCAGTCCGCAGACCTCCGATACCTCACCGCTAACAGTCAAACTGGGGACGTACACTGGACTGCCACTGTCCGAGATCAAAATGACTAGCAGTAGTTAGGTACAGCATAGCCTCGTTCCCAGGCTCCCTTGCTGTGCAGGGGGAGCCTGGGAATGAGGTTAGGTACAACAGTGTACCAAGTTTGTAACTGAATACCACAAGCTGTAGAACACAGATTTTGCAAAGTGCTGTTATCATCCAGGGTCTTGCAGATGAATCACTCTATGCCTAGTCTACTATATACTGCATGTAATTATGGTGTATGTGACAGGCCAAGCAGAGAGGGAGTCTGCAGGCCAGTAAGACTGTACGCCGGGCCCACTGACACATGCATATATGGTGTGTATGACAGGCCTATAGCAGAGAGAGTCTAGCAGGCCGGCTAGACTGTAAGCCTACCCCACTGACACATGAGCATGGTGTGTATGACAGAGGAGGTCTAGCAGGCCTGCAGGCCAGCTAGACTCTGTATGCCTGGCCCACTGACACATGCATGGCGTGTATGACAGGCCAAGCAAAGATACTCTACACCCACTCCACTGACACGTCACGGAGTGTGTGACAGGTCGAGTAGAGAGAGTCGAGCAAAATTATGCATGTAGGCTAGATTCTCTACACCCGGCCCACTGACACGACTTGTGTGGAATGTGCGCAGTGTGTGACAGGTCGAGCAGAGAGAGTCTAGTGGGCTACTCTCTGCACCCCGGCCCACTGAATGTTTACAGTCCAACACAGAGAACAAAACTTCTCAAGCATCCTTCCCCTTCAATCACTCTCTAGCACAACCCTGGTGAGGCACAGGCTAGCCTAGTCCAAGTCTAGATGCGCCTATCCATAGATAATAACCATGCAGGTTTAAATTTATCTATGGCCGACTTATCAGCCCCTTTATTCCCCATAAATGGCGGATATCTCACTCCCGTCGCGCCTCACCAGCACCTCGTGGTAGCGCTGGGACTGATAGTCACTTGAAAAGCCGGATACTTCGTCGATAGCATTGTTTCTTCTCCAGACGTACAGCCTGTACATAAGTACATGTAGCTGCAACCAACTGCAACGTGACCTTTGAACCACGCGAGGGGCGCGCGCAACAGGAAGCGGGTTTAAATACTGAATTTGTGACAGGTTTTGGCGGGAAGTCGGGATGGCACACTCGCTAAGCACTTGCTTTGCAGCCTGGGGGTTGAGTGTTCGTCTCCCCAATAACCGAGTACGAGTCTGGGCCACTCCGTACATACCGGTTCTCGACTTCCCCGCCTAGCAGCATGAGTACGCCGGTTCCCATCTGACCACCGAAGCTAAAGGTGTCTGGTAGAAAGCAGGTCGCCCTCCTGTGATTCCAGACACGCCTATCCAGCGCTCCTGAGGCTTACACTTCGGTGTCCGACCTGTCACGGAGGGATGGGTGTGTTGCTAGGTTGTATTTTTCTTTCTTTTTTTCCTTGACTCTTTTTTTTCCTTTTTCTTTTTTTTTTAATGGAGGGAGGCTGCATTGCTTGCTTGGCTTGTTATTATTTTGGGTGTTTCTTTTTTTTCTTTTCAAGTCTTTTCCTTTTCATGGAGGGAGGCTGCTTTTTCGTTTCTTGTTTACTTTCTTCAAGGCTTGTTCTTTTGAAGAATACAAGGGACAGTCATATTAATGTAAAGGACAATTTTCAAGGTCTCAAATAATTATTATTGTGGTATATACTATGGAAAAGAAATTTTCTGGTCACCACTCAGCTGCAGTTTGCTGTATTAGTGGTCCATGGAGCTTACTGCATGTCTACACTGCATGTATAGTCATTCAGCTATTAACTATAGCTATATAGTCTATCGAGCTAGACCAATTCCCTCGCTTTCCGGAAGTTGGGGGTCTCTCCGCCCCGCCCCCGGAAAGCGAGAGAATTGGTCTAGCTCAATAGACTACTATGTTACTGTTACCCGTTGTTTGTACAGGGAGAGGTTCACCCTAGCTTATGCATGTGCAATCCTTCATATACATGTACGTATATATGTACAACCAGACACCATCCAGTTGACAAACTCAATGTAAAGGAGGAGTAAACTGATTACAAGTACAATTGAACGATCCACGATTCATCCTCATGTCCTGGTCACATGACTAGACCTCATGGTTGGGTTGAGGGTGTTCATCTGTTCCAATATGAATCCAATCGTGTGCTGCCGGATGGTGGCAACATGGGATTGTAGCTGTAAGCCTGCAAGATCTTGGAGTACTTCATTGTTGTCTGGCTTGTTCTGTTGGTTGTTTGTTGTTGTTGTTGGCTATGCTTTTGCTGTGGTTCCTTTTTTTCATGGCTATAAATAGCCTTGTTCTTTATTTTCTCCTGATCATGGCTTGCTTGCTGTAATTCTTTTTCTCTTCTAGGTTTTAATCCCAAGTTGGAATTCTGTCCCTTTTGCCTTTAAGCAGCATGTAATTATGATGAAATGCGGCACGGTGTCGGTCACAGACCCAAACCAACCCCAGCATATGTAGAGGCAGGCAAGCTAAGATAGCCAACGAAGTATATGAAGGGGAGTGTTGGATGTGTGGAGGGGAGTCTGTGGAGAGTAGGGTTCCACTGATACTGATATCGGTCCCAATACCAGCCAGAGGTGAGGTATTGGGTATCGGCTATTGGAATACTGTGGTATGATCGTCCAGGGAAACCCGTCGGGAAGGTGGTAGTGGTAGGTTTCTGTATCAGGGGAGTGTGGCCACTGCATTCGTCGAGGTCAGTGGGGAGGGTCCCTATGAGAGAAGACAATGAGCACACTCACCATGCAGGCACGACAGAAGGTAGGGACAAAAAGACTAGGTACAACATAGCCTCGTTCCCAGGCTCCCTTACTCCCAGGCTCCCTTACTGTGCATGGGGGAGCCTGGGAATGAGGTTAGGTCAGGACTCAGAAGGTACAAGTCTATAGCCTCGTTCCCAGGCCTCCCCAGCAAATGTCACTTGCAGTATGACAGGATAACAAAACCATCCACATCACACCATGCACCCACACCACACACCACACAAACCATGCACCCACATCACACACCACCACGCAGAGGCAGAGAGGTTTGCCCAGGTTATACAGATTGAGTTTGACTGTAAGATCATGGAGAAGGAGAAACAGAAGAAAATGTCTCAAATCTGTCAAAGGTCACTGCTTCTACTAGCCTCGTTCCCAGGCCTTCTCATCCCAGTGTTTGTTGCTTGCAGTACCTCCGTGCTAGTACTGCAAGCGACATTTGCTGGGGAGGCCTGGGAACAAGGCTATAGACTTCTACCTCATGAAGAAACAGTCTGAATCCAACGAAGTACGTGGAGGGGAGTATGTGGAGAGTAGGGTTCCACCGATACTGGTATCGGTCCCAATACCAGCCAGAGGTGAGGTATTGGGTATCGGCTATTGGAATACTGTGGTATGATGATTTAATTGCCCTAGGACATGAGCCTGACTGAGTGCTTGCTTGAGCAATCAGCGATAGCCAGGCAAGTTAAGAGAGTTTTGGGAGCATTTCTGTGTGAATGCTGATGAGGGAAGACAGCTTTTCAAGTGCATACTGACACAGTGGTATCGGTATCGGCCTACCATATTCCAATATCGGAATCGGGAGTATCAGTGAAATTTGGTATGGAGGAACACTAGTGGAGAGGGAGTGCGGTACGGAACTTGTGAAGATTGTACACACTCCACTCCTTCCCTTCCTCCCCTTCCCTCCCCTTTCTCCCCATCCCTCCTTCACTCCCTCCTTCCTTCCTAGCTCCCCCTCCCTCCCCATCCCTCCTTTGCTCCCTCCTTCCCTTCCTCCCCCTCCCTCCCCTTCCTCCTGCAGACTCCAACACCCCACCACTAGCAGACAAACAGGAGACGTACACTGGACTGCCACTGTCGTCTGAGAACAAAAAGACTAGCAGTAGTTAGGTACAGCATACTACCTCGTTCCCAGGCTCCCTTACTGTGCAGGGGGAGCCTGGGAATGAGGTTAGGTCAGTGTAGTCTTGGTCAGAGGAGTGATGTGTAACCGAGTTTTGTAACTGCATGCCTCAAGTTGTAGAACACAGATTTTGCAAAGTGCTGTTATCATCCAGGGTATTGTGGTAGCTAGATGAATCACTCCAGACCCTCTACATTTGTGGCCCACTGACACGTGAATTGTGCATGGTGTGTGTGACAGGCCGAACAGAGCCATTACTGAACATATTGAGCTATCAACCTTTTCCACCGTGAAATGTTTGAACACTACCTATGCTTCACGATGACGCTGTTAGGTTGGTCAAAATCTGTGCGTCACACAAACTATACACTACAGAACCAGTACATCCATAACCAATGCATGTGACGTCATAATGTTGAGGGTGAAGCTACACAGTGGGATGGTGTTTCACTTCCATTATGTTACAAGCAAAATACACAAATCATGCTGCAAAAGCAATGGTCCCATCCCTAGTAGCTAAATATGTTTGGTGCATTGACTTTGCACATAAAAATCACATTCCAAACTATCATCCATGCACCTGGTGCTGTCGCTCATCAGTCTCACAACTGCATTGCCAATACCACTTTGCCACGTTTGTCATGTAAGCTGATACTGGGATACGTCACATAGCTAGTGGCTTCAAGCAGCTTCACAATGCCAGAGTTCGCAACAAACGGCATGTGAGGTAAACTATACACTCCGCATCACTCTCGTGTAGCCTCATTCCCAGGTTCTCAGTACAAGGAGTAGAGTGCATGGTATCCACTGTTCATGCAGCGGCTCCATAAGGTTTTTCTGGGAACGTGGAAACTACTGTGATACTAGTCAGTGTTGCACGACCATTGTCACCATACATTACTGAAAAATGGGAGTCATCTATATCACCCACAAGACGAAGCTCTGTTCAACCAAGTCATGCCGTACGAGTCGTATAATTATTTGATCGAATATTTCTTTTAGCTTACACATCCCGATCAACATAATGGAACTGCTCTCGTATGCTGGCACTCCCTCACCTGTATTTGATCCTGGCCATGTCCCCCAGCAGCACTGAGTCGTCTGGATGCCACCATCTGCCGCCAGGCTGTCACTGGTACAGCACTTCTGTGATACTGGACTGGATGATCAACTTGGCACACTCATTGCAGGGGAAGAGAGCCACGTACATCGTACAACATTTCACCATGATCCGCCGAGTTTCAGTTCAAGACAGCACTTCAGCTCTGCATGGCAGATCGTGACGGTGTATTAACATATACCGTGTCAGTCACTACCCGAATGGTGCACGAGGAACCTAGCTCAGCAAATAGGAAAAAAAAGTTGCCTACGTAGGTTCTAGGACTATAGGTAGATAAAAGGTTGATACACCTGACCTAGCCTTGTTCCCAGCCGGCCCCCCCATGCAGGCCTCGATCCTCCAACATTATAAACCCCCGAACTGAAAAACTCCAGGGACCTAAAATTCCTCCACTCTTAAAATGGCGGTCGCAGTGTCAGACCTGGAATTCTGCAACCTGGCCTACGATGGCCGTGTTGCGATGTTGAAAGCCTCTTTGGAGAAGGACGAGAGCCTGATTCGTCGCAGGGACGCCAACAAACGCACGGCTCTGCACTGGGCCTGCTCGTCCGGTCGCAACGAGGTCGTGGGGTTACTACTCACCAAGGGGGCTGAGGTATCAATTTAAGTTTGTTTTGGACCCCGTTAGCTAGCTTCTATCTTCCACAAACCATCGTTCCTCCGTATAGGTGGATGCTGAAGATGATTCTGACTGGACTCCGCTGACCATCGCTTCTTCTGCTGGCCACACAGACTGTGTCCGGCTACTCCTCTCTGGTGGGGCTGACTCTGAAGCCACTACTGCGAATGGGCAAACGCCACTTCACTATGCAGCCTCCAGGGCCTGTATTCCCATCATCACTCTTCTGTTGGATTCTGGAGCCGCGGCTTCCGTCCAGGATAGCCTGGGATCAACGCCACTGCATCGGGCAGCTTCTCGAGGGCACACTGAAGCTGTGAAATTGTTATTGAATGGTGGAGGTGACCCAAATGTACAGGATTCCGAAGGCAACACTCCTTTGCATTTGGCTGCAGATGGGGGGCATAAAGGAGTGTTTGAAATAATGAGAACTGCAGGAGGGAAGGTGGAAATTCGTAACAAGGAAGGAGAAACTGCATTTGATATGGTACATTAAGGTGGACCTCTCAGTGTTGGGTATAGCAAGCACTGTATTATTTTATTCTTCCTTCGTGGCATTCAACTCTTTGAAAACAAGAATGTGCATTGGTCGCCAATTCATTCCCAGGCTCCACCCTGCCTGGTAAAATGAGGCCAGGGTGCGTTACCGGTATATCGTTATGTTCAAGGGGCCGGTTTACATGTCATTCACATATAATTTTATTCGCTGTAGTCACAGCAGCTGCAACCAGGTGTATATACTAGGCAAGGGATGTAGGCATTCTTTCATATGAACCTTGCAAATTGGAGACGGTAAACGGAAAACGTCAGGTACATGCATACAGTGTCAGATCAGTAGTACACTCTTGTTACGTACTCTACTAACAGCTAGCTACAGAGTTTGGTCGCTGCTCTCGGTGACAGAGATCAGGTTTCATGCACTTGGTGCGCAAATTTGCTGATTGAGTTATTGTGTAATCATTGTGCATCTACCGTCTCCACTTTACAAGGTTCATGAGTATCTTGTCAAGGAGAAAATGTGTGCGTGGTTAAACAGTCAATGGCTGAAAATACAGCACAGTCGAACAGTCAAGACAATGCAGTCAAGCAGCAAAATTGATTGTCAAGATTTCTTGACCCTGGTCACAGCTGTGACTACGGCGTCTTGGGGAGTGACACCCCCTTGATGTTGCAACATCGGATTTCAATTACACAGTCACTGTGTGCAATTTGTGAACGATGCCGACACATTATCATGTTACTAGCACATTAATGCAGAGCATTTTTCTACAAATGCATGATGACGGATGACCTATATACACGTCATACGTATGGTTAGCAGTTTTGTACATGTAGGAAGTTCATGTGCATGACTGACTGTAGCGCAAGGCCATACTACTGAGCACGTTACACTACCCACAGACATTCATTACAGGATTTGTGAATTGGGCTGAAATGGACGTGCTCTAATCGAATCAGTGCACCATACATTCTCCATAGTCACAGCTGTGACCGAATCAGTGCACCATACATGGGGGTGTCACTCATACATTCTCCATAGTCACAGCTGCGACCGAATCAGTGCACCATACATTGGGGTGTCACTCATACATTCTCCATAGTCACAGCTGCGACCAGGTCCAGCCAGGCATCTTGACCCCTTATACTAAGGAATTAAGGGGTGGAGTCACTGTGGTCAAGAAAAATGTGTAATTCAAATTGTCAAGAGGCTAGCTTTTTGTGATGTGGTCAGACAGTCAAGCAGCAAGAAATGACGGTCAAGACGGGCATCAGGTGATGTTCTCTGAGCTCCCTGAGGACTTTGAAACCATGGGTCTGATGCAGTGTGCTCCAGAGCTGTATGCAGATGGAGTTGCAGTTTCCTATATACAACTTTGTGCACTTGACTGTGCAAGAGTATCTATAGCTGCATTGCAGCTGCCAGTGGAGAAACAGATTGAACATTTTCAGAACTACGATGATGGCCGATATGACTCCGATGAACAGTTGCAATACATGTGCGCTCACTACCAAAAAGTGTTGCAGTTTCTATCTGGAATAAGGAAGTTCAGTGGATACTCGGGTGAAGTGCTGAACATTTTTATGATGGGTGAAAGAGAGCTTAAGTTGTTACCCTGTGCTGGTTGTTTGAAACACAAGACAGCGATATTATTGCTAAAGTCCAGGGGTCGTCATACCATTGAGCTCAATGAAGTATGGGAGTCTTACGAATACTTGGCGTTAATTGGGCTACTTTGTGTCCCACAGCAACTGCAACTGGAATATTCATTTTGAAAGCTACGTCGTCATTGGAGATGAAGAAATAGAATCACTAGTGAAAGGTGCAGAGGAAACCAGCAGCACAGGAGGGATCTCTGAAATAATCTTTTGCATGAGTGACATCACATCTGAAGGTGTGAAATATCTATCCAAACAAGGGTAGCTAAACAAATTGGAAGTGCTTGGTTTATATAGCAACAACTTAGACTCAGAATCTTGTGCAGCACTTGCCCATCTCATCCCACACACACCTCAATTGATGCTCAATGTGACTGACAATCCCAACATTGGCCACGGAGGGGCTGTTCCACTAATTGCATCACTGAGGGTTCATAACTCCCTTGAGCGACTGTCCTTGTTCAACACTGGAATTGGTATGAGGGACTGCCAAGCTCTAAGTGAGCTGCTATCGTCGCCCACAAGTCCCAAGGAGCTTGCAATCAATCGTCTACCTCCGGAAGCTGTTGAGTTGATCATTGCTGGACTCCATTGTAGCTCCACTCTCCAGAGATTGAACATGAGCGACTCACACTATTCTCTTCATAGCACCATCTCGCTGGGTTCAGTGCTGAGGATAAATTCCACCTTCATCTCAGCCTAGAAATATGCCACATCGATTCAGATGGAGCATGTCAGTTAGGAAGAGCTCTGAGGATAAATTCCACCTTAGTTCATCTCGGCCTAGAAAGATGCCACATCGATTCAGATGGAGCATGTCAGTTAGGAAGAGCTCTGAGGATAAATTCCACCTTAGTTCATCTCGACCTAGAAAGATGCCACATCGATTCAGATGGAGCATGTCAGTTAGCAAGAGCTCTGAGGATAAATTCCACCTTAGTTCATCTCGACCTAGAAAGATGCCACATCGATTCAGATGGAGCATGTCAGTTAGCAAGAGCTCTGTGCACAAACAATACACTAGAGTGGTTGCACCTGGTTCACAGCCCGATTGGACTCCGGGGAGCCACTGCCTTTGCTGATATGATACCTAAGAACAAGTCTTTGAAAGTACGAAACTTACGAGATGATTCGATTGGTGAGGAGGGCACTCAGAAGCTGATTGACTCCCTCGCAGACAACATGACCCTGAAGAGCCTATTCCTCCCCAAGACATGCAGGTCAGCTGCAGTGATCTGCATGCATATGTCTTTAGGTTCTTCAGTGTCATGTTCTCTGCTGAGGTCTGTATCCAGTAGTGCATTAGACAGCAGAATATGTTTTTGTTAGCTTGTGGACATGACCATACTAATTTGCTTTTATCTTCACATCGTGTTATGTAAGAGTGATCAGCTGCAGTAAACCTCCTATGACACTTATTTCAACTTGACAAGTAAAAAGCAGGAACAGCACAAAGCAACGTCTCATGTACATCCAATTATTAATAGGCCATGCATGCAGAGCTATAGCTAACTGCATCACAAGGGAGATTAATATTCAGCATGTCCCGGTAAGTGTCTTGGGACCAATGCTCATGCATAGTATTACCTTCCTTGAAAACATTTGGAGGCTCTCAATCTTCTGGAGCCGCAAGGGGCTGACAATTAGCATATTAAAACAAGACTATATTATGTAGTTGGCCTCCTCTTCCACAATAAGGTGTACTGCGTGCACTATGGGAGTGTATTGCATTCAGAGTGCAGTGTCAAGGCAAATGCAGCACTCAGCTTTGCATGCCTCTTGAACCACCCCAGCTCATGAAATAAATGCACTTAGTGCACTGTTAGTGCATCTGAGTAATGCAAGTGCTCCTGTTGAGAGAGTATTAAATCCTCCAAGAATACTCCAGATGTGACTGCACGATTTTGAGATATAAAGCTTGCAGATGTATAGTGTTGGTGGTGCTAGCATATGTTTGTAAAAACTGTTTATCATATTCAATACAGAATGCTATATTTTGTGGTGGTACCTGTGGTGGTGGTGGTTGTACGTGGGGGGTGGGGGGTATAAAAAGGTATACATGATGTGTATTAAACCAACTTTGGCACCTTCGAATTCGTCTGTATGTATGGCTTGAGGGAACCTTGCCCATCCAGATCTCATGCAGCCACAGTATAATTGTGCATGCTCATGTGCTCATGTGTATACTATATGTGTATGATATGTCGCATGAATTAACCTGCCGTACACATGCAAACAACTTAAATATGGCTCATGTGCCATAGTTGTTAAGGCTTCCGATTGAACTCTGCACAAGAGCCATTGAGCCATTTTCCATTAACTGACCAATGATCGAACCCTATACACATCTCAATGAGGGAATTATTCTGTTCTTATGGCAATGACTACCAATGTGACTTGAAATAATTACTGAATCAGCAGCTTTTCTGACAAGATTAGAAAAGTGCAAGTACACAAGAATTTCCATCTTGAGTGTAGCTATATACTATTGTAGCTAGTGTCCAAGTGGTTCACAAGCCAGAAAATGCACGTTATGCCCAAGCTTGATGCACTGCTTGCACACGCATGCACTTGCACTTTTCTTGCTGTGGGAGTCCTCGAAATCTGACTTGTTGGACAAATCTGGCTAGTTGGCACTATATATATACTGAACTGTAGCAATCGATCAAGGAGGTAGCATACGTATAATAGGATTATCATTCAGAAACCAAGTTCCCATGCACCTTGATTTGCAGAATCAAAGATTGAGTATATGCATGGTATATGTTAGACGTACGGCTGGCCTCGTTCCCAGTCCTCATTTTCTCCTCGAGCCCTCTCTCGGGCCTGGGAACAAGGCGACAAGTAGGTGGGGCTCACCCCAACAAATTAAAGCTTCTCATTTTCGAGGGTCACAATTATCATAGTAACATAATTTGTGATATATGAGAACTGGATAATTTGGTGCTAAATTTCTCCATCAAAGAAAGAGCAGTTTGCAAACCCTTACAAAAAGATAATCTAATCATCAACCCTGTAAGGCATAAAACAGAAGGTAAGTATTTTGTAGTACAAAAGTGGTATTAATCTCTGTGACGATGTTGGCTATGTGTGAGACATTCTTATCGTTGTAATAGTACCACTCTCCATTAGCTGCCTTGCAATAGGCAACATAATGCCCAAATGAGGTCGACTGTGCCCCAGTGTGAGCACAAAGCGCACAGAGATCGTACACGCTGGTGGACATCTGAAAGTTGGAATTGAGCTTTGCTTGCAAGGTATGGGGATGTAGGTCCAACATAAGAGGGAATGTCACCAGAGTTGAGTTCTTCATGGCTTGTTTTTTGATGCCGTCGTACGAGAATCGTGTGAGTTGTATCACCAGCCTCTGGGGAGATCTGCTTATCAATGCAAGCCTCTTTCCTGGAGTCTGAGGGGTGAGTTTGTCCTGCATAGACAGTGTACAGGAGCAATGCAACATGTTGGACTGCAACAAATCTTCGACCTCGCTAAACAACCCAAAACAATCTTTAAGTTCGTATGTAGTGCCAACATGTACACTAGGGACTGGGAGAGGTAAGACAGTGAAGTACTCCACGTTGACCGACATTGTTTTACACAGCTGACATTCTCTGATTTCCATTAATTGTCCTAGAAAGAGTTGGTAAAGGGTCGAAGAGTTTCTCTGCCAGTGAAGCTCCCAGTCAACTTCTGAGAGGGTTGTAAGACTGTGTCTAAATGATGGAATATCATCTGAGTTCGCACCTTCTAGTTCCATGAGGCAGTCCTTTCTCTTGTCAGCTAGAGCAGCCACTTCTACAGCGGAGAGGTGTGGCCTTGATTGACCAGACCTGCCATCACTTTGTTGCCAGAGAACACCGTGAAGGAAATCTAAAATCCAAAGGAGACACTCGGCTGCATCCTGTTGTGATTGGTAGTGTCCAATCCCGTAGGTAACAACTAAGTGAGGAGCTAATTTGGACAGTGAGGTCAAGAGGTCAGTAGGATCAACGGGTTCGAATCTGTTCACTCCATCTGGCAAGACATGACACCGACGAATGACAGCACCTAGGTTCCGGACAAACACACTCTGATCACCATCCGTTGGGCTTACAAGGGGAAGAACCTCCAGAAAACCCACAGTCCAGGTCAAACACTGCAGAATTGAATTGAGGAAACAAGTGTTTCCAGCATTTATCAGACCTGGTGGAGTTGAAGCTGGCTTTCGAAAATTGAGCAAGGAGGTGAAGTACCCAAAGGAAGGATGCTGACAGAAAGAAAGATCAGGGTTGCGCTCACGGTGTGGGGATTCTACCCAGGCAGATGAGGACTGTGATGTTAAAGGCGACCTTCGCAGCTGGTCAAATGTTGAAGCTCTAAGGCCCAAGTGTGAGGAAGGTTGAACTCTTGTTCCAGGAAATGTCCCTTGGTGAATAGAGGTGTTCTTAGCCACACACTGTGGTATACCAGAGTGCAACGGTTCATCACCATATCTTCGCCTGTTCAAGTGTGACGCACCGAGTACAGAGTGAGAACCTGATTGATTCTGCAATATTCTTCCAGTAGCAGGCTGAGAGGAGAGAGTAGTGTCACCAACTCCCACATTACGTTTGTTTTCTAAACGATACTGTGGTTGAACGACGCCTTCACTTCTGATTTCATCATCTACATCTGGTGTGTATGTAAGGGGCCTACTGACAGCACTGTTCCCTGGTTCAGTCCTCCCACATACAAGAACTGCCAGTCTGATGAATATGAAGAGAGAGATCAAGGCCAGAAGGTAGGGAAAGTGATGACAGAAGACCAGGAGTACTGAGCTTGTCAACAGGATTGCTCCCTGTGCGGACAACAATGGAATCTTTCTTCTGGTAGCATTTCCACCGGCAAACATCAAGCGGACAAGAATTTCAGTTGCAACAAACACCAAGATGTCTATTCCCAGATGAGAAAGGTTCATAACAACGTTCGAGTAGGCAGGAAAGGCCATAGCTTACTTAAAAACCTGACTGATGATATCAGGGCAAGACACATGAGACAGTTTCCAAATTAGTGCTCACCACCACTTCACCGAGTTATTGAGCCCTTTTACTAATCTTGGGACCTATAAAACCTGGGTCACCTTTCTCTCTGTACGTCCTGCTGACAGGGATCTCGACTGTTGTTGCACCCACGACAGCATTCAAGAAGCAGGATTGTTGCACGATCGCCACAGTCGACACGCCCACTAACACCGACGTCATGCATAATTTCAATGCGGAATTAAGGGGTGGAGCTATGCTATAATGACGTCACAAATGAAAGAGGGTGGGGCTCGTTCGGTTGTTGCCAAGCAGCGAAAATTCTAGTGGTAGGAAACTCATCGACGGAAATGGGTGCAGGAGCGAGCGTGAAGCGCTCCAAAGCTTCCATGAGAAGTGAGATCACGAGAATTCGGGAGAGGGAACTGAACATTCTGGTCAGCTCCATGTTTACATCAAGTATTTATAAAACTATGTTGGATTTGGACCATGCATATGCTAAACTATCCGTGATTGTAACAAATCGTAAACTTTGGACACTACACCCTCTGACCAACACAGGAGGAGCAAGAAAAACAGCAAGGTCTGCAAGAAGCAAAGACGGAAGCCTGCCTGATGCAGTTGAGGAGTGAGAAGTTTGAGCTGGCAGAACAGTTGAAGGAGACACAGACATTGCTGAGGGTTCAGAGTGAGGGATGGAAGAAGGAGCAGAACAAGACACTCAACCTCATGTTCAGTGAGTTACTTGTTTCAAACCGAGAGGTTCTCGGTTGGCTTACTCATGTTGTCCCAACCATCAACAGCTGCAGTGCTGTCCCGCCAGCATAAGATCAGTTATGCGGATTGCATTTGTTGTACGCACAGTGCCACAATGGGCATGTCACAGTGTCTATGGAAACTGGAAAATGAGGCTATACTAGCTCTTCAAATGAGGCTATGTACACCTGTTCCCTCGTGATAGTAGACACAACCATGGAAGGCATTGTCACCCTTGACCCCCCAGAAAGCAACCATGGCCAACTAGCTTCTGCTGTATTGACATCCTATCGACACAGCAACTGGCAATCATAATCATCCTTTCCTCTTGGAAGTGCCAAGGAGTACATGTATGAGATATGAAGATGTGAAGGAATTAAGAGCAGGTGCTAATCCTCACTGACACTGTAGCTGTCAACATCATTATTGATTTACACTTAGATGCTAAACAGGGTACGGAAGGTATTGGTGGGAGGCAACATCACGTGATTAGTGTGTCCTCAGATTGCATGGGCCGCAGTAACCAGTGCGGCGGCCGGGACAACAGTACGTTGTATACTGCAGTTGACCATGCAGACCGTGTGAAATGGACTGACTTAAACTCACATCTGGATGTACAAGGGGGAGGGGATATCGAGGCTTGCACAAAATTAAAGTATACAATAATTATTATCATACTAGTGTACCTGCACATTTGACATAATGCTATAATACACCTCCATATCCAGAGGGTTTCATAGAACCACCATGCATCGTAGGTTCTGGTACCTTATAGTCTCGTGCCCAGACCCTCTTGAGGGTCTGGGAACGAGACTAGGTACCTTAATAATAGGACCACCCTTGAGCCAATATTATAGGCAGAGAACCCTGGTTACGGGCTGGCACACCTGGATTACATTTCAGTATAATTATTATGCTAAGGTAATTGACTTCTTTCCTTTCACATGCAGGTGACCTTCCGTTGAGCCTACTCAGCAGATCCTCTGGCCTAGCAGATGAGAACACATCACTAAGCAAGAGATTCCCCATGGTCACTGTTGCACAATGGTTAGCGGCACTATATAGCTCTGTTTAACTTTAACACATCCTATTAAGTGCAGAAGCAGCTAAGTCCGGCATGTCAGTTAGCAACATGATATCATCCATGATACAAAATACTTTCCATTTGAGAAGAGCCACTCACTGAGCTTAACATCGGCCCCAGATCCAAACCAAACCGCAGCGTGGATCGCTTCCACTACGTACTACGCCTGATACTGGAAGTGATCTGTGCTGGGGTTGGTTTGGGTCTGGGGCTGAGACTAAACTGTCAGCTGCCCACAAAATCAATGTGAACTACTTGTGTAATATGACACTGAGAAAACCCATGGATTGGATGTCTCTTCCTATACAGTGACGTTGTTGGTTTTTCATCTCTGACTGCCAGACTACAGCCACTTGAGGTAGTGACCATTGTGGACCATTTGCACACCATCATTGACGAGGCGTACAGCAACAGTGACATCTTCATCATGGAACACACCTCTGGTGGCTGCATTGCTGCCAGTGGGTTAGTAGAGAGTTTGCCTGAGGAGCGAAGAGGAACTATGTCTCCAGTATCGATGACTGACAGCTCGTATGGATCTGAATTTGACTTAGAAGAAGCCACCAAATCAAATGTACGAGAACACTCAAGTGGATCAAGAGCTCTTCAGAGGGCCACAGGACCATTATCTGATATGAAGAAACATCCCTCGTACTATGCTTCACTCTTAGCAACCGGATCGCTGAGTCTCATGAGCCAGTCGTCAAGGGTTGTAGTCCCCTCATCCAAGAGTAAACAGCTGCAGTTACGCATCGCAATGCACTCCGGGTCGTGTTCAGCTGGTGTTCTGGGGCTACAGACCAGTGCTGGTCCCTCTCGCATCCCACACTACAAGCTGTTCGGTCCAACAGTCAAGCACACTAATAATCTCTCTGCAACAGGGCTTGCACTCCAGATCCGAGTCAGCAAAGAGTGTCGAGACCTACTCGTGACCGCTGGTGGATTCCGCTTTGAAAGGTGCCCTGATTACTTGCAGTGGGCTCGAAGGAAAGCCATTGAGTCGTATTGGTTGGTGGGGAGGGAGGGACTGTCTCTGAAGCTCCCCTCACTAGATCAGGCAGTGTCACTATCAGAGTATGAGGACATTGAAATTTGAGCAACAATAAAGCTATAGTTTTGTTAGTGTCATACGTACTTTGTTTGCAAATAAAGTTCCAATGCAGACATGCACTATCACTTCACACTGTACGTTGTATGATTGTACATGCAACGCTGAAATTATGTGTAGTTTGATAGGCATTTCACGCTACTCAATTGGAATAATACATTAATTGTGTGGTCATCATTATTATTCAAACTTGAATCCATCCCATATCCCAGGGAAGCCATAGGGGATTTGGCCCACACTTCTACAACACGCCCTCAAATGTTTCCTTGTGCATACCCCCAACAACTGTAGTTGATTACCAGGTACTGGCATGAGTAAAACAATACATGTAATTGCCCCCCCCCCCCCCCCCCCCCCCCCCAAAAAAAAAAAACCCCAAAAAACAACCCATAAATTTGGCAGTGCGAAGTTTGTGAAGTGCATGACACGATTCTACAGAACTACATATGTGTTACTCTTGATACAGTGTAAAGTGTAGCCTCGTTCCCAGGCCTGCACACCGCTTTTGTACTGCATGCGACGAAAAGCTGGGTGGGGCCTGGGAACGAGGCTAGTGTAAAGTGTAAAGTGTACAGTATAAAGTATCATACAGGGCCAGGAGAATCTTGGAATAGGGCGGACAAGTTTGCAACCATTTCTCCGTCTGGCTTCTTCTTCTTGAAGACCATCTCAGGCAGATCAATAGACACGGGCTGTCGTCTAAACGCCTCACCTAAATGTTTCTAGGGATGTAGACAGAGAGGATATTTACGTCAGTAAAGGAAGACGGCATGGGTGTCTGGTATGTGCATTCAAAATTGCTGAGTCATTCAGGTTGATGATCCATACATTTACGTAAGACGGTTCCTATTGCTATTGTGGATCTCA
>OZ007505.1:15498796-15611296 GCA_963931865.1 Axinella damicornis | reverse complement strand
TGGAACCTGTCTGTAGTGGTCGCCTTGGGACAGTGGAACCTGTCTGTAGTGGTCGCCTTGGGACAGTGGAACCTGTCTGTAGTGGTCGCCTTGGGACAGTGGAACCTGTCTGTAGTGGTCGCCTTGGGACCAGTGTTTGTGGCCACCATAGACATTAGCTACAGTGGAACCTGTCTGTAGTGGTCGCCTTGGGACAGTGGAACCTGTCTGTAGTGGTCGCCTTGGGACCAGTGTTTGTGGTCACCATAGACAGGTGGCTGCTGCAGGTCATTTTGTACGGGATTAGTGCAAATGGGACCAGCAGTATGACCATAATAGGAGGTGGCTGCCTTATACAGTGACCACTGTGGGCAGGTTCCACTGTACCTGTATTTGCAGCAGCTGCAGTCCTAGTGGTGTCAGTGTCTGGTAGAGAGACCACTGCTCAGGCGTCTGTGGCCCTGGCTCCTGTTGGTGTGGCTCATGCCCAGAACCTTCCATCTCTTCCTCCAGTGCAGTATTCTCTCGGCCTCCAGGTTTTAGTCTCTTGCAACATACCAACTCTGCAATGTACAAGCAAAACCCCCACCGTTGAACATGCAATTGGGGGTACTAGATACTGAGTATACACACCAACATCAATGCAGCATTAATGAAAACATCAATTTGCACAGGTCTGGTTCATCAATTGTGGGTAGACTACCGTATAGCGGGTTTCTTTCGTGGGTAAAAACTTTCGCGAATTGCTTGAAAATAGGTTTTCGTGGAGAAAACTTTCGCGGATTGCCGTAACCCAGTTCGCCACACCCACTATAACGCTCATTGGTTCCGGAATGTGACTCAGCGGTCTGAGAATTAGAACGGTAAGCACGCTGCGAGCGCAAGCGAGTTACAGAGTGGAGTCCACAGCGAACCGTTCAACGGGAGCTGTCTGGCATCTCGTTTTGCTATCTGCGCCTTCTGTTTGGGAGTGTAGTCGTCGTCGTCGGTATATCTACGTCGCCCGGATTCGTCCCCCCTGCCGTGCTGGATAGATCTGTGACCTTGACAGCCGTGATGCTGGGCCAAACACAGAGTCAGCTAGCGCGCTGGAAAAAAAGCGAACAGGGCGTCATCAGCTAGTACTGGCATGTCGCAGTGATCCAGGTTGGTTTTCACGGATAAAACTTTCGCGAATCGCCACAGAAACGCGAAATTCGCGAACGTTTTCACCCGCGAAAGAAACCCGCCATACGGTATTTACACCATAACTGCCACCATGAATATCATCCTTGTATGCAGTATATCATATACCAACCGAGCAAATTGGCATATTCTCTGGTGAGCGTAATGGTAAGTTTCTCCTCCAGAAATTCCTGTGTCACCTCTCTCTCCTTGACAGCTCTGCACAGACAGAACGACATACGTATTATCATATCAGTGCTCACAACAACGTCCAGATACTGGACAATATTCAAGCCATTTGATCAACAATACTAAGTGCACTCATTATTCAACCCTTTCCAGCCCAATGATGCCACATGCATTGTGACACTTTTGGCAATGTCCTGTGGAGATAGCTTCTGTGCGAGCAGAAAGGGTGGAACAGGGGGAGGTGAGTGCAAGTCGTGTCCAGGCTTGGCTGTATAAAGGCCATGGTTGGCACTAGAGTGGTTGGCACTGGAGTGCCATTACTGTCGTTGTTAGCGTAAACGGACATAGAAAACAAGCAGTCTCTCTTTGTAGGGCCTCCATTTCCAGAGTTCAAGGCCAGAGTCACATATCTGCTTAGGATATCTGAAATGACCCCTGGGAGCAGGCCGAGAGAACTGAAATTAGGAGCTCTAGAAGCATGCACCTAACCCTTTCCCACCCACAGCATTAAATTATTTTCAGCTTTAGCATATGAATTGCACGTGTCAGAGAAATCAGAACACGTACTGGACGGTCATCTGACAGACAACCAACAAACTAACCACTTGTCAGATCATGAGCACTAATGTACACCCCTACTAGCCTTGTTCCCAGGCCCGCGCGCCGCTTTCGGTTGCACGAAAGAACGCGGAGGGGCCTGGTATGTTTCCTCACGTGTGTGACGTCGAGGGTAGAAAGGTGGTAGAAAGGACTTAATTGAAAGTGGGCGAACTGGGGCTCAGAACAGCAAGGAGAGCAAAGGTACGAGGTAACTTACCACACGTATCTAGCTAGCGGGGGGCGACTGTCATACACACCAAGCGTTGAACGTGTAGTTGGTTGAACAATACGCAAAACTTGGCTTTTTCGTTCTGAAAATTTTGGCCGTTTGTCGATTACGTAATGCCCACGTGGCGAAACATACCAGGCTCTCCCCGCTTTCCGTACTGCAAGCGACGAAAAGCTGGGCGGGGCCTGGGAACAAGGCTACACACCTACAAGTATAGTCCAATTACTGAGGATGTAGTTGCAAATGATACACAATATGGACTCACAGGCATGACTCTTCATTGGGAGCAATGGTTGGCCTCTGCATAATTTCATCCCAACTTGCTTTCAATTTCTGCAGGCACACAAAACGGAGATGTTGAATGAGTATTGGATATGTTGTCAACTGATAACATACAGAGAAGATGATGTAGCATGCTTGAGAGAGGATGGGAATCAGGATGGTATCCCTAGAGACCTCCGGACATGAATTAACCAGATGTACGATCAGGTTGCTTGGAGAGAGTTAAGGAGCACTGCATGTAGTGAACTGATGTTTATACCCTATCATACTCGTGTACGAATGTACAGCATACAATGGCATACATACTGGGCTACAATATTGGAAGGTGGAGCACATTGACATATTTGAGATAGGTGGTGATTGAGATACTGTTTCTTACTTGTTCTCCGTCACTTTACTAGCTACTTCTGCTACGTATCAGTTGGGCTGTCCAACCTCAAATCATTACCGTATAATGTCAAAGGATATGAATTATTGCTCTCAGTCTCCAACCATTAAGACTTGCTGCACGTGTGAACACTGCTTGAAGACTGGCCTCCACAAACCCAATGTCGTGGAGGTGGGCACCACCATACACCTTGTACGCATGTGCTATTGACTGCAAACTGCATAGGATGCAAGAAGGCTTGTAGTAAGTAAGGTATGGTATACTATACTAGGGAATAGGATGTACTAGCTAACCATCCTTCATGAATAGCGTTCAGGTTCATTTGAATATTCTCAAGTTCTCCACTGTCGTCTTCCTTGCGACGCATCGTGGACCTTCCTGTACAATATAAAATAGAACGTACTGACGAATAGAAGTATTTCAGATATGTACCACACAGCATACACTTGCGTATATGCTTTCAGCCTCATTCCCAGGCCATTCCCACCTCCAGTCTTTGATCGCTTGCTATACACAAACACGGAGGTTCAAGACCAGGGAGATCTGGTCATGTACGATGACAACAGGTACATGTAGACAGACGGTAGACACAAGGGGGGGGGGGGGGGGGGGGGGGGTTGTACCCAACAAAGCATCTTGAAGCCCTTTCTTGTAATGTCCGTCTGAGGGCTCAAAGCCAGAGTATTTGCATGGCAGCAACAATACAGTCTGATGTTTGCGACACCATAGACGGGTCGACGTGATTAATTACAGTCAGACACTACCTCCGTCTGTCTACCGTCTGTCTATCTGATGTCACCGCACATAACTGATCTCCAGCATTCTCGTGTGTGCAATGGCAATGTGAATGGCCTCACACTTACATATACCTACATCATGCATATGTAGACGCACTTACCCATTACAGCGTCCTTTTCAAGCTGATACAAACCAGAAATATTCCGAAAGTGGCTAGACAGAAGTAGATTTGCACTGCCAGACCACAGTTCATAGAGTGAACTGCAAGTGAACAGCCATTGAACAGCAACTCAAGCTACGCACCATGGCATTTATAACACACTAAACATACTTTGCAATCATATTCACACCAACCTGATGAGGGGCAATGTGAACTTGACAAGAAGAGGCATGATGTGAGGGTAGCTGGGGTGACTTTGAGGGTCCGCAGTTGCTGCCTGGATGTGTTCCTCTGGTAGCTCCACAGGCCGTGATCTCTTCAGTACAAGCACAATAGCATGGGTTACAAAGCACAAGGTGGCACGACGGCGAATCGGGTAGCCAGGGTCACTTGGATTCTTGTTTAGCCATAGGTAGTCTATCAGAGCCTCAACTGATACAACTGCACTACAGTGAGAGATAAATTCATGCCACAGTGCGAATTGTGAAAGTACGTACAATTGTTATGGTTGCTGGTGGTTTGACTCAGAATGATACTGCTCAGCAGTAATACTCTGTCTTTCTTCTTCTTGCTTCTCATACCTACCATCTAGCATAGCTTACCAACTAAAGCAGTTCTTGAACTACTTTATACACAGCGCATCACTTGTTTTGAGCCCTTTTGTTTACAAACTGGCGGTTATACAACTATAATTCTGTGAACGGGATGCTATTTTCAATTCTCAGAGTCATTCTCATCATTCGTATATGACGCAAAGAAAATTAAATTGTATTGCACTCACGTACCTTGGAAATAAAGCCAGCGGGATGTGTTTAGATGCATGTATATTACCCTATGAGTTCTTGACACAGCAGCTTGGCTTCCTGCAGCAATTCTCCAATGAATGCCATCTGTTGCTGCACATCATGCTTCAACTGACTGTAATAGAAGAATATGATATGTTAAAATGGGGAATGAAGCTATATACATATATACATATGATCTGGACGATTAGGTGTATACATATGAGGGTGCTGAGACATATTTTTGTCTCGGCACCGAAGTGCCGAGACACAGTGCTGGATGCGTAGGTACGTACGTGGTACGTGGTACGTACGTCGCTTTTCGCAATGCGCCCGCGCAAGTGCTGCATGCATACACCCTTAATAGGGTGTCAAACGTATTTATAACCTGCAAGTAGATCTTCAAAAATGATTATGGGTTTGCATGGCTGCTCATGAATCCTCTTACCAAGACAGCTAAGTAGCTCTAATACTTAATTCAGGACAATGAATACTCACCCATCCAGTGTGCTGCACTCAGCCATCCCAAGTGCATACTAAAGCTCACTCAGCTCTAGCTAGCTAGCTATAGGCCTATAGATAAGTGCTGAAAGAATTGGCCAAGGTGTTGACTAAACATCAAGCCCAGACACGACCATACTGCTTTCACCCTTTGGGTGAACATTCCTGACCCACCCCTTGCTCACACTAAACCTCCAAGGATATTGACGCTCACTAAAGTCTCATAGCTAACAGATTTTGCAGTCATAATAAAGGGTTAAGCAGCTGCCATGTCCTCTGCATGATTCTAGCTGATACCAAGTCGTGCCGAGACACATCAAGTCTTTTAAAGACTCACTTGTTACTCTTCGGTTGCATTGACAGAAGTGGAAGATCAGTGAAAAGTGGGGAAGGCCTAAGAGCATTCGTCATGTGAATGTCGTCGGCTGGATGTAGGCAGGTGGGGGTGAGGGGGCCCAACCACAAGCAACTTTAACCTCTGGTCGAGTGGATTTGTCTCAGAGTCTGGACTAACAAACAGAGTACTTGAACGACGCCAAAAAGATAATGAAATGATCCAAAATCTACTGAACCATGTATGGGCCCAGCCCACTGAGCCCAGCTATGTCCACTTCATGTCCACCTGGCGTCATTGACGTGATGAATGCTCCTGGGCCTTCGCTGGCTCTTCTTCCACGTCATTGTCAATATAAACCGAAGAAAAAAACAGGGTAAGCCTGGGAATGGGGCTACACATCAGAATATCTTTCTGAAGCTCAATCCATTTCAAATTGCAGCAGGGTTGCATGATCAGGCAACCACAGTGTTGACTAGGCAGGAATGGGTGACTGTGACTGTGAATGTGCTGGAATGCAGGAACGTGGAATGGAAATAAGATGCAGGAGCGCCATGATGAATGTGCATGCACACGTTGTAGGGCGCAGATGGTTTAGCGCAACTTTTCAGCGATCATACCTTCGTGCGAAATTGAGCTTTGGCTGGCTGTAGTTCCAGAACCAAGCAACAGAGAACCACGTACAATACATTCTGAATCAACTCAAGGCACAATGGGTCCATAGTATCAACTGAAGGTCCCACCTATGTCCAGTGATATACGTGTTCGGCGATAGCGTGTTCCATTATACATGGCATCTGATAATCAGTGCCTAATTAGAATTGAAAGCATGATACCAGGGGGTACATACGTATCTACCACTACTTCACTTCTCAACTGTGGAGCCCAGCCTACAAGGTCACTCTGCAGTTTACATGGATGATGAAGAAGCCTTGTATTCTAAATACTGTATACCTAGGAAGTGCCATAGTCATTTCCTCTGCACATTCACCAACTAAGCTGAGATTGATGAACACAAAAGAACCTAGTACAAAACAAATTTCAGGAGATTTTTTGGAAGCATGTACGGAGAAACTTATTCCACTGGGCTAATTGATTCCTGCTTGTGAGTTCAATGTGGGTCAAAGTGGGTCATCCTGGTGTTTTTGAGTGGCTTATAAAGAATGAAGCTGCTCATTAATGATTGCATCTGTCCATAGTATGGCTGGTCTTGGAAACCCACCAAAATCTTTCACTAGAGCAACAATGAGTCCCTATATCCCTTGCTTAAGCAGAAACTGAACCACAAGTGTAACGAGTGGCCACCTGACCACACATCGCTAATGTGTGCGCTGTTTAAGATGAAGGAAGCTATTAGAGAATCAATCAAAGCCATGTGATATGTTAAACACAGAACGAGTCAGCATGTCAAGGAAGAGAGTAAAAGTGGACTACCGTGCTTATTCTGCATCATCGCAGTTGATACTAGATTCAGTGGACAAAGTACTGGTCGATGCAAGTGAATTTTGAGGAAATGTAGCCAATATTTGAATGAGTAACAGCAAATCTGCAGAAGAGCAGAGCAGTGATACCTCCCCCAGCACTCCACCACGAGCGGTGGAGTGCTCACTCCTGGTTGGATAACAGAATTGCTGATGATTGCAAGTGTATAGCAAGCTGCTGTTGCCTGTATGTACTGTTTACACTAGTTCGTCATGATTACCATGTAATTCCTACATTGTGCGTACCATTTTGAGTCAGCCGGTTTTATCTGGCTACATATAGCTAATGCTGGAAGTGATCATCTCTCTGAATTTACAACTATTATTGCCTTGTTGATTGACCTGGCTGTGAATACGCGCGGAGCACTACAGCAAGTGTGACTATACCACGATAAGGTCATGCTTGGAAGTCATAGCTGTTTCAACAGAGACAAAAAACAAAGAAGCAAGACTGTATAACCATGCCAACGCCCAGGTAATTTGATTAGTCAGGGTTAGGGGGCTTTTCCTCAGGGAGGACATGGTACAGTGCACTTACTATACTATACTTTGTGTTTTTTCTACTTTATGAAAATAGATCCTTCAGAGGGAAGTCGCGATGTCTGTAAATTTCTCGACAATTGTGACGTTATGACTGTGGAGCTACTCCTTGTTTCAAGGTTGGGACTTGAAGGTGCATGTCGATTGTCTGTGGCACACTATTCAAGCTGTCCTTGATAGCTGAGGAAAGTTCATCAGGGATATAGTGAACAAGGTCAGCAGGATTCCATTGTCCAAGAACGAATGCCATGAGTTGACTAAACTCTTTTCTGGCAACAAATTGTGTTCCTACACCAGCCAGAGAATGCATCATACGAAAACGAAACGTGGGCACTCACAGGAAGTAAGCGGCATTGGCTACAGGGCTTTCTAGCCCTCTCCTGTGATACAATGCTTGAAGCCTGTTCTGAGAACTCCGCGAAGAACTGCAAAGGGAGTGTGAGAAGGCAGTAGCTGGTGAAGGTGAGTATGAGCTAGTTGAAGAGTCAAAAACAACTAAGTGTCACACTCAAACTACATAGATTCGAAAGCAACGACAAAAGAAGAGTTCACAAAATCCACTTCAGTGCTGGCAAAAAGTCAAGTCCAACAGTTGCTTATCTAAACATTTGAGCACTAAATGGGAAAATGCCAAGATTGAGCATGTACGTACATGTACATTCAGAGGCTTCAGGACATGTGGCAGAAAGCAGAACAACTGCTTAAGTTAGCACACCAAGATTTGTTCTTCCGGCTTCTGGAAACCCAGAAGTGTCTCACCAGTTGCAAGTCTATCTAACCAAGGCTCCAAAATGTCCCCCTCCCATCACTTTGTTTCGTTTTGGCAGAAGAGCGTAGAGTTGGCACAGAGGTCAGCTGTGTAGTCCATGCAGTTTTTTAGAAAGTCCATGGCTTTTAAATAAAGCTCACCAAAGGTATACGTATGTCAGCACACTCTAACAGCAGCTGAATATCTGGGCATTCTTCCAAGTTTCTGCAGTGGGTGCGCAAGACTAAGAAGTCTTCCAATTTGTCACTAAAACGTCTTCCAAGGTGCATCAAAGAAAAAGGATAGGGACAAGAAGGACCTACACATCCCTTCTCCATCTCCATCCACAGTGAATAGCTACTATACCCCCTTTCCATGGAGTATTGTGCATATTGCTAGTCAAGGACACATGGAGTACAATACTGAAGCTATTCCAGATTGATGGTTCTCCTAAGCTTGAAAAGGTCGAAGCGCAGAAACAAGAAGGTGGGAAGGACTGTGGCGTATTCGCAATTGCCATAGCAACTGCACTTGCATTCAGATCAAATCCTGTTGGATTCGAGCAGAGTGGCATGAGACAGCATTTTTGAAATGCTTTGAAGATGGACTTATGACACCCTTTTCTTGAACCTACATTATCATGTACCAGCATTTTTGTTGTAAAGAGCTATAGTTACATTTCATCACAACAAATAATTATTATTGTTTACATGTAAAGATTTATAATTACATGTCATCACAACAAATAATTAATGGCACTGAACTGGGTAGTAAACTTAAGAAGTACTACTGAATGGTTATGTCTGCCTGCCGATATCCGTTCTTAATGATGTCTGCCTTCGACTTCAATGTAGTCACAGAGGCCCATCATCCACTTGGCACCTAGGGGTTTTACAATGCTCATTCACAGATGAAGCCAAGCATGTGCTTGTTGCTGTTGTCCCTGCGAACTGCACTGACAGACTCCAGCCACTGGACGTCAGCGTCAACAAGACAGCCAAAGAATTCCTTCGAAGGCAGTTTCAAGAGTGGTACTCGGAACAGATCTACCAACAACTACAGATGGGCAAGGAGAATGTGCAGCCTGTCGAAGCAATGTCAAAATGGTTTCTGTGCATTGTCCTCGAAATCGGTCAAAGGTCACCAGAGATGGGTAATCCGAGTCTAGCTTTAGCTCTCGCTTTTTCTTCTCAACGTATGGGAAGAGAACCTTCTCTAGATAGTCAACCATTGTCTTCTCATTAGACCAATGGTTTTCTGTGAAGGTGACATGCCAATCGTCAGGGAAAATTACGGAAGGAAGGCTTTTGTGGGTTTTACCTTGATAAATCAATTGTGGGGGGAGAAAGTCACCAGTCATGGTGCCACCAAACACAGCAATGATCTGTCTTTTGTCGGCAATTCCCGCTATTTCGACTCGTTTGAACCCTCCTTGGCCATCGTCCAACTCGACACTGGTACATAGTGGATTCCGGTTTGATCACAAGATCTCCTGGAACCTCTTCCATCTCAATTGTTACCTTAACATCAAAGACAAACTGAGCTTTCAAGTGTTCAAAATCTGAGACAGAGACTTTAGCTTTTGTACTAGCTCGCCTCTTGACAAACCTCATACATTCCATGAGGTACTTCGACCAGTTTTTGGTCAAGGAAATGTGCCCTCCATTGCATTCCAGTAGGTTGCTGTCATGTGATTTGACAACACCTAGAGCACAGGCCATAGTTATAGCTGTGTTGATGACAGCCCCATTTTCACGAAGTGATGTTAAGTACGCATGCACCCGCTTATCCAACTCTTCGCCCAACAAGAGTGGACGGCCTGTTTTCTTGCTGACAAGTTCATCTCTTTGCCTGCTCCCTTCCTTATGGCAATTTCTTGGAGGTACTTATTCATCCATGTTCGCACACTACTTTCCTTTAGTGTACACTTTTGAGAAGTATGGAATGGTAGCTGTCACTCCATGTTCAGCAGCTCTTTTTCCTATCTGTGCCTTCTCTTTTGGAGTGAAATGGTCGTGCTTCCCCCGCTTGGAGGTCGGCGTAGGGCTCTTGCCTGCTGCCATGCCGGAGGTATCCAGTACCTGCTTCACCTCCTTGTTGACAGCCGCGATGGTCGAAACTGGTACAACCGTCGAAAGTGAACCATTCGGCTTTGGTAAAATCGACTCGGCATGCTGGAAGTAAGTAAACAAGGCCATTATCAGTTCATCGGTAGAAACGATTTTCACATGTGGCATGTGTTAAATGGGACGTCCCCGGATGTCGCTGAGTCTGGAACCGATTCCAGGTTGGGTTTCGCGGATAAAACTTTTGCGAATTGCCACAGAATCGCGAAATTCGCGAATGTTTTCACCCGCGAAAGAAACCCGCTATACGGTACTGCACCACCTCTGCAAGTTGGACCATGTACAGTGGGGTTCAAATGCTGTCACCTGTGTATGCTCACTGTGCGGATATGTACATACTTTAACTGTGTTTAAGTACCGTCTAGAAGTCCTAGATCATAAGTCATGATTTCACATGTATACTTCCATTCTGAACTCTGTTCTACATTCCTGCATGTGTTCCGGCTTTCACAGTCACCCGGCAGGGAATATGCTTTGGTGGTCCAACAACATGTCAACCAAATAATATTATACGTCAAGAGCGCATAAGTAGATCGCCCAGTGGGCGATCTACTTATGCGCTCTTGTATACGTACATGTATACTGTTCCCACTTGCCTCAAGATAAGCAATGCCTCCATGAAGGCACATTTCTCAGCATAGACAAGGACATCATTTGCCACCATTGCCTGGTACTGATCATGTAGCTGCTCCAGGTGGGGCTAAATGGAAAGAAGAAATGGTTCAAATGGTAACTTATATGCAACAGCTTAGACTCAGGATGAATTTGCCCATGCATGTACGTGTTTCTATGACATTGCAAAAGTATGGATATAGGTCAGTACAGTAGTAACCAGTAGGAAGAGTGAACCTTCAAGCTTATTCATAAATACAGAGAGTGCACATTTCTTGAAAGTATAATGGGCAAGTCAATAGAAAAAGTGAACCATCAGGTCTATTCATAAACACATGCTTTTATGACATCTTGAAAGTATACTTGGACAGGCTAGAAGGAAAAGTGAACCCTCAAGTATAGTCATGGAAACAGAGTGTGCTTTTATGACATCTTGAAAGTGTACTGGACTTTTCAGTAAACCAGTCTATTCAAAAACACAGAATAAACACTTGGAGTTAGCCTCTGTGAACCCTAAAGACTATTTATAGGCACAGAAAGTAATATAAATCAGGGAAACAGGAATAGCCAAAGGTTTAGCTGCAGGATAAAAGCACTGCTCCATAAGATGACAATGATGAAGGTGGTTCTGGTGACAATCCTTGTTACTCTATCTCTTGTGCAGGCTTCATCAAACAGTACTTATGCTGAAGGTATGTATCTATGACAATATTGCATGCAGAATGGTACCTCAACTTCTGCATTCTAGCTCTACATTTTATGGAGTGAAACTGGTGATTGCTACATGCACATTGTATACCACATTTGATCATTTTGTGTACAAAGGGTGTATGTGCAAAAACCGTGAATGCTATGAACTCCACATTCTAGATGGCAAGGACCAGTGTGTCACGAGGGAAGAGTTTCAAAGAGTGAAGAGTAGGTTGAACGCTTTGCAGAACATCACAGCCATCTTAACAAATGAATATGCATCCATAGGCACAGGTGAGTCAATGACTGCCACAGGAGCATTTTCTGTTTACTGAACTGTTGTCCGTGGTTATGACACAAATTATTTTCACCAGATCAACAATGCGCCAGTGAAGAACACATCAACCGACTAGAAACAGCATTTGAAGCAATGGCAAATAGGTCACAGACCAACTTCAGGATGGGCAGTTTTGAAAATCCTGTGACTTCATGCAAAGAAATAGCCCGACAAAACCCAAATGGCCTTCCTGGGTACTACTGGGTCCAGAATTCAACAAACGATGCTGTCTTTGTCTACTGCACTGCATCCACTCAGTGTTGCGACAACCATTCTGAGGTAGGATGGATGAGGGCGGCCTATCTCGATATGACAGACCCCCACCAATCGTGTCCACAAGGCTTCAGGCAGGTCAATTCACCGAAACGAACATGCGCAAGATGGCAGCGGTCAGCAGGGTGCAGTTCGGTCACATACAATACTCATGGTATCAACTACATGAAAATCTGTGGGCGAATAATTAGCTATCAGTATGGTACTCCCAGTGGATTCTACACTGCAAGCTATCACGGCAGCAGGATTGATGGACCATATTTAGAAGGCGTAAGTGTGACACATGGTCAGAGCCCTAGGAAACACATTTGGAGTTTTGCCAATGGTCTTCTGGAGGCTTATGGTTATGACAGCAACCGTCACATCTGCCCGTGCAGACCCAGTAGCACAATGCAGGTAACAAGTTTTGTGGGGAACGACTATTTCTGTGACACAGGAGTAGTTCAAAATATCCCAAGAACCGGTACATTTTACTCAGATGACCCTCTCTGGGACGGGCAAGGTTGTGACCTGCAACCAGACTGCTGCAACGTTCACTCCCCACCATGGTTCTGCAAGCAGCTCTCAACTTCTACCAATGATGACATAGAAGTCAGGATCTGTGCTGATCAAGACGCTTACGTAGATGAGGATTCGCCCATCGAACTAATTGAGCTATACGTTCAGTGAAATTGCATAATTATGTGAAGAGCGCTCTGCCAGATAAACTAACTTTTGGATTTACGATTTTGCTTGGTTCTTACATGCACGTATTACTTGCTACATTTAAAGTTTTAAGTGATTACTGTTCATGCACCTCAACCTTGGTGAGCCAGATTCTGCATGACCAACTAAATTGGGGTAGTAATAGGGATCCAACCGTAAAACATGTACCGCATTCTTGCGCCACTTTAGGTTCAATTTCTTGTATAGGATCAAAGTTCACTCCAATGAGCGCCCACCCTTGCACTAGCCTCGTGCCTCGTGAGACAGGCAATGGAGCACATTCGTGAAAGTTTTGAGACCTTTTACGCATACCGTAGTGTCCCGTTAATATGCCCCTTATTTTGTACACTACATCCAGCCCAAAGAGGGGAGGGGGCGTATTTTCAAGTACGTAATTAGTCTCGATTATACGCCCCCTCAAAAAGTTTTGCTACGTTTATGACACTGCCAAGGTTCATGTTCACAGTTTAAAAAAGTACAAACAATCGCCAGTACTGTCTTCATGCATGGTCTCCCTACATCGGCGAGAAGAGCTGCACTTCAACTCGAGGGCCATATTACATTCACGATGACTTCGCTGTAGCCATCTTCAAGAACAGCAATGCTGTCGGTCATGAAACACAGAACATTTCCTAGTATTTCCTGCGGAAGAGTGGCAGCGAGATGACTCGTATCGTCGGCGTCAACGGTGACTACTCGATCGGAGAGACGATCGCAAAGTTGCGCACGTGTAGGTTAGATATTCCAGAAGACGCTCACTGGGGGGGGGGGGGGGGGGGGGGTATTTCGAAGGGGGCGTATTAGCAGGACACTACGGTACGTACGAATGTGAGGTAAGAAACTTTGCTTGCAGTCTCTGTGCATCCGTATCTGTGGTGTCTGCAATGAATGACGCATGTAACAGTTACGATCAGCAGATGCCATGACTATATTGAGCTGCAACTGTATTAGGTGTCACTGACCAATTGGGTTAAAAGAACCATGGTGTTTTTGCAATGATTACTCTCAGATTTGTGTAGAGTTATGACTAAACAGAGCCTCAGTTGAGATACGGTAGTCACGCATTATTAGGCACATGCACCTATATGTCCACAAGAAGGAAGTATGCACCTATAAGCCAGAGGTGCTCAATTTAGAATGACATTCCTCAAATAGGAAGTGTGCTTCATTTCGAATTATAGATTGTTCCACCCAGTGCTGAAGTCTTCTTCCAGAAACTCTGCCATTTTCGATCCTACTTAGTCAAGAGCGCATAAGTAGGTCGCGCAGAGTAAGAGCGTGTAACTTCCGGAAAATTTAAACCGGGCAAAATACATGAGTTGTACTAAAACTAGCTATAGCACGTCTAAACACTCTTGTAGTGATTCTTTCCGCCACGTGATAGTTGACTAGAGCGGCAACACCATGGTCATTATTCTGTGTTGTTGTGCACAGCTGTGTAGTTCTGAGCCAAGTGACGGCAGGAAGTGACAACGACAGCTACCAGAGAACGCTCTACGGCTGTGCTGAAGGCTAACCTAGTTAGCCTTGTACCCAGGCTGTACGAGGCTAGCTATAACCTAGTCTATACTTGAACAGTCACAACAACAGTTATTGTGTGGATGTGCTTACCTGAGGCTGGAGGTGGAGGACATCGACATCAGCAATGGTGGGTTGTAGGTTCAAATAAGCTCAGCTGGAGCTGAATTGCTAGCCACTTAGATCTTCGCACCTCACTAACGTGTTCACAATTAACGCTGTATGGCTTCAGGTGCAATCGGATGTTCTATTTTTAGTACAACTCAAGTATTCCGCCCGCACTGCGGGCGCCTATTGAAGTTACACGCTCTTACTCCGGGGGGCGTAATCTACTTATGCGCTCTTGTACTTAGTGAAACGCAAGCCAAACCTGGGCCTAACAGTTACTATGCACCTACAGGTGAGCTGTGCCTAATAATGCGCGACTACAGTAAACATAAACAGTTGTGCAGCATTGCACACAGAAGCTTGCAAGCGTCAAGCATTATATCACCAGCTCATCACAGAGTCGGTAGACTCTGTATGTAGGGATACGACGTACACGCAATACATGCCAATACAAAAAAATCTCTCCAAATCTCAGAAACGGTACACTTATAAGCCTTTATAACCACATACCGTTCATCTTCGAGTGTTTTCATGACCAACAAGACTCCTCGCATCGCGAAAAACCGTCGCGAAAGTACCTCACCAGGTACTCGCAAAACAGGCAAATTGTTTTTCTTTCTTTCTTCTTCTTTCTTCTTTCTTTCTTCAGACAACTTAGCTGAAGGTTGCCTCAATCTGTCACGATGGTTTTCGCACGAAACAGCAGCATTTTACACCGAGCAGTGCAACGTCCCATCGCTTTTTCGCTACCTCCAAGTCTTCACCAGGCGGCTGCAGCTGCCCACTCAATAACTATGGCTTCGTTTGTCACGCCATTTTCACATTTGTACGCATGCGCACTTAAACGATCACTTAGCAACGATACGTAATTATTACTCAAGAGCGCTGAATTAGAAACAGTGGGGAAGATACGTTGACCGATATGTGTTGTCAAACGAGGCACTCTTCTGAGCTGTACGCATGATTTAGCTAAGCTTATATTGCTCTATACTGTATTCTGTGAGCAGGGTGAATGCCTATCTCAACTCTCAACACCAATATGAATGTCCCTACTATAAACTGCCTATGCCATGGTCTTCAGACAGGGAGAACTCAGTGGCTTTGTCATCCATCTAGGGAACAGTTGACTTGAGATGCCCGGGCCTGATTCTTCAGCCAATGCTGGAAGTGTAATACCTGAGTAATATTGTCCACATACCAAGGCAAGGACACCTACTGCCCAGGTGCCTGTGAGGTCACTGACTTCTGCAGCAAACTTCAGCTCAAACATGCGCCTGCTGCCCCCCAAAAATTACATAAACAAGTAATAAAAAACATTAAAAATGTATCAGGATGTAGGGATACCAGAACAGCAAAAAGTAAGGAAACAAGACGGATGATCGAACATAACAGTGAAGTATACAATCACCCCTACATATCTTTTTTCATTGTACATGTAGCTATAAGGAAGAAGATCTCTGTAGGGGTGATTGAATACTTCACTGTTATGTTCGATCATCCGTCTTGTTTCCTTACTTTTTGCTGTTCTGGTATCCCTACATCCTGATACATTTTTAATGTTTTTTATTACTTGTACGTATATAAAGTGGCATACTGCATAGCCATTACCGTTATATATGTACCGTGAGCATTGCTGAATGAGCTTCACACAGGTGAACCAGGCAAGTTGCAACGAGGTTACGAGCAGCAACCACATCCCTCTTCACATGGTACTACAAGTAAAGAAGTCAAGGAATCATATTAACTTAAGTAACATGCATCTGAGAATGTCTCAGAGTTCTTCTTACCTTATCTGGAGCACCTCCCAGAAACCCAATGCAAGAAAACATCTAGAGTAAAGGGTTTCAAAAAGAGTAAAGAGTATATTCAGGTATATACATACGTATTACTATTTGATGGTTAGATCCCAAAGTAACCGACTGCAAGTGAGGTCACAATACCATGGAGTATGCATTAAGTTTTGGGATATTAGAACAAGCTGAACAGAGGGGTTTGCCTCGTTCCCAGGCCCCCACCCATGCAGCTTTTCGTCGCTTGCAATACAGAAAAGCGGGGAGAGCCTGGTATATGTTTCCTCACTGAGAATGACGTAATTGACAAAATTGATGGCAAAAATTTTCAGAATGAAAATGTGAAGTTTTGCACATTGTTCAACCAACTACACGTTCAACGCTTGGTGTGTATGACAGTCACCCCCCGCTGTTCTTAGCCCCAGTGCGCCCACATTCAATTAAGTCCCTTTCTACCCTTGATGTCACGCATGTGAGAAAAGATACCAGGCCCTCTGCATGCATTCTGCGTGCAACCGTAAAAGGCGCGGGCGGTCCTGGTAACGAGGCTACAGAGGGGTGGGTACTAGATACATACTCAGACTGGGTAGTATCCATTGAGCAGCTGCATAAACAACAGGTGCTGTGGTAGATGTGAATATGTTATAGTTAAACCACCCCCTAGACGTGTTTACCAGTAATATAGGAGACAGTTCAGGGTAACACCCCCCCCCCCCCCCCCCCCCCCCCCCCCCCCTGGCGAAGCCCGAGGGGTTTACCCGGAACTGTCGAGTGTATTACTGGTAAACATGTCTGGGGTGGTTTAGCTGGCTTGTAACATGGCAACCATAAAGGCACCTGCTAAGTGCCTTTGACAGGTATGCTGTAACTGCCCTAATTGCCATGTTCTAACTGCCTCTAATTGGAAGTTAGTGCTACTCACGTGACCCTCAACGAATCAGACGTCTCAGAATTGATCACATGACGGAGCACTAAAATCGCTTAGTGCTACTTACGTGACCCTCAATGAATCAGACGCCTCAGAATCGATCACATGACGGAGCATTAAATCGCTTAATGCACACTTTAGTGTGCATTATCTAGATAATGCACACTTTTCAAAGATCAAAGGCTGTCTTGGGTCAGTGAGTAGTTTAGATACCAGTTTGCAGTGCATCACGGGCTTATAGTGCACTCGGGCAATCTAGTTAACGGTCAAGGGCGAGATAATGCACGAGCCGACTAAAACCCGTAATGCACTGCCAAGTGGTATCTAAATATTACTTATTGCACATTTCAGTGTGCATTATCTAGATAATGCACTTTTCAAAGATCAAAGGCTGTCTTGGGTCAGTGAGTAGTTTAGATACCAGTTTGCAGTGCATTACGGGCTTTAGTGCACTCGGGCAATCTAGTTAACGGTCTCGGGCGGATAATGCACTCGCCTTCGGCTCGTGCATTATCTCGCCCTCGACTGTTAACTAGATTGCCTTCGTGCACTAAAACCCGTAATGCACTGCAAACTGGTATTTAAATATTACTTAGAACACACCTGGAACACGTCTGCACTATATAAACCATGCGTGGTGCCTTTGATTTGTATGGCTGCCATGTTACAACTATGAATGTATAACCGGGATCATCAATGCAACTGTAAAACACAGTCAATCAGTAGCCTCGTTCCCAGGCCTTCTCACCCCAGCGTTTGTCGCTTGCAGTACTAACCCACGTTAGTACTGCAAGCGACAAACGCTGGGATGAGAAGGCCTGGGAACGAGGCTAGTCAATCAGTATGCACACAATTAGAGCTAAGGTAAAAAGCTAGGCAGCAACCACTTCATGATAGGTATGCATGGGTTTACTATCACAATACCAGAGCTTAAGTGGCTTTGCATGTATGTAATGAATAACGCGTGCTACACGTACGCAACACCTACAGCTAGACAGGGTTATGCACATACATGCAACAGGACTGCACATGTGGAAAGCATACCTTCGTGATATAGCACTGAAAGACCTGTTGGTCACACTCCAGGAAGGAAATCAGACCAGTTTGAAGACATCGAAACTGGCAGTACAGGAGCAGAGGGTCTTGGGTTTCATAGCACAGAAGGTGGTTCATGACATCTAAGCTCTTCCCTTGCTGTACAGATGCAAAAAGTTACTATAATACGTACATGCATGCATCCCTTCAACAATAAATAGCGACTTCAAGACATGTAAATGTGCATTTAATGCACATTTTATTAGAAACAAAGCTGCTTATTGGGCGAGCGTGAGCAAGCCCCACACTAGTCGTAGTCTCGCGCGCGGCGCTACCGTATGGCGCTTATATTTCGCGGGTCTAAATTTTCGCGCGAATTGCTCTTTGAGAAAATTTCGTAGAAAATTTTTTGCAAATTCGCGGTAAAACGCCACACCCACACAATGGGCGTGGTGTACTATACTGCACTCGAAGACTTCCGTGCGCGCTGAACTCAACTAGCTAGATACTGTGGATTCGAAGTCCGTTTGAACGGCCGTGACGCGTACGCGTATACGGACACACACAATACAGCGAAATGAAAGTGATACAACCAAAACAGCACCTGCATGCAGGCTGAAACTGAATGATACAAAACAACCAACCAAATGCATATATGGTAAAGGTAAATAGATAAATTATTATTAAAAAAGTATAAAAAATATATTAGAGCATAGTGACATGACCTGCGAAAGTGAAAGTCAGACGAGGCCATCCACCCTGGTGGCTATACGGACTGAGATTGGGGAGATTCCCGTAGTACGTAGTGCGCGTGCGCACACGTGCATTCTCTAGGCGCGCCGGCGGGCTATAGTAGCTAGATCCAGTCACTAGACTATCTGCCAGTATCTGGGTGAGAGACGCTAGACATGGAAGGAGAGTACTATGCATACGATCAGTGCAGCTTTTTTGGTCCCATGTATCAAAGCTGCTCGGCAGACACCTACTGTGATTCGATTCCGGAATATTGCCAGACAGAAGACGTCATGGAAGACAGTCCTCCAACTACACCCGTCTCTGTAGTTCATTCAGAACCTGAAGTTGAGGTGCTAGTTTCATTACCTCAGGTAAAGTGTGGTCTGAGGGTATAAATTATAACACTGCACTGTGGTAGCCGCTATATAGTATTAAAGTTCAGGTCTGGGATATGCGATGTGTGAAGAATGGCACATAGCTAGCTCACCCAAACCCTAAGTTATCATTCTTTACATTTTATCCTGTAGCATGTGTAGTGAAGCTTGCAATGTCACTGTGACGACTCTAGCAAATACACGACTAATGAGTGCATGAATTGTAGCTAGCTAAATGATGTGGATATTGGTCTGGCTGGAAGTAGCTACATACTTTAGGTATAGGTACCGGAAACGCACGCATCTAGAACCTGCCCTGGCCCCTAACCCATTGCCCTACTTCCTGCTGGACCAATATCCACTTCGAATTATAAAATGCTTTTACTATTATGATGTAATGGGGGTAAAGGTGAGCATTAATTGGAGAAAATAAGGTGTAAACAAGCACAAGCAAAGCATGTTGGCTTGCATTTTCTCCATTTAGTGCTCACTTTTATACCAGGATACAGCAATCCTATGTGAAATTCCATTTCCTTTGTTGTAGGAAACCTTTCAATACTCAATCAATCTAATGAATCCCCGAAAGAAAAGTGAGGGCAGAGTACAGAAACTCCGCAACTTGTCTTCATTTTCATCCTTGAGAGACATGAAGGAACAAGTCTGTTCTATCCTGAAAGCACCTAACATAGATCACTTTGTTCTTGGATATTATGAGCCGGGACATGGATCCAAAGGCAAGAAACGATGGCTGATGGATAATGACGATGTTCGGGAGATGTAAAAAATATACAGTAAGAAGAAAGAGATTTTGTTATGGTGCCATGATCCTGAGGTTGAAGTTAACACAGCCGTCAAAAACAGGAAACGAAAAGTGACAGATGATGATGAAACATTGGCTCCAAAGGCTAAAAGTCGATCCAGATTTGTCAATGCCTATGAGAAAAGAATGGAAGAAGTTGAAGAGGCATATCAAACACTAGAAAAGAATCATGGAAATTCATGGACACCTGAACAATTGAGAGCATGGGCTAATATGTACCAAATGAAAAAACATACCTCTCTAGACGTACCTCCATCTGGCCGTTTTTTTGGTAAGAAGGCCGATAAAATGTCATCTCAGACTAAGGATGAGGGACGCTCTGATATTGGTAAATTGTCTGAACCTCTCAATGGCGTTAAAAGTATTGATTCTACCAGGAGCGCATGAGCCGCCGAAGGCGGCGAAGGAGCGTGTAACTCGCGAGTACCCGTCGAGTGCCATGAAAATACAAATCTGTAGTAGTAATGACTTCCATATTTGGAAAGCGGAAGCTCATTTAGACGTTGCGTGACACCATACAGTGCACGTGACTCGTACTTAGCTTAGCTTAGTACAGCACTGTTTTGACAGAGCCACCCGCAATGGCGAAGAGTGAGCTACCGATCCGAGGGTCGTGCTAGAAGGAAACTTCAGCTTGTAGCCTTCAGGAAGTATCTCCCCGCAACTTTCTATGTGCCAGGTGAAGGATTCTCCCATGAGATGCGCTATCAAGCGGAGCATGACCGTGCTGAAGTTTGCAACAGCGAAAACAGGCAGGGAACCAGCGAGTGTCAGGACGCCCCTGAAGGCTTGCACGCCAATAAAACTGCCCCCAGAAAACTTATGACGTACCCGATCTATTTTCAAATGCGGAAGTACGTAACTAATTTGTATTTACATGGCACTGAAGTTACACGCTCCTTCGCCGCCTTCGGCGGCTCATGCGCTCCTGATTCTACCCAGACCATATCACCAGCTAAGAGGGTGGCATTACGCACACAGTGTATAGAGCAACTGGAGCGGTGGCACCAGCTTTTGGAAAAAGGAGGAATAAACAAGGAACAATATGATGAGTTACAAGACAGTATTCTATCTGAGATTAAACGGTACTGAGTCCATATATGAACAAGCAAAAATCACTCCATGTCAACAAAACTGATTACATGATTGTTCTAATACAATTAGTACCCACAATTGGAGATCCACTTTGAACAGTATTCTTCATTAATGTTGTCCATTGCTGATTTCAGTACATCAGTGAGATTGTTTGTTGCCTGAATCATTTCATCGTGCTCTTGTAGATACTTCTTTAGGTAACTGAATGTTAGCTCAATGGGATTGAAATCCGGGCTGTATGGAGGCAGGAACAGCACTAAAATCCCAGACTGTTGCAGGAGGGTCAAAACATTTTCCACGTGGTGGATGGAACAGTTATCTAAAATTAAAATTGAATTGTCACTCTCTCCATCGAAGGGGTTCATGTTAGGTATAAGTGTACCTCTCACAAAGTCATAGAACTCCTCTCCACTTACACCACCAGTATGTAGTTCATAGCCAATCAATCCACTTGACGATATTGCAGCAATTACCGATGTTCTCACACCTCTGTTGAGTGATCGGTGAAACTGAGGTGTTTGGCCCCTCAATGCATAACCAAATCTCCTAGCACTGTCTCGAGCATCTTTACCGGTTTCGTCTACAAACACCAGCATATTCGTCTTGTACATTGATACCTCTGCCATATAAGCACCACAATATTGATCACTTCTCTGTATTGCAACTTGCTGAATTTTTTTCCTGGTGATGCCGTGCTTATGCATTATCCCACAAAGTGTTGAGGGACAGATCTTTTTGCCTGTGCAATCGTATATTTGTTGTATTATCTCTGACAGGTATAGGGATGGCTTTTCAAGCACAATAGCCAGAATAGTTAAGTTTGTACTGTTGTCAACGATGTTTCCGGAATATTTTCTATGCTTAGGTTCAATCTCCCCTGTAACTTCAAAAATTCTGAACACATTAAAAGCTGTTCCCACCGAGATGTTCAAACTTTGAGCTATCATTCTAAAACTACGTTCCATTCCTATACGTTGCCAGACAATCCTCCAACGCAGATCAGCGGAGTAAGGGGCACGCCTTCCAGGTTCTGCAGACGTCATAGTAGAATCTCGACGAGCGCAAGTCAGTAACGTGCACTACGCAATGTTTGGGTACAGCACGGGAATCCCGTATATTTGCACGCGTGTTCAAACGGACGTCGAATCCACAGTACCACAGACCATTTCGTCGGTGCGTTGTATTCTGCGACACTCTCTTCCCCACTTCCCCACTTCGACGCTCTCAGAGTTCTTTTTCAGATACCTGGGCGTTCCCCTAACCTTCGCCGGATCGAGCTGGCAGCTTCAGTATTGGCAGATATCGCACATGTCAGATGGTACCTCTTGGGAGAACTCTCCATGTGGATCGGGAAGCATACACTTCGACTACTGTCCATCCTCACTGTTGAAGTACACAAACAGAGCCATCAAGCTAGCTGTCACGCGCGTACGCTGGAATACTGTCCACGTAGCTGTAGGCGCACAACACGTGTCAAAATGTTCGTTGAAATAATTTCGCGAATGACCTGTAATTCGCGCAAAACTCGCGAAAATTTAGACCCGCGAAATTTAAGAGCTATACGGTATATGGCGCTGTACTACGTATATGTATATGTATGTACGTCGATCTGTCTCCCATACCGTAAATCTGGCGAGTGCAATATAACGTACGAAACATTGCATTCATTTCCGGACGTCGTACCGTAAATCTCCGCTGTGTGCGAGAGTCTGGCACCGAGACTATGAGTATGGCAACAACAAAGACACAGATCGATCGTGACCTACCAACCTCTGTACCTCTCCAGTGGCGACAGCAAAGACGAACACCGCTGGTGGACCTACCTATTCATTGACCTCACAGCTGTAGCTACGTGTACGTGTCCTGCAGAGCACATCGGGTGTGCTGGACCAGTGTGCAGCATGCATAGCTATAGGTTTTGTGTTTAATTGCCATATCCATATCGCCGCTAGACTGCTTCAGCTAGTCTCACTCTGTGTTGTGCATATGCGACTGTGTACTTTTGGTGTGATATTCTGTGACCTGAGCTGTTCTCATGTTGATGACAGTCTTGTACGTAGCTAGCTACAACTGTTCCACATAGCTAATTTCGCACATGCACTCGCTCACGCTCGCCCCACAATGTCACACATTCCACTAGTATTATTATACATAGAAACCTTGTGGGAAATAACTTATCTGGCGTGAATGAACTGTGGTACAATTCCAGTTCTGCGTATGCAGCAATCAGCACACTGAAACAGCTGCTGAGCCAAACTCACACCATATTGCTCTCCAAATCAGGCATCACTCATTGACAGAATCACTCACTTGTACAGCAGGGAAAGTGTACTGTACGTATGCCGGTACATACCACAGCTTCCTTCAGTCCTGGGTCCACTTTAAAAATACTCGTCCAGCACTCCAGGTAGCTGACAAAGCCCTCCCACTCCAGATACAGGATGGAGCTCCGGGTACATTCTGGAATGCAGTTAAATACAACCACACACAATAAAGTACAATGCATGATACATATCACTTGGATGCTCACATATATACATACATGTACATGAATGCTAGACACTCATCATTTGTTGATACGAGAAGGGAGACAAAGAATGAGAGCAAGCTTTCACCCTAACCTCAACCACAAACCATTCCCATCCCTGGTTTTCAGGAACCTAACTGTATAAACTCATCGTTTAGAACTAGAATGTATGGTGTCAACTGACAAAACTCCGCCTACACCATGCTGACAAAGCCAAGCAACACATGACATGTATAAGTGAATCAGGCCAATCCAAAGATGTTGATTGATTAGTACACAGGAAGTGACATCAGAGGAAATGCTCCATTGATTCTTTACTCTGGTAGACACATACAAACTTCACACATACGTACCACACTCGGGCTGTTGTTGAACCAGCTTTTGTACCACCTCCAGTGCCAGTCCGGCAGCAGTGCGAGGCATCATCAGGGCAATATTGTGCAGAAGCCTCGTCATTACGGACCGGTACTCTGCAGTGGGTCGTGAGGAGGACAGACAACAATTCGACAGTGGTGACCAGTGTGACAGTGGTGACTTTGATTATATGCAATTTGTTTGTTGTCAAATGCCTGCCCCTCATTGGTTATTAATTTTTGGGGCTACTATCACGTGATCTCAGACTAGTTAGTTGGGAAGTGGGGGGAGGTCACACATGCCCATGGATGGACCAGTGGGGGGAGGTCACACATGCCCATGGATGGACCTTGTCCCTCTTCCACACATTCCAACAATTATGACGAACATTATCATGGGACAACTGCACTCGTGGTAGTACAACTGGTAGGGTAAACTCAGAATGAAGCATCAGGTCTTTCTCTTACCACGTGGATGCTTCGTATATATAATTGTATCCACCAGTTCATACTTACAGCTAGTCTCATTCCCAAGCTGCGTGACTAGCTTTACATGTATGGCCCCCTCCGGCTGCAAAACATCATGCAGAACTATCAAGCAAGCAAATTAGTCACGTTTTATGCGCAGCTCACATATACGCAGGTGCATATTCGCTGCTATATACAGGTGCAGGTTCAACTCTCGTTCTAGCTACTCCTTATTCAGTGCTGTAGTCTTTTTCCATAAACTCCTTCAATCACACGGGGTGGAAACATATATATATAATGTGAAATGAAGTGCACTTCCTATTCAGGGAAAGTCATTTGAAATTAGGTGCATCTCGCTTACACAGACACTTCCTGTGAAGATAATATATGCACCTAATAACAAGCGACTACGTAACAATTCTGCAATGAGTCAGTGTGTACACTGTTTAGTTTTCCATAGCGGCCTTGATCATGATGTTTGCTCCAACTGAGTCACTACTCACGTGAAAAGAATACATTGTATTCATCGGCTCCGTCGAAGTCCATTCTGCTGTACTCTGAGCTGATGTGATTGTGCTGTGTAGGATCACCAAGCTGCAAAAAATGGATTGTCAAAGCTACCACTGTACAACCTCCAGTTGTAGAGGGTACGTACCTGACTATCAGCTGCATCAGATTCTATTAATAGCTCCTGAGTTGTCAGTAGCTCGAGTTGATGCTCATACTATGGGGTGCCTTCATAACTCATTCTGTTTGATCACTTGGTGAGACAGCATAATTGGACAACCGGATGGCCAGGTTCAAATGCCAGCTATGGCAAACATTGCTGCCTCTTAAGGTTACGGGATACTCGTGCGCGCGGCGTGTGAAATGTATTGGGAAATGTATACTTAAGCTCGCTAACCAAAAATCTCGAGTACGAAGAGCGTGAGCAACTTGATTCTGGCGGTGGAGGTGCGCTGTCACAAGGTGCAGGGCATGACGGAAGCTTTTTTCGATAGTATAATCCCTGGCAAATTTATCTGCTGTCTCGCTCGAGAAAAGCGGTAAATACGGCTTTTTGGTGAACTGAACTGCTCGTTTTTGCACGGCTATACAGCGTATCGATAAAAGCTTCCGTCATGCCCTGCGCCTTGTGACAGCGCACCTCCACCGCCAGAATCAAGTTGCTCACGCTCTTCGTACTCGAGATTTTTGGTTAGCGAGCTTAAGTATACATTTCCCAATACATTTCACACGCCGCGCGCACGAGTATCCCGTAACCTTAATCCAGACTCTAACTAGACTACACACTGTACACAGCTAGCAGGGATGCCTTCTCTTCTTGTCAATATGGCAGTGTGGGGCTACTGGTGGATGGATCTGGGCACTCTATAGTGTCGCCTCCAAGCTTTGTCTCTTGTTAACTGCATGGACGATCAACGTAAACCCCTTGGTGCCTTCTGTTCACTGACTTTAGGTTAGGTACATACATATTATACACATGACATGGTCTTTAACATTTGCCTCACCAAATATTAGAGCAAGAGATACTGGAAATGCTGAACGTCTAGAAAACATACGTAAGGCAAAATATGTCAGGTACACACCTTGATAAGTCGCTGTTGGACAACTTTGAGTACCTCAGGCAGGAAATTCTGGAACACAGGGTCCTCCTTGATGTGGTTGTGGGTGGTAAATGTCTGCCAAACTTCTGCAGAGGTCAGGGCCAGCAGCTGCACAATGTACGTTCAGGTGGGCATTAATCACCATCAGTGTTGACCCCTATACTTCTAGATGATACAACATGGACAACTTGCACATTCACAATGGAAACTCTGTGCTGTGCAAGGGCTTAACACTTGCTACTACCGGTACAATACAGCTATAACCGTCAGTGTTGTTCACTGGCAATTTCCACCTGATACCTCATAGTATGGCTAAATGGCATTTTTGGGATCCATTTTTAAGAGTCATTTGGAGAGCACAATGAACACGACATAATGGTCGTCCACGTGAGAATCAATAAAGCAGGTCTCACATTCAGCACGGGAGAAATGAGATTAAAACAGCAAGTTCTTGGGATAGTTGGTGGATGAGTTAGACTACAGACATCCCTGCTATCCAAGGTGTAAAGCCACCGACGAACATTACTCAACTTCGTTGATTCTAGGAACATGGTTAATCGGTATTCTCCATACAGCTGGCAGACTGACTGAAGCCCCTCCATGGTCTCCTTAGCACATGCAGCCGATTTTATGATTGCCTACATGTGCAAGCCATGAAACTTATAAACGTGTTTTGACCAATAATACACTAACGAATCTCTGACAGCTCTACATCTCCCTTCCATGTGACTGACTCTGAAATGTAGATCCTATACTCGGAAGGGAGGATGCGGAGTCTAGTGGTCAGTTATTTAATAGTGCACTTCCTGATATTGGTTGAAACACGAATATATTTATCAGATTTGAGAGCATATTTGAACACCTACAAGCACTGAGTCCATCTGGATGCATGCTGTTTGGTTTCCTACAGTACACAAACATGTACACACCACAATCTTACATACCTGGCTCTGGTATTTTGTGAACTCCAGTACCACCTGAAGATAGAGCTCAAACGTGTCTGGTCTTGTGAAACTGGAGTTCTGGAACTGAGGGATTGATCAACACACATCAGACTACATATCACTATACAGCAATTACTAAGTATAGGATCTACTAGGTCGACCACGGAAGTCATGCAATTTATCCTGCATGGGAAGGTTTGGCAGAGGCAGAGCCAAGGCTAAACTTTCCCCCAAAACTGCACAACCTCCGAGTCAACAAAGTAGATCCAGCTTTTACCACAGTAGTGCACACGGTTAGCAGATGCAGGTCGTGAAGTTTATTGGTAAAGTTGTGTGATTTACGTCATACCGTGAGAAAATCTCCATGGATAATCTTAGAAGAATGTCTTAATTTCCCACCCTATCCATTTTGGTGCACTTAAGTGTAATAATATTTGTTCCTTGCAGTTACGTAGCTACTATATGGCTAGTCCACCGAGCACTGCAAAGCCCTTGGGAGGTCAGAGAAGGAAGTTTGATGTCCAGGCCGTCCCGAGCACTCTAGATTCAAGTAACAGTGACGTGGAAGACTTGCCTAGTGAGAGAGGAAGCTCAAAGTCGGACAATAGTGATCCAGAGTCTACGTTCTTGTGTGCTATAATTTGCTAGATAGGCATGCATGAGAAAGCTCTGCAAGCTTGACTTCAGTGCTGTGACACTAAGGATGATGAAGGTCACCATCTCAACAGTCTGAAGCAGTGGAGATTGCGACAATTGTTGCACCAGAAACCTCAACTAACCTTGGAGTTACGATTGGATGCTTCAGACCATGGCTGAAGGACAGCATGCATCAATTCCAGGTTTCCACAGGAGGAAGCCGGGGTATGGAGGAAAGCAACCTCCACATCTGCAAGGAGTATCTCGCAGCTTGGTCGGCCCTCCAGTGCTTTCTATCATCTAAGAGAGATGCATCTCATTTGGAGCAGCCAGAAAGAAATCAGTAGTGATCGAATGACTCCATTGAAGAGTAGGTTCTACCGATAAGTAGGAAGCTACTTCGCATGATGGAAAGCCATACATTGATTCACGAAACGTACAACTGCAAGTTTTACATGTAGTCATTGAGCCTGTTATGAGCACCAAATATGTAGGAATATGTTGGCTTGTCACTGTGGCCCTGCTCTTTTCATGCATGTACTTCAAGTTAGCACAAGGATAGTACACTGATCAAGGTTGAGTAGATCTAGCACCCCATCTACAAGCTCCTGTGACGAGGCAAAGAACAAGATCACACCCACTAAGAACTGAAACGGGCAGACACAACAACTTGTCCTTGCAATTGCACACGTAACTGCATGGTCGAAGATGAAGTCCAGTTTCTGTTTTGAGTGTCAATTGTACTCACAAGGAATTTATTTGTATATATATCTGAGCTGCTCAGAGAAGATTGGTACATCTCCCCTAACAACTCAATTGTTTTGTAAATCTCAGGCACTTGCTTTCGACCTTATATATTAGCAAGGACTCTCTATATACATTATACACAGGCTAAACACTGAGACTAAGGGATCTATGCAATTTGGGACCTGGGCTGTAGTGTCCTGAACACAGCAAGGGTGCTACTAATGGCCCATGGAGGTGCAAGTGGCTACACAAGAGCTTGAGGGAGGAGCTAAAAGGTCAATGATACACTGGTGGTGTGGAGTCAGGTTGAGGGGCGGAGTCATACCGTAGTCGCGCATGCGCCTATAACTCCACAGGAAGGAAATATGCGCCTATAAGCGAGATGCGCCTAATAACAAATATTTTAATAATGACATTCCTCGAATAGGAAGTGCGCTTCAATTGGAATTATAGCTGTGTTTTCCACTCCGTATGATCGAAAACGGCAGAGTTTCTGAAAAAAGACTGCAGCGCTTAACAGCGAGTACCTGGGACGAGAGTTGAACCTGCACCTAACAGCAAATATGCGCCTATAAGTGAGATGCACCTAATAACGCGCGACTACGGTATGACTGCTCGTGCCTTGTATGTCGGCGCTAATGTCTGCCTTGCCATAGTATTAAAATGATAGTCAGTCTTATTGCCAGTCTTGTTATTGCGTCACAAAGGACCTCAGACTCATATGTAAACTGAAGTGCAGTTACCGTTGCTATACTCTAAATCGGTTAGACACTGCAAGTGATCTATGCGATTTAGAAATCTGAGGGCTCTAGGTTATAGCGTCCCGAGTGCAGCGAGGCACTACTAACTTAAGGGCTCATGGGTTTCTATCTAAATCATGTAGATCCCATTGGTCTCAGTGTTTTAGAGTATAGCAACGGTAACTACACTAGCGCTTCAGTCATCAACAAAAGAACACACGAGTCAGAGGTCCTTTTCGACGAAATACGTAACAGGCTGGCTACAATATACTACAACAAGGCAGACATTAGCACTGACATACAAGGTGCACTAGTTACTGTGTGTGCGCTAGCAGTCATATGGCTCTGCCCCTCAACCTTACTCCACCCCACCAGTGCAAGAGTAATCTGATCGGTGGAATTTGTACAACTACATTCTAAGACACTACATGTATAATATTATGCTACGTACTTTCCGGCTTAAACCAGACTAGTGGCATGCAGATACCACCCAGAGAGGGGCCAGCTGGTTTAAACCAGACTAGTGGCAATCCATGCAGATACCACCCAGAGAGGGGCCAGCTGGCTTAAACCAGACTGGTGGCAATCCATGCAGATACTCACCCAGAGAGGGGCCAGCTGGGAGGTTCCTAAGTGGACAAGCACCTGACAGACCCTCTTCAAAAAGAAGTATTGCTCTTCATCAACTCCCATAGCGTCAGCCTTGCTGTAGAGGGGAAACAAACTGGAAAGATGAAGCATTATGAACATGCATGGTGACATAATTAAATTACCGGTACATAATTGTGAATTGACATGACAATAAATAATCAACTGCCTTGAAGCTCTCCTGATACATGTAAGCAGAAGTACGTAACTGCTGAGTGTATATGGTTTAATTACTACACAATGTGTAACGCACACAGTGGCTTGCAGTATAACATCAAGGGCATCTTTAGAGAGAAGAACTAGAAGTTTTGTCCTCTCCTCTGCTGTGCGTTTAATGTCACCCTGGAGAGAAAGGAAATGAAGTTCATCAGTGCGGGTATTGCAGGGAGGTTCGTACGTAATTGGACAAGGAAAGGAATGAATGACCAGCAATACTGTACCCATACTCTTTACACTCCTGGTAGGTGAAAGTTTGTTCCGTGTCAACCTCACAGCATGCAGTGGGAAGGGGTATGAAAATTTTACCCTATTGCAGTCGCTGCCATGCACTGACCCAAACATAATAGGTTGCAGAAACTCACCTTGGTGGTGGTGTTATGAGTGCTATTGTCTCCCATTGGCTGCCATTGCTACTTCAACTTTAATTGTCAGTATACAACGTTATGAGCTGGTTTTGTCAAGTAACTGTGCATTAATTGGGGGTGAGCTATAAGCTACGAGTATGGGCTGGTGATCGATGCAATCAGAGTATCCATGAAGTGAGAGTAAGACCCGAGTCATCATTTTGAAAGGTGAGTTTGCCCTACCAGTGAGTTGCCACTCGAACAAGTGGCAGTTTTTCACTAAAAAGCTAGCAACATCATAAGTTTAGGCCAAAGAGTGCAACCACTCCCACCATAATCCTAATTCAGAACTGAAGCGCTCAACAACACAGGAACAGTTTGGCTATCATTCCTCAGTACAAGCTAAGATTAACGATATCACATGACCTCTTCTACCACCTGCCTTTCTTGCCAGGATCACTAGCAGGCACTCGCAGGCAGCTGTCTTCAGATCCTCTGAGCCGATGAGGGTGTAGAGCAGCCTCAGCAATTTGCAGTCCTGCATGAGCAGCATGTTAAACTCCACCCACTCCACGAAGCGAGTGATGGCGCTCAGAGCAACGGGACGGAGGTAATCAGACAGAGGAGCCTACAGAGTGGAGAGGACATGACATCTGTGCCCACAGGAAAAACTACCTATAAATACGGGACTGGACGGGCACCGGTTCTCCAACAAATCCATGTTGGTTGGCTGACTAGAACTCATGCATAAAGAAAGAGATAAAAAAGAAATTGGCAGATTCGAACCACTGCAGGTATAGTCATTATGGCTCATGCACTTAGGTAACTGTATTCACACATGTTGATTGGTCACGCCTACCGAACAAGTGCATTAGTGTGCGGTCATTTTAGCTAAATGCATGGAAATTGACCGATCACCGCATGTTATTTCAACCTCTGCTGAGGACCCAGCATGCACCAGTATGCTCAACCCAGAGTAACAGTTTTATTTGAAAACCACAATTCTCTCGTTCAGCGAATAGTATATTTGATCATTCACTCAATATTGATCCCAATTATAATAAAGCTACATGCTCCTCTATCCATCTCCCTAAGAACGGTATACAAAGTCTGGCCTTGTTCCCAGGTTCCCCCTTGAATGTGCGGTTTTTCATCACCGTGTGCACAGGGGGTGCCTGGGAATGAGGCTACACAAAGTCCAGCTGGTAATCGTGCATTTTGCTCTCAACCCCTCCCTCTCATCATATTTCACCTCCAAGTTTTGCAAGAGGAAGGCAAATACCCTCTCCAGGTTCTCGTTGAGGGCTGCCACCATCTCTCTCTTGCGTAGTGTAGAGAGTCCCTCGGGAAATGTGTGGATGTCCTCAGTGAGACGGCGGAAGATCAGCAGGACGAGCTCCACCTGGGTGGGCTGGTAGAAGAAACTAGACATCAGATTGAAACCATGGCAAATACACTGAAAGAAACAGACCATATTTGGCATATATTAATTAGAATCAGGTGTGAAAAGTACTATTGATGTGATTTCATGGCCACATGTAGTAGTAGAAGAGGATATCTAGACTACATAGAATAAACCCACATGGTCTCTGCAAATAGAAACCAAACGTCAGGGCTTAGCACAGCCAGTGAGTGACCTGTAAGCTGTCGTGTTGCTATAGTCATTTAGCTCTCAGTTGGATGTGTTGGGCCAATTGATGTCTACTTAACTAATGTCGAGATTGTCTCCCCATTGCAAGCAAATCAGCAAGATAATGCCGACCCCTTACCTTCACACTGGCTCTGTCCAGAAAGACAGAGTGGACTTGTAAAGCATTCAGCAATGCCACGATCTCTAGGAAATAATCCGCAACTGAGTGAACTTCTACCTTGCATAGCATATGCCTGTCAACAAGGAGAATCTCATACATTCTGTGACACAGCATATCCCACATCCTTATATGTGTATACAGGTATTTCTGGACAATGCTGCGCATGGGCTAACCAACAAAATCAGTATCTTTTGGGCAGTGTATATATGAGATAGTCGAACATCGAATATTCATGTGAGCTTCATAAGTAAACTAGTCATCTGTTGCCACCGAGAAAATACTTTCTCTTTGTCACACGTCAATTGTGGGTGTTTTGTCCAACTGGATGGAACTGATGACAGAACGCCACCTAGATGTAAAAGTCTTAGAGCCTCTTAAACCATCCTAGAGGATATGCAGTGGGATAACTTGGCCACAAGTGAATAGAGGATCCTGGAGAATATTCTGAACTTACATACTCAAACCATTTGCGCAATACACTCGCTTAATTATCAGCGGAGTTGAATATGCATACAACTATGTCTTGTGTGACTCCTGCAGTGCAGAAGCGTTTATTACACGTATACAGACATACAGATGTTTTACATGTCTCTGTGGGGCTCACTCAGCCTCGCCCCAACAACATACAGATACGTCCCGTGAGTTGCACAGTGACAGGCTACCAGGAGTGCGGCTGCAACTTGTAAAAAGAAAATCTAAGCTTGCCCTGCACTGGCCAAACCCACACTAGCAGCTATAGGCATTGTTTTAAGAAACATTTCTGAACAGCTCACGTGCATGGGAGGGTATACATGGATGTAGTTAGTTTTTGTATTTGTTGCTAGAATGAGACAATTAAATTTTGCTCAAGACACCAAAGTTGCAAGCACTGAAAAAAATTACAAGGTTACCTAATATTATGGCTACAGAAAATAACCTTATATGTAGCTATCAGCATTAAAAGTAAACCCCTAAAACCTTATCAGTTTCATTGCTGGATGGGATGCTTCAACAAGACTCGATGTTTATGTTAGGTATGCTAAAATGTCCCCACCTGAACCCTAAGACAAGAAGCTGCTCTCTACAGTTGCAAGTAGCTAGATGATGATGACAATGATGATGAGACAGGCCTACTGTACCCATCATGACCACTTCTGCTACCACTACCCTCTCTATCAGAGACTGGAGGCTACTCTAGTTTGTTGCTGAATGAGACTATCAAAATTTGTTCAAAGTTGCAAGCACCGATGAAAGATTACAAGGTTACCCAATATTAATATTATGGTTACGGAAATAACCTTATGGCTATCAGCATTAATAGTAACACTCAGTCATCCACATGTACACACAGGAATTCATTACTTTAACCTCGCATCCCCCCCCCCCCCCCCCCCCCCCCGTGAAGTACAAAGTAAATCCCTAAAACCTTATCTGTTTCATTTCTGGATGGGATGCTTCAACAAGACTTTATACTTACATAGATTGTAAGGTATGCGAAAATGCCCCCACCTGAACTCTAAGACAAGAAGCTGCTCTCCACAGTTGCAAGTAGCTAGATGATGATGACGAGTCAGAGTGCCATCATACTTGCTGTGCTACTGCTGAGCCTGGCTACTGGTGGTTGCCAGGCCTACTGTAGCCGTGATGACCACTTCTGCTACCTCTACCCTCTCTATCGGAAACTGGAGGCTTCTCTAGTGAACAATTCCCAGATGCTCTATGCACTGCGCCAAGCATTCTTTCCGCTACACAGGACTGTCTCTCCAGCTATATCCATTAAAGTCTGTATTGAAGTGAGGCAGATACAGTCTGAGGACTGTAGTAACAGCAAGGGCCAAAGTGGTGCACCAGCATTCAGCAACGGTAACAAGTGTTGGTGGTATGAGTGGACTTCATCCTCCCTCCTAGCTCTGCTCACAGTTGATGAGTTGCTTGCCTTTGAAAACATTATTTTTTACACAATTTATAGTAATATCGGACCAAGCATGTTCAACAGTATAGATCTTACACTGCGTCCTGAGTCACTACCTTGCATGCCCTCTTCCAGTGAACTGGAGACTACTTTGACTTCACTTCTGAGCTGGGTATGTGTCCAAATACACTGAACTCACATGGCTGTAGCTATTTCTGCAAGACTATAGGTGTTAGCTTTGGACATAATTAAAGCCTGAAGTGGGTCCTTTAACACACAACACACACACACAACACACACATACACACACCACATTCACACATACACTGTACACACAAATACACAAACAGATCAAGGCCTATACAAAGGCCCATGGGATACCAGAATCATGGAACAGTGAAGACAGAGGATATGTCGCAATCAGACATGACTTCTGGATCACAGAAGGAAACGATCCCAGTGTCAGGCACAATATACCATACTTTATTCGGGTTTTACTTCTGCTTGTATTTATCTTCCTCAATATATTTGTTGTAATGGTATCAGCACAGTTTGCTCCTCACTGCTACAACAAACTCAAGCAGACTGCCATTTCTTCATATCAACTCACGCCTATTTACTCGGCTACCATCATAGGGTTGGCTGTTATCAATACACTGTTTCTGATTGGCTCTCTTGTTGAAGTGTGCATTGGCCACCCTAGGACAGGAACATGCATACTTCATCCAAAAACAAGTTTGTGCAAGGATCTTCACAGCACAGACATGTACACAGACTTGATGGCTGCAGTCATTGCCAAGATGGTGCTCCTGCCCCTTGCACTGATGGTCAAGTTCATCATAGCTGCATGCATACTCAAAGATACCAGTGTCCCCATCCCAGCAGCAATAGACAAGTTATGCAGCTGTTTCTTCCGCTGCTTCTCACACAACACTCGATCCAAAATCATCCAGACTTTCGCCATGTGGCACTTGATGGTCAGCGTCCAGCTGGTTGCCATGAGTGTCATTCCCCTTACTATTACAACTATTGTCAGCCCAGGAGACACGATTCCTTTACTAGCGACTGGAGTATCTGTTGTCCTCTGTTTCATAGTCACAGTGGCCCACCTGCTGCAGCCAACTACCACCAACAATGACACCACTTCAAGTTGTCAGAGGAGAGTTGGAATAAAGATTCTTCGACTTCTGAGGGTGATCACATTCTTTGGCCTTTTGATCACACTCGGGATCACACTGGTGTTAATCTATTTCACAATGCTAAAGTATGGAGTCTCCTCTAGAAAGGGAGCGGTAGGTTACATCTTCCCTCTCCTTCCCTACCTCCCTCTTTCAGCATTCGGTTATTACATCAAACGGAGATTCTTCAGCCGTGGATGCAAATCAGACTGTTACAGCAGACCACTCCGACATTGTACAAATATGTCACATAGTACGTCAGATAACAGATGGTTTGCTGAGCCACAGTTGCTATACAACAACCTGGAAAGCCAGTTTGAAGACACTCATGCACTCTTGGATTCAATGGGACAATCATCTCCAATATCAGATACATGTACAAATATCTCGCATGCACAGCCCTGAGTGCTGATAATGATGGCTAAGCATGATAGCATTCAGTTTTCGAACATGAAGAGATAATTAGTGAAGTTATACAAAAAAAATTTTATAACAATTTTGTATATCTGGAAAGGTGAAGTGCTTATTAGGTGGCGATAAATGCCATCTTGTATCTCTGAGTTGAGAGTCACATACTTATGTACACCTATTGGGTCATTAAAGTTACAAGTGCTAAAATTAGCCACGCAGTTCACCCTCCCCGCTGTATTCTGGCTGACCACCTCACACATAACCTCGTCCCCAGGTCTCCATGCCTAGCTTTTGGCACTATCTTGCAGGACATCACCACTATGCAACTGCATGACTACAACACTGCTAATTCACTACTCAAACACATGACACCATTACTACAATTCCTAAGGTGAGACTCAAGCTTGATTACTTAACCCATCCCAGAATTCTAGAGACCAAATAATCTTATAGTCAGCTCTGGCAATTTCACAAGATTCACTACATGAGTGTGTGATTGAAGAATGAAACCTCTCAACAGAGGACACATTGGGCACAGTTACAGTTCGTCCTTTGTAGGAGGTTGTCCTCTTCTAAAATACAGGGAAACCAATTATTGAGACCTTGAAAATCGGGGGTGGGAGGGGAGGGGAGAAGTGTAACAATGTACCACGGACACTTGCTTTACACCCACCACAGTGAGAAGCAGTCATACAGCTCCAGGTCTAGCCGTTCCCAGCCTGGGAACGAGGTCAGGAATGATCGACTCACAATCTCGCAAAATTTCATTTCCTATACATACCCCACACTCAGCGAGTGTGTTCTGTACATATACCCCACACTGAGTGAGTGTGTTCTATACATACCCCACACTGAGTGAGTGTGTTCTACACACATACCCCACACTGAGTAAGTGTGTTCTGTACATATACCCCACACTGAGTGAGTGCTTTACTGTACATACAGTGTACATGTATCGTAGGCGCTCTAATTATGCGTCGCTCAAAAAATTATTATTTTTGAAATGCAACGCAACAATAGAAATTCGGTCAGCCAAACGGCGACGAACTTCGACGCATGATTAGAAAACACCTCGCTAGGTACTAAAGTCAGACGAGTGTAAACAAGGCTATTGCATAGCGGTTGTGTTTGTTCCCGGTTGTCGGACTGTCGCTGCCTTTTCTCCTACATGGGGCGTCCGTATCCTGGGGCAGTGAGTTGCTGTCTCGTACCTTCACTGATGTCCCAGCCATATCGCAACTGTGTCCTTATACATCAACATTCATAGGCAGTGATGTGATGAGCCCTCTTCACCGTTCAACGGTACTGTGTGCGCTTCGAGCTACGTAGCTGCCTTGCTGCCGTTATAATCGCGTTACGCAAATTAGTCCCCGGAGTGCGACACATTATTGGAAATTATTGGTTTGAGAAATTTTGACGCAAAATTAGAAAGGACGCATAATTAGAGCGCCTACGGTACCTTAGATTGGCTAAGTGCATTCTCTACATACCCCACATTGAGTAAGTGTGTTCATGTCGGAGAACAAGCTCGGCCAGTGCTGAGGCCACATCCTTTTGGCCATCTCGACAGTGATTCTAGCCAGGCTCTCCTTCACATAGCTTGCTTCACGGTCACTGGGGAGAACACTCTGTAGACACACACACATGAACACACAGACACACATGAACACACACACACACACAGGCAGAGGTGGAGAGAAAGAGAGAATCGCGTTAGGACAAAGATCATAATGTATAAAACGTTCGTACAGTAATCCATGAGTTGTTCTGTTAGTTTACGTAATTTACAAAGTCAGCTTGAAGTGTAAGGTTACGGGATACTCGTGCGCGCGCCGTGCGAAATGTATTGGGAAATGTATACTTAATTTCTCTAACCAAAAATCTCTAGTACGAAGAGCGTGAGCAATTTGATTCTGGTGGTGGAGGTGCGCTGTCACAAGGTGCGCTGTCACAAGGTGCAGGGCATGACAGAAGCTCTTTTTGATAGCATAATCCTTGGCAAATTTATCTGCTGTCTCGCTCGAGAAAAGCGGTAAATACGACTTTTTGGTGAACTGAACTGCTCGCTTTTGCACGGCTATACAGCGTATCCGTAAAAGCTTCTGTATAGCCCTGCACCTTGTGATAGCGCACCTCCACCACCAGAATCAAGTTGCTCACGCTCTTTGTACTAGAGATTTTTGGTTAGAGAAACATTTCCAAAACATTTCGCACGGAGCGCGCATGAGTATCCCGAAGCTTTTAGGTTAGCGAAGATATGTAATTACATTATACGTTTCCTCCCAAAGATATAGACACACGTTGGAACTACCCAGTCTTCACCTCCAGTCGCCACTAGCACTGATGATGCAAGTTATCTCGCTGCCAATCTTGGGTTGGTATAGTGCCAGCTGACTTGGGAAATGCCTTGTAGTACAGGACCAACGTTGCTGCTGTTCGTCCAGATAGCTACAGCAAATTTCGATCTCATCAAGTCCTCATGTCTGTGGGGGCGGGGGCGTATAATCGAAACGAATCGAATTTTCGAATAAATGCCCCCTCCCTACTTTAGACTCAAAGGAGTGTGCAAAATGGTGGGGCATATTAATGGGAGACTACAGTGCTAGCCAAGTCATATTAATACATACGTACATCAGATATATACTGGAGCAGCTGCAAATTGAACTCCTTCCGTTCAATTTTCTGGAGAGAATTCCACCTATACCTGCAGAACATATCCAATGACCACATGATTCAGATTCACCATGAAGTATGTAAACCACAACCTCATTCCCAGGCGCTGCCCAGCTTTTCCACGCTTGCAGTACGGAAAAGCGGGAGAGGGCCTGGTGTCTTTCTTCATGTGAGTGACATCAGGATAGAACCAATGGTATACCAGTTTGATTGAACGTGGGTGTACTGGGACTCAGAACAGCAAGAAGAACTTAAGGTACCAGGCAACTTACTACACATATCTAGCTAGCGGGGGGCGACTGTCATACACACCAAGCATTGAACATGTAATGGTTGAACAATACGCGAAACTTAATTTGCTTTTTCATTCTGAAAATATTTGCCATTTCTCGATTACATCATGCTCACATGAGGAAAGATACCAGGCCCTCTCCCACTTTTCCATACTGCAAGAGACAAAAAACTGGGCGGTGCTTAAATGGCAATTAATGACAAATGCCTGGAATCCAGTGGCCGAGACTGAACTACTATTCCGCTATGAGTAAAACTGACAGGTACATGTACCATCAGGCAAACAAATGCGAGCATGCAGTAACGCCTGGTCTCCACCGACTACCTGCATTTCATTTTCCTGATGATGCACTTGCAATATACGTAGTCATGTACGTATTGTCTTCCTAAAATACATTTTAGCTGTAGTCAAATTGACCAAAACAATACCACTGACAGGCCATAATTATGATCTCTCCTACAGCCCGAATTCAAACAAGAAGAATTAAAGGACCTCTAGGAGCAGTAGTGGATACCGGGGGAATTCATGTTTCCAATCTTGATTCACGGGCTGAAATTGGATTAAATGCATTGGTATCTTGGAAACACAATACCATACTCGCACGTTATTAAGCACATGCACCTATATATCTCAACACGAAGGAAACAGGCAAGACATTCCTCGAATAGGAAGTGTGCTTCATTCAGAATTATAGCTTTTTTTCCACACCGTAGGATTGAAAATGGCAGAGTTTATTCTGGAAGAAGGCTTCAGCACTTACAGCTGGGACGAGAGTTTATCAAACCTGTGCCTAACAGCAAATACATGCACTTATAAGTGAGCTGCGATGAATATTGTGGCAATACAGTACTACATGAAGGGGTGTCACATGATTAATTTTGCATTTAACCCGCTCTTGAACAATGGGATCACAAACAAATTCCAGCTTCAACTCTCAGGCAATTCCTCTGTGATTGGTTGGGGTGTGAGTCCCAGAGGAAAGCTAGGATACTACTAGACCCTTACTTGACAAAGTGCTCAATCAGCTGCAGTCCAAGGTGCCTCACCACCGAGTCTTGCTCTAGTGCCAGCTGAAACCCACACTGCAGGCAGTGCGGACTCTGCTCCTTGAAATCCTCAACTCTCTGGGGACAAAGTCAGTCACCAGTTCAAGTACATACAGCTGTCACTACAATTCGATAGGCAGCAAGGCTGCTGCTAATGTCTGAGTCGATAACTTCTCCTTCAAAAACAGCCTGGAAAGGACGCTACCTGTACATGCTGTAGGTCAAACCTTTTCTTCCCACAGGTACTGGTAGGGGGGGTTAGCATTGCTCGCTAAATGCCCCCCCCCCCCCCCCCCCCCCCCCCCCCCCTCGAAAGTGTTTTGCCCCCCCTTTGCGATTTCAAACCCAGACCCCCCTAAATGGTGCACTGTTGTGCACTATTCAATCACCCCCCCCCCCCCCCCCCCCCCCAAACGTTCTGTTTTGTTTTGCCACCGCCTTGTGACATTTTCTGAAATAAACCCTGACTTAGATACAAGGTTAATTCTCCAATCAGTTTCTATCCAAGATCTACTGTTACACCAAACGGCAACCTGTGTGTCCCTCCAATTAGAATACACGTTTCTAGCAGAAACCATATATAGAAATCATTGGGTCACGGTGGACTTCCAGCTCCTATGTATAGTGGCAAACCCTGGGACCCTTAGGCTAGGTCATGGCTGTAAACTCATACAATCATAGTGGCAATCACAGTGGCAATTAAGTCCTGGGACCCCAGGTCATCAATAGCCAACGTTCAAGAGTTGGGTTGTCATTCATATTCAATGAGCTGTCACCCCTCCCAATGAAGCCAAAAGTGTAATCAGTGAAGCAGTACTGGTTTCAGCTTACTGTATACATGTAGTTTACAACATGCACAACCTTCATTATTATCATGTGGACCCTAGTGCAGGCTACATCTGCTAGTACTGCATGCAGTTTTGTTGGTGATGCCGATCGTCAATTTGGCTATAGCTACAACCAAGTTCTGCATTGTAACACTTTACGTAAGATACATTAAACATTGAGACGAGTACGCAAGCTGTGACCCGTGCACCAGACGTTGGTAGTTCTTAATTGATGCTAATTAGCCATTCTACAATCTGATTGGTATTCCTGCAGTAAATACAAAATCTGATGTACTGTACCCGGAAATTTTGGCAGCCATTAAATCTGGTGAAATGGCTAGAAACTTTGCATTCGGGATAAAGATGACGTAACTATGCTTGCAGCAAGTGATACTACTCCACGAGATCACGAAGCCCCAGGACAGCTCGAGACATACGAAAGGAAAGCAGCGTACTTGGCTGTCTGTTTTCAGAGGTATCTGGAGCCTAGACCCACAATTGGCATCCAGCTAGTCTGTATTGAAGGTCAGCATTGCCCAGCATGTGTATGTTGTGGCAGTGATGCATGAGGCTACAATCGTTGGCCATGTTCCCTGAAAGTTTCAACAGCCTGTATGCTTCTATACCTTCAAACCTTTGGGAAAGGTCTGTGGAGAAGCACCCTACTTCCACTGGCAGTCCAAGAACATGTACTTTCCCCCTTGATTATTAGGATGATGTGCCTTAAAATTCAAGGTGATCGTGCCGTGCCACGCACGACTGGCCAGCCGTTTAATACCATATTTTATTTGACGGTCTAATAACTTACGAATCGCCAAATTAAAACATTGCCAAATTTCCCGGTATACAGATCAGACCCTTGCGGTTACATGCCTTGAATAGGGCATCGCAAGACTATTGAACCAGTAAACATGAATACTGTATTTGCCAATGCAGGCAATGACTTGACTTGCCTTAGCACAGTGATCTAGTTGAGCTGTTCATTAATTGGAACAGCTTCGGTTACCTGGTTGCAGACTGCTCTCTCCGCCTGGGCAGACAGTGGGTCCAGGATCTTTGTGACGCACGCCACCAGCTCCTGGCACAAGGAAGCAATAGCATTCTGCGACTCCATAGCCACCCAGAGACAGGAATAAAGAACTATTACTATTAGCGAACTTTGACCTTTTCACTCCGTGGCTCCCAGTCCCAGACCCAATCCGCAATCCGAGTTCCAGATTTTTCACCTAGTAGCTACACCCTACCGGCATAGAAGATTCTGCTAGAACCAACTTCCATGCAAACGTGCTTGTTGGTATTCAGGCAGTGCATTTAAAAGAACATAACTCTGCATAGCATGCACACACTCCCATGCACACACCCCAGCCCTGCCCCCATGCTCCCACCCCACAAGCACCCACCCCATGGCAGTCTGATATTGAGCTAGCGTTTGTAGGTATGTATATATATATATAATATATATATATAAAGTCATCCTTTTTGTGTAGTCTGGGCATGCGTGTGATTTATATGGAATGTTGCGAATGCATGGTGTGTTTGACGAACAGGGTAGCTATAAGCAGATCTTTACACTGGCGTAGTCGGCAGCTAGGATCGGGCTGTCAGTAAGTCAGGAAATGTTTGTTGCGAATGCATGGTGTGTTTGACAAACAGGGTAAGCAGATCTTTACACTGACAAAATAGTAATTGTAGCTAAAGACTCTGAAACAGCTGCTATAGCTATACACCCATACAGTACAACTGTCACAGCAACTGTCACAGGTAGGTAGGTACATGGGTTTACACCGCACAGGTACAACCCACCTCAAACTTCCACAGTATATATACAGTACCAGTTGTGGATAGGTAGTTAAATATGGCAGGTAGCTATACAGAGACTGACCTGCATGGAACCTCTTGTGCAAGCAGTGTTCATTCAGCTAACAGTGATAAACATCATTTTAACATGACAGGATGGCTTTATTGTAAAATCTGAGACATTTCAAAAGTTTTGCTCTCTTGATCTGTTGCACTGTATATGGCTTCTGCTGTATAGCTAAGGGTACCAGCTAGCTACCACAGATGGTACTTGTAACGCTTGTACTGTGGAAGTTTAAATTGTGACAACTAGCTACCATATATAGGAGTTCAGTAGTGGTAGATCAGAGTCCTGCAAGCTGGCTAGAGACATCTCATCGTTTCATCCTTAGTCTACTACACTCCAGGTGCTATATATAGGTACTAGCTACATTGGTAGACTAAATTTAACATCTTTCCGGCCCACCCAATGACCTACCTTGACCCACTACGCTCTCGGACCAACTGCTGTTCTGGCAACAGAGAGGTCCAAAGGAGCCTCCCTGGTTACATATGTGGCGGAAGTGTGGCAGGATGCCCCGCCCCTACCCCCACCCACAAAGTGGGCAGGGCGAATGGGCGGAGCTTGACGGAGGTGGACCTCCGTTCCTGGCCCACACATTCACGTCTGGGACCGAGATCCCCGACGGAGGGAGAAAAAAGAAAAGAAAAGGAACCCCCTCATCATCAACCACAAACGCCCAATTCCAAACAAACACCAACAAAAAAAAGGGGGTGGGGAAGTGGTGGGAAGCACAGACAAAATCACTTCTTGCTGCGTGCTCATGCGGTCGCTGGATCATGATCTCTAATGCGCATGTGCAAACTTCCCGGCTGGCCCTTTGATGTTAACTACGTCTAACCACAGTTAAACTTCATTTAACATCTTTCCGGCCCACCCAATGACCTACCTTGACCCACTACGCTCTCGGACCAACTGCTGTTCTGGCAACAGAGAGGTCCAAAGGAGCCTCCCTGGTTACATATGTGGCGGAAGTGTGGCAGGATGCCCCGCCCCTACCCCCACCCACAAAGTGGGCAGGGCGAATGGGCGGAGCTTGACGGAGGTGGACCTCCGTTCCTGGCCCAAAGAGAATCCTCCCGCCAAAAGAGCCCCATTAAAATTTTTAAAGAGGGGGAGGCCCCTGCCACACAACGGCCCTCCGACGCTACCCGGCTTATCAGCAACCCAGAAGAAAACTAACACCCACACATTGAATAGGAACAATACTCATGAAACACCACGCATCCATGAACACTCTAGTGACTCTACAGGCTAACAGTATCAAGTCTGCAGTCATTGGGTAAGGCGAGATGCCACACCCGTCAACTGGCTCCTGGGGATGCGCACGTACTGCAGGTATGCCGAACTCTCCCATCTGCCCAAGGTTTTGATGATTGAATCCTCAATGCCTTTTGCCGCCGCCGTTGTAGCCGCGCCAATATAAAGCTGTGAGTGCAATACTGCGACTGATCGACGCCCGCCTGAGAAAGAGCGCTCCGGACCTCCACCGCGAACCGGGACCGCGTCAAGGGACGGCCATCCGCCCAAACGAACAAAGCACCTGGGCAGGTCCCCCGAACGCAAAGGAAGTCCAAGACGGCTGCTACTGGGCAGAGTAGCGACCGCGTACGACCGACAAATAGGTCGACCCCTCTGCGGAAGGGATCCGTCTTGGACTGTTTCACGGTGACCCGCACTAACGTCGGTCGCTTCGTGTCGTCCACCGCTACGTCCCCAACACTCAGATGGACCGACGGATCGTACGCCCCTTCCGCGGGTACCGTTAGTTCCCTAGCTCGCATAAAGGCGAAAAAGCACAGGCATGATGCCGCCCACAGCATCTTCGTGTTGTGGCTGTTGCCCGGCGTTGGCTCCCAAACTGTCCTCATCTTCAGGAGAAGGGGTGGAGTAATTGGAAGTCGTGGCCGCTGCCCCACTTTCATTTCGGCCTCATGCTTTTTAATACCCCTCGTCACATACTCTAGCCTGGCCATCGGTGACCCTTTAAAAGGATCCGGCATCGCAGCCTCAATTTGCATATGTCGAACAGCTGACAAGTAAACTTTAATGGTACGGAATTTCAAGCCCTCTTTGGCCAAGTACGCCACAAATGAACACAGATGTTTCTCACATACTGGCAGCGGGATGACTGAAGCCTTTGTACAAAACTTCAAATACCGGGACTTCCCTGACTTGCATGTGCGTTGTGTTGAGCTGGCAAGCCCTTTCGAAAAATAGAAGCGTACAGATTCCTCCAGTCCCTGGAGGTCCAGTCTGGACGGCGGAGGATCAGCAGCTCGAGTACCTCCTGTGGCACTATGGACGGGGCGGGGCCTCTGAGGCATTGGGAACCTGGGCAAAGAAGAGAGGGAGGCGGTCACGTGATAGGGCATCCGCCGCCTCATTCTCCCTCCCAGGCAAGTGCACAGCAACAATTGCGATGTCAAACCTGGCCATTACAAAAAACAGAGTTCTAATCAAATGCATTGCCAGGCTACTGTTCTTGCTGCGGCCTGAGTTAACGATGGCCACTACTGCAGCATTATCTGTCCTGCACTGGATCGTTTTCCCACGCCAGCGGTCCCCCCAGAGGGTTGCTGCGATGACGATGGGCATCAACTCCTTGACTGTGATATGAACCTCCTTCCAATCCTCTGGCCACACGCACTGGAACCACTCCCCAGTAGACGCAAATGCGCCACAGCCCCACTTGCCTGAGGCGTCAGATGTTACAATCACATCTGGAGGCTTGCGAACCACTGTTGACAACAGGCTTACCCCATTCCAGTCTGAAAGAAACATTGCCCACCACTCCAGATCAGACTGGAAGCCCTTGTTGAGACGAACAAAATGATGCAACTCCCTCACTGTTGTCGACAAATCAATCATCCGACGTAGAAATGATCGGCCCGGTTTTACCACTCGACAGGCATGTTGGAGGAGCCCAATTAGTGACAGCAGATCCCGTTTTGTACAGGACTTCTTTCGTCACCATTGGCAAATTGTTCTTACTAGCCGCTCCAGACGTTCCGGCGGTAGCCGCAGCTCCATTGCCATGGTATCAATCAAGATTCCTAGAAACACCAGGAGGCATGAGGGACCCTCCCGCTTGAGCATCGCCAATGGTACTCCCAACAGCCGGCACACTGCTTCGGTCAGCTCCAGAGACACTGCACACTCATCTGAGTGTGGCTTCCCAATTAGCAAAAAATCATCCAAATAATGAAGCAGAGCACACACTCCCTTCTGCTGTAGTATCCACGCCAGTGCATCAGCAAGGGAGTTAAAGATTTTGGGGGCCGATCTAAGACCAAAGGGCAACACTGCGTCAACTGGATCTGCATAAGCAGAAATTTTCTATAATACAGTAGGGGTCCAGCCGCCCCTGATTAAAGCCCACCATAAATTACGTAGTTGGTTCATCAACATCATAATAGTATACACGTATACCCCTCAAAGGCAACGATAACACAACTGTTGTGTCCTGGCACCAATTGCCACCTTGTCCAAGTTGCGGCTCACTCCGGTTTGCTTGGGGGCCGGGTGATCACCGCCTTGCAGGCCACTGCTGGGTGGTCTCCCTCGCATTTCACACAGATGTGGCGGTAGCGACACTGCTTGCGGAACTCACAAACTCCTTCGTTCCACGCGTTCCAGGCCCTCTTGGCTGTTGGCTGTGCCCCTTGATAGGCACCCCGACGACCACCACGCCCGAACCTAGTGAACCCCGACCTGCGAAGTTCTGAGCCCGTCCCGCCCGATGACCATCCTCCACCGAAGCTCCCTTGCTTGCGGGACTCAGCTCCTGCCCCTGTCGGGAGACCCAGTCCTCCTTGCCCCATAGTCTGCCCTGCCGGCTTCTTGGGGGCCAACGCACAGTCTGCGCTCTGGTGATCTGTCTCTAAACAGTACTGGCAGGTCTTTCCTTTGCCATTCTGTTGGGCCATAAATGTAACTGTGTACAGAGCTGAGTTCAGTTGGCCCCAGTCAGTACCGGGTACTGTGGCCGCCAGCTGTCTAAACATCGTGTCGTAGCCCTGCCATCCGTCGCCCCCATACCGACGGGCCTCACGGATCATAATGGTCTGGTATGCCATTAACTGGCGAAACCTCTCTGGCTTATGACTGGCCACGATGCTGGCATATACCCCAAAGCACTGGATCCACGATAGAAAATCGGGCACCTCCCGCCTGTGTGAGTGCTTGGAGTATGAGCTGGAGGACGGGGTGTCCCCCGCCCGCCTCCTCTCCGCCTCAATAATTTATTGTCCCGGAGCAACTCCGCCATGTCGACGTAATCCCCCCTGACAATTTTGTCAACCAGCTTCGCAGGCACTGGCGCGAGACACTCGCTAAGGAGAAATGGAGTTGTGGCTGACGAGGTCTTGGCCCTTTTCACAGCCTCTCCCCCCCCCCTTCTTGGGACACATCCTCCGCGGACCTCCCACCAGAGGGGTCCTCAGTCATTACTGCCATCGTCTCTCCAACCACTGCAGTCTCTCCCCCGGCATCAGCCACGGGTAAGCCAAGGCCTGCCAGTCTCTCCACTGAGGGCAACACACCCAGCCCCACCTCTGAGGGGAAAAAACAGTGTTGGTCAAACACTGTGGGAGCCCCTTCTGTACGTTCCCTGGCCTACTGTAACCACTCCCCCTCAAGCACTGGCCTCTTGCGACCTGCCACATCACTGGCACACAACCCGCTGCCTAACCACACACAAACGGCCTCCTCTGACCTGACGTCACGCTGGTGGCCCCCCTCGGCCATAACACCTCTCTGGCCTCCCATGGCCTCGGCACACAGCTGACCACCCGTGGCCTGAACCTCAGCTGTCCTTGAACACCCAGCTGGCCTCCGCCGGCCTGCCCACACAACTGGCCTCCCCCGGCCTGAACACACAGCTGGCCTCCCGCGGCCTGAACACACAGCTGGCCTCCCACGGCCTGAACACACAGCTGGCCCCCCATGGCCTGAACACACAGTTGGCCTCCCGCGGCCTGAACACGCAGCTGGCCTCCCACGGCCTAGACACCCCGCTGGCCTCTGTGGCCTGGACACTCTCAGCTGGCAACGAGTTGCCCGACCTAACGGTCTCTCACCGTCCGGCCTTCCTTCGGCTGCCAGCTACAATGTAAAGTGACTTACCCGACGTAGACGTCCCCGTGGGTTCACCGGCTCCGGCGGGAGCGGACGGGTCGTGGGTGTGGGAGCCCCTCAGCGCTGCCGCCACTGAGGCGGTAATCATGCGCTGGAGTCCCTCAGGCGTCAGCCAGCCCTCGGTCGCCCGGTCCTCCAGACGAGGAGAACCCCCTGTTCCGTCGTCCCCTTCCGCCATCTCGTTCGATTACACCAGATCGTCGCAATAGTTCAAGCACAGACAAAATCACTTCTCGCTGCGTGCTCATGCGGTCGCTGGATCATGATCTCTAATGCGCATGCGCCAACTTCCCGGCTGGCCCTTTGATGTTAACTACGTCTAACCACAGTTAAACTTCATATAATTTCTATTTTTAGTATTTCCTGTAAGAGCATATACCTGCTAGCTACTCATCTCAGTGATCCTAGCTAGCTACATAGCAGTCATCACTTCAGCCATGGCTAAAGCGATCTTCATTGGAATCAACTACAGTGACAATGTGCAAGGATGCCAGGATCTAAAAAGTGTGCCTGGTGTATATGCCAAATCAATGCTGAAAGCTCTGACAGAGATTAAACCAATTTTCAGGAAAGACCAGTGTCGGTTCTTCACTGACAAACAAAACCCTGAAGTGGATGGAGTAGAGGTTGATAAACCCACAGAAGAGAAGGTCACTAACGCTCTGAAGAGTATGGTACGAAATGCAAGGAATGGTGAGAGCTTACTGGTATACTTTTGTGGCCACGGAGCAAACGAATATCAGAACTCACGTGGTGCTTTGAAAACACTCCGCGAGGACTTACATCATCCGCTTGTCCTCTATAGCACTGAGCTTGATGCCATTATGACAGACCTTCCAGCTGGTGTGAACATAACATTCTTGATACATGCCTGCTTTGGTGGAGCGATGTTCACCTATGCTCCAGACGGGATGAAAGGAGTAGGGCTCACTTCGGTGGGTCCAGACATACCATCAGTAGTGAGGAAGGAGCCCGGCGTAGATGACTTTACAGTCCACATTCGTGATGAGGTAATCAAGAAGCTTCCCGACACAGGGCCAAGCGATCCAGCATGGCCAACGTATCAACAAGTGTGGGCAAGTGTCAGCAAAATCATAGTCTCGGGCAAGACACCTGATGGGGCCACATTCAAAGGGCATGCCGAAATATATCATGCACCTGGAAAACCAACTACAGACAAATTTCTGTACTAGAACACCTGTAGATAAACTAAATGTGACTCTATAGAGAACATTTGTGTGATTTGCAAAGACATGATTCGATACAATAATTATACATGAGATTGTATTTTGTTATGGGAGTGCATAGAAAAGCAGAAGGAGAGTACGAGCGGGAAAATCCCACATGAAAGATTAATTTAGCTACTTGTAAAACTGAGCAGAAAGTAGTGAAGGTAAGTATTAAAAATTCCATCACTGTACTAGCCCCAAACATATCTTCACTATAATCGAGGGGCAACCGCACTCCTAGTAGCCGTGTTGCAACCCTGGCTCCGGACTCGCCGTAGCATTCCAATTAATGCACATGCCACGTGGCAACCGTGTTTAGTTGATCGCTGGCAATGGCGGCCAAAGGAAATTATTACAGTACAGCGCTCACAACTTCGCCAGTACAGTGAGTTTTGTGCACATAAGCGTCAGTCACGGGGACCGAGTGGTCAGAATCTTTGTGGGCTTTTCGTGAGAGCTGTACTGACTACGAAAGTTGAAGAGAGCGCTCGACCCATGGCGGCCACGGCACGACAAAAGCGCTTGTATCTCCACCACCAAGGTGAGTTTCATACGTTTGTCTAACTGCATGATAGCGATCATGACGGTGTAGTCAGAATATCTGTAGACCTGTATATATGCTACAAGGTTTGATTATTTAATTAATTATTTACGCAGCACAATTTTTCCCCTACCAGGAGTGTAATATAGCGGTAAATCTTGGTGGGTGCAAATTTTCATATAAATGGCTGTATTAGTAACTCCATCTGAAGAATTTTTCGTATTATAATTTTCAGGTGCATGCGCATCTGCACATTGCTACATGTATGCCCCTTAGATTCACACATGTACATGTTCGGGTGATGTTGTTTTTGGTTGGGGCAATGGTACTGGTCAGATGGTACGACGTCTACATGCAAAGACATCTGGGTTGGAATAGCATCAGGAGCCCACAATGATGTAAAATTTAGTATACACAGCTTGCACATAAAGCAATACACCAGGATATTGTATCCGCTTCACCTCAAATAAAGTGTGTGATTCATTACTAACAACACTGCAAATGACAAAAATTGTTGTGGTAAGTACTTTCTTCCCATGCCAATTCAAAGAATGCAGTGGCCATTAGTGGGCGGCTATTAAAGTATTAATCAAGTATCAACTCCCACTGAATTCCTTTCCAGGACTACGTCATAGAGTTGCCATGAGGACAAATTGTAATGCAGTCTAAGTAATATTTAGATACCACTTTGCAGTGCATTACGGGTTTTAGTGCACGAGGGCAATCTAGTTAACGGTCGAGGGCGAGATAATGCACGAGCCGAAGGCGAGTGCATTATCCGCCCGAGACCGTTAACTAGATTGCCCGAGTGCACTAAAGCCCGTAATGCACTGCAAACTGGTACGTATCTAAACTACTTAGTGCAACTCACTGACCCGAGACAGCCTTTGATCTTTGAAAAGTGTGCACTATCTAGATAATGCACACTAAAGTGTGCATTAAGGGATTTAATGCTCCATCATGTGATCAATTCTGAGGCGTCTGATTCGTTGAGGGTCACGTGAGTAGCACTAAGTATACCTTGCGGCTACTACTAATCACAAGTACAAAACTTAGTGATAGAGTCTCCATAAGGTTATGGGAATTTATATGGACTAGGCGTTATACTTTATTACATGGTTTCTACAGGTAGCTGTTTTTATAGGCCCTGAAGAGTTACAGAATTAGCCACAATTGTTCATTTTCATGTAATCACTTGTATCTCCACCAAGTGTGGGCAAGTGTCAGCAAAATCATAGTCTCGGTCAAGAAACCTGATGGGGCCACATTCAAAGGGCATGCTGAAATATATCATGCACCTGGAAAACCAACTACAGACAAATTTCTGTACTAGAACACCTGTAGATAAACTAAATGTGACTCTATAGAGAACATTTGTGTGATTTGCAAAGACATGATTCGATATAATAATTATACATGAGATTGTATTTTGTTATGGGAGTGCATAGAAAAGCAGAAGGAGAGTACGAGCGGGAAAATCCCACATAAAAGATTAATTTAGCTACTTGTAAAACTGAGCAGAAAGTAGTGAAGGTAAGTATTAAAAATTCCATCACTGTACTAGCCCCAAACATATCTTCACTATAATCGAGGGGCAACCGCACTCCTAGTAGCCGTGTTGCAACCCTGGCTCTGACTCGCCGTAGCATTCCAATTAACGCACATGCCACGTGGCAACCGTGTTTAGTTGATCGCAGGCAATGGCGGCCAAAGGAAATTATTACAGTACAGCGCTCACAACTTCGCCAGTACGGTGAGTTTTGTGCACATAAGCGTCAGTCACGGGGACCGAGTGGTCAGAATCTTTGTGGGCTTTTCGTGAGAGCTGTACTGACTACGAAAGTCGAAGAGAGCGCTCGACCCATGGCGGCCACGGCACGACAAAAGCGCTTGTATCTCTACCACCAAGGTGAGTTTCATACGTTTGTCTAACTGCATGATAGCGATCACGACGGTGTAGTCAGAATATCTGTAGACCTGTATACCTGCTACAAGGTTTGATTATTTAATTAATTATTTACGCGGCACAATTTTTCCCCTACCAGGAGTGTAATATAGCGGGCAAGTGGAAAAGGCGGATACGGTCGGACGCGGACACGGACGCAGACGCGGACACGGACACGGACACGGACACGAACCAAAAATCATTTTTCAGCCCTTTGCAGTGTAGGACAGAAGCTAAACATTCGCTAAAGTTGCTTGCTTAGCCTATTGAACTCGAGTCATCAAAGGCAACGTGCATATTTAATGAGCTTCAACAATGAAAGTTCGAGCTTCGATCAGCCATCGTCATAGATGGCATATTATTTCTGCTTCCTATGCTTTGGCAAAATGCTTGAGTTTGGTTTCTGCACTAAATAAAAGCTCTTCTAATCTTTTCGTTGAAGCTCATTAAATATGCACGTGGCCTTTGACCTCTGCTGACTCGAGGTAAGACACGAAAGACGGTTCAATAGGCTAAGCAAGCAACTTTAGCGAATGAATAACCACATTGCTACATGTATGCCCCTTAGCTTCACACATGTACATGTTCGGGTGATGTTGTTTTTGGTTGGGGCAATGGTACTGGTCAGATGGTACGACGTCTACATGCAGAGACATCTGGGTTGGATTAGCATCAGGAGCCCACAATGAGTAAAATTTAGTATACACAGCTTGCACATAAAGCAATACACCAGGATATTGTATCCGCTTCACCTCAAATAAAGTGTGTGATTCATTACTAACAGCACTGCAAATGACAAAAATTGTTGTGGTAAGTACTTTCTTCCCATGCCAATTCAAAGAATGCAGTGGCTATTAGTGGGCGGCTATTAAAGTATTAATCAAGTATCAACTCCCACTGAATTCCTTTCCAGGACTACGTCATAGAGTTGCCATGAGGACAAATTGTAACGCAATCTAAGTATACCTTGCGGCTACTACTAATCACAAGTACAGAACTTAGTGATAGAGTCTCCATAAGGTTATGGGAATTTATATGGACTAGGCGTTATACTTTATTACATGGTTTCTACAGGTAGCTGTTTTTATAGGCCCTGAAGAGTTACAGAATTAGCCACAATTGTTCATTTTCATGTAATCACTTAATTTCAGTGAATGCAGATTTTACCTGTGCTTGCTATAAATTTAGCGCCCATAATTTTAGCTTCAATCTTCCCTTGTGTGGACAATTTTGCTGTGCCCTACCATACCTGATTCAGGTGTCCAGTAACTTTGAGGTTTAGTAATAGGCGGTGGTTATCATAGACTCTATAATTATGTAGGGATACAACGGACACGCAATTGAAGCTAATACAAACAAATCTTCCCAAATCTCTCCAAATCTCAAAAACGGGCGGCAAATAAGCCTTTATGACAACTTACTATTCGTCTTCGAGTGTTTTCCTGGCCCAGAAGACTCCCAGTGTCGTGAATAACCGCCGCGAAAGTACCGTGCCAAAAGTCGCCAAACCGCCAAAATCGGTTTTCTTCTTCTTCTTTCTTCAGACGGGCTAGTTCAAATTTGGCTGACTCCCTCACGACGGTGTTTGCACAAAACAGCAGCATTTTACACTGAGCAGTGCACGACCCCATCGCGAAGTCTCACCATGGATAATACTATAATATATTATCGCAACCGCCTACTCGATAACTATGGCTTCATGTGCGACGCCATTTTCTTCATATGTGCGCATGCGTAGAGCAACTTTGAACTTTGAACTCAAAATTGTGTACTGTGTGCGGAGTGAATGCTACTAAGTATGCTGCTATAAAAATGAGGTAAACAAATGTAAAAAACATTAAAAATGTATGGAGATGTAGGGATAACAGAACAGCAAAAAGTATGTAAAAAAAGCAGGGATGATGGCATAAAACAGTTCAGTGTACAACACCCTACATACTTGTAGGATGTTTTTTACTCTTGTAGTTACCCCGCGCACGCATGCGCGAAGCGGGGTTAAGCAATCGGTTTTGTCTGTCTGTCGTCTGTCTGTCTGTCAGGCAAAAAAAATTGAAATCTCGCCACATAAACCATCTAAATGGGGTCAAACAATAGCAAATAGCAAAAAACTGCTCTATGTGTACCTGACTGAAGTCAAGGCGCTCCGTTTCGCTGTATTTCGGCTATTTCCTACTTTCATAACTATTCATAACATTGGCTCCACCTCTTCGTGACCATCAAGAACAGGACACGCGGTGCATTTGGAAACTTCATGATTCGAGATGACCGCTAGGAAACAGTGTTTTCTCACGATCTATGTACTTCACAGACATCATGGCTATTGTTTCGGCTGTTCTTTCCAGCTATTTCCTATTATTCGTAACATTTGGCCCCACCTCTCCAGCTTCACAATATGTTGTATATACGGTAAGCGGTCACTCCCACACCTTGGATATGGGCATGCACTGTATATACGCGATCGCCGCCCTGTTTGATGCGCATCGGCCGGCAGAGATGTCACGTCAATTGTAGCTGCACTGCATGCATTCTGGCCTGTGGACGTTCAGCGCGGGGTATGTGTTCTATGAACACCTCTAGTTATAGTAATGCTTAGTCTCGTTCCCAGACCCTCATATGCATGGAAGGAGAGTCTGGTCAATATAGTACAAAATTTAGGAACACCACGGAATTTCGGCAGCAGACATTGTGGTTCAGGGTTCAGGCACTACAGGTGTTCTATTAACTTCCTATAGCAGACATTGTGGTTCAGGGTTCAGGCACTAGCTACAGGTGTTCAATATTAACTTCCTATAGCAGACATTGTGGTTCAGGGTTCAGGCACTAGCTAGCTACAGGTGTTCAACATTAACTTCCTATAGCAGACATTGTGGTTCAGGGTTCAGGCACTACAGGTGTTCAATATTAACTTCCTATAGCAGACATTGTGGTACAGGGTTCAGGTATACTACACATGTAGCTATTTCCATTAACTTCCTATAGCAGACATTGTGGTACAGGGTTCAGGTATTACAGTTCAGGGTTCAGGCACTGTAGGCGGTTGCTATTCACCATTGTGCTTATGTGGTAGCTAGTAACTTCCTATAGCAGACATTGTGGCTCATGTACATGTGCTTCTATGACATCACAAAAGTATTGGATAGGCCAGTAGTATCTTGCACAGGTCAGTAGTAGGAAGAGGAACCTCAAAGTCTATTCATAAACAGAACCTTGAAGACTATTCATAGGCACAGAAACTATATAAATCAACAAAACCAGGGGAATAGCCAAAGGTTGAGCTGCATGATAACAGCACTGCTGGATGACAATGATGAAGGTGGTTCTGGTGGCAATCCTTGTTACTCTATCTCTTGCACAGGTTTCATCAACATATGTTGAAGGTATGTAGCTATCTATGACAACTATGCCTGCAGAATAGCTAGTACCTCAGCTTCTGCATTCCAGGTGTATCTTTTTATGGAGTAAATTTAAACTGGTGATGGTTACATAGGCATTTTGATCATGCCTATATCATTATGTGTGTGTGTCTAGTTAATGTACAAAAGGGTGTATGTGAAAAAACCGTGAATGCTATGAACTTCACATTCTAGATGGCATGAACCAGTGTGTGACGAGGGAAGAGCTTAAAAAACGGCTGAATGCTTTGCAGAACATCACAGCCATCTTAATAAGTGAATATGTATCCATAGGCACAGGTGAGATAACGACTGGCTCAGGAGCATTTTCTGTTTCACCAGATCAACAATGTGCCAGTGAAGAACACGTCAATCAACTTGGAAAAGCATTTGAAGCAATGGCATTTATATCACAGACCAACTTCAGGACGGGTAGTTTTGAAAATCCTGCGATTTCATGCAAAGAAGTAGCCCAACAAAACCCAAACAGCATCCCTGGGTACCACTGGGTCCAGAATTCGACAAACGATGCTGTGTTTGTCTACTGCACTGCATCCACTCAGTGTTGCGACAGCCATTCTGAGGTAGGATGGATGAGGGTGGCCTATCTTGATATGACAGACCCCAACCAATCATGTCCACAAAGTTTCAGACAGGTCAATTCAACGAAACGAACATGCGCAAGAAGGCAACATTCAGCAGGGTGCAGTTCGGTCACTTACAATACACATGGTATCAACTACACAAAAATCTGTGGGCGAATAATTGGCTATCAGTATGGTTCACCAAGTGGATTCTACACTCCATTCTATCATGGCAGCAGCATCGATGGACCATATTTAGAAGGTGTCAGTGTGACACATGGTCAGAGCCCTCGGAAACACATTTGGAGTTTTGCAAATGGTCTCCTAGAGGCTTACGGTTATGACAGCAACCGTCACATCTGTCCGTGCAGACCTAATAGCACAATGCAGCAGTACATACCAGGTTTTGTGGGCAATGACTATTTTTGTGACACAGGATTGGCTCAAGGAACCCCAAGAACTGGTATATTTTACTCAGATGACCCTCTCTGGGATGGGCAAGGTTGTGACCTGCAACCGGACTGCTGCAACGTTCACTCCCCACCATGGTTCTGTAAGACACTCAATTCTACCAACGATAATATAGAAGTCAGGATTTGTGCTGATGAAGAAGCGTACGTAAATGAGGATTCACCCATCGAACTAGTTGAGCTCTACATTCAGTGAAATTGCAAACAATGATTATGTGAAGAGAGTGTTTTCCAGATAAATTGACTTCTGGATTTACTTCTAATGCTTTTGCTTTAGTTCTTACATGTGCATTTAAAGTTTTGATTGATCACTGTTTCTTCATCCTTGGTGAGTCAGATTCTGCATGCATGACCAACTAGTATACCGTAATCTCCCGATAATATGCCATGGGCAATGACCATTAGTGGCTGCTCAAAGGGGGGGGGGGTACTTTGGTGAATGTCCCTCCCCACCCATTCGGAAGTAGGCCCACCCAAATGCACGAGATCCAGTATGCGTAATACATAAACATACAATCACTAATATATCTTATGTATGCGTAACACATTAAGATATTAAGCGTGTGTACACTTGTGTGTGACTAACAGAAGTGACGAGGGACTTACACTAGTGACGTATGTACGACCTTCGTACCTTGCTTGATACCCTCTGAACCTCAATGCTCAAGAACATTGAACCTTCCAGAATGGCTGGGGGATGCAATCGGGGGAGCAGCAGCTGAAACGGACACAATCGGGGAGCAGCAGCTGAAGCGGACACGATCGAGGAGTAGCAAGCTGAAGGCGACGCAATCGGGGGTCAGCAGCTTTTCTGAGACGGCTGCCCGGGACCAGATAGCTCATGCATAGGCGAATGAGGAGCGAGTAGCTGAGCGGGAAGGTGAGCTAAGCTACTTTTACACACACATAATTATTAAGGAGTCCAACTATGTGATGGGCTAGGTCACAAAGCAACTAACTACAGGTATGAACATGCAGCGAGAGCAACAATACCATAGAGTATGTATCAGTCACCCATGTGGTGTGGGTGATGAGTGTGTGTGATGGTCCTTCTATGGGTGTGGGTGATGAGTGTGTGTGATGGTCCTTCTATGGGTGTGGGTGATGAGTGTGTGTGATGGTCCTACTATGGGTGAGGGTGATGAGTGTGTGTGATGGTCCTACTATGAGTGAGTGTGATGAGTGTGTGTGATGGTCCTACTATGAGTGAGGTTAATGAGTGTGTGTGATGGTCCTACTATGAGTGAGGGTGATGAGTGTGTGTGATGGTCCTACTATGAGTGAGGCTGATGAGTGTGTGTGATGGTCCTACTATGGGTGTGGGTGATGAGTGTGTGTGATGGTCCTACTATGGGTGAGGGTGATGAGTGTGTGTGATGGTCCTACTATGGGTGAGGGTGATGAGTGTGTGTGTGATGGTCCTACTATGGGTGAGGCTGATGAGTGCGTGTGATGGTCCTACTATGGGTGATGGTGATGAGTGTGTGTGATGGTCCTACTATGGGTGAGGGTGATGAGTGTGTGTGTGATGGTCCTACTATAGACCATGAAAATCAAAACCAAGACTCATGATAACATGGAGCATTCTGTAAAACAATGATGTCATCATGCGCTCTTGCCTGGCCTTATGGTCGCGGCTCGTAAGTCAGAATCCCAGCAACACCATTTTTCCTCCACAAAACTGGTACGGCCATGGCCGTACCGGCCATACTGGTGGCGTCGGCCCTGGCATGTGTGATGGTCCTACTATGGGTGAGGTGATGAGTGTGTGTGATGGCCTACTATGGGTGAGGGTGATGAGTGTGTGTGATGAGTAACTTTGTGTGATGAGTGAGTGCGTGTGATGAGTGGGGGTAATGGATGAGGGTATAATGAGTGATGGGAGAGGATTTGTACCTTAGCTTCATTTGGCAGTAGCGCTGTCTTCAGTCTCTTCATCAAGTCTATTACTTCGTTGTGTTCTGCAGGGAGGGAGGTAGAAAGATGGTGATCGAACCTTTCCCAGAAGACATGTCAATTGATGGAAATAGACAAAATTGCTTTCATCTACTCAAAAGCAACATTACTAAATAGATAGCCTCATTCCCATGAAGTCCCCCCCCCCCCCCCCCCCCCCCCCCCCCCCCGGGCTCCCCCCAAGGTTTCGGCACTTACAGTATGTGGGAGAGCCTGGGCAACAATTAGGCTACTCAGATGGGAAGGTTAGCAAGTTCCACAAAGCCCTCTCCTTGATCCCACAAAGGACACCAACCTCTGCAGCAACGATATCCGGATCCAGCCTACAACACCAACAGTGTCATCAACAAGCTAGGTGACCAAAAAATTATTATTTCATGTAGCTGCTGATTGCAGATTAGCTGAAACCTTCAATAATCATAGTAGTTCTTGCATGGACGGGGAAACTGATCTTACTTTAAACCTGTAGCCCAATAAGCTGGCCCATGGGTGTAGCTAGCATTGAGGCAGAGGAGGAAGTTGCCTCCTCGCTTTTCTGAATAATGACGCGCGTGTCCGGAGTCCTAGATCCTCACACACGCCGCGTATGATGTGCATTTGATCTGATGACAGAGACAGGGGCTATAGGGCTGGTACCGAGATTTGCTATAGATACAGCATGGCTATTATGGTTTATAGACTACCGAACCTGAGGGGCGCGGTCTGATGGTGAGTATCAGCCATACAGCACACGACTGCCATGTTATGTACAATTCATCCTAAGAGCAGGGTGCACACGCATTGCTAGGTAACTATAGTATACCACTATAGCAGCATTAGACACGTCCTGTCAACATGCGCCTTAGTACCTCAAGATGACAAACTCCACTAGTGTGTTTCCATGTCCCCAGGGCAGTGGTATAAGTATAGGTTTTATCCCTGGCCAACTACGCACACATGTTGTAATCACAATATCTATATTTAGTATGCAAGTATAAGAATGCCCTGCACTTCCTGTAATATTGAGTTGAGTCTTTTGATGAGTTTTGACAGTGACGGGACATAAGACCCATTATAGGAGCCTAGTGCCTCTCCTCCCTCTCACACACCACTCACTGTCTGTTCACTTCTTTATCGGCGGAGGGTCTCTCCACGGTATCTGCCAACTCCCTCATCTCTTCATCAGTTTTCAGTGTCTTATAATTAGACTCCTAAAGAATAAAGTGGTGGAGCATCACTTTATCTCTGGGATCATCAGACACCAATTCAAATCACAGCCACACCCAGAGAGGCACACAATCAAGTTAATCCCTCACCACTTACACTTTTGGATGTCTACAATAATTTAAGACAGACCACAACACATTCACAGTGGTGACTAGATTACTATGCTAGCTAGCATGGCCATGGTGGTCATCTCTGCAGGGTTTTCCCTAGCTATTAAAGCATAGCTACAGGAGTGTTGGTAGCTATCTTTCTCCCAGCCTACCTTCTTTACCTTTGCCCTCTCCTTCTCCCCATTCTCTCACAACTTTCGACCAGATGGGCTATAAACAGAACTACAGTCTCAAGCCAACTGTCAGGCAACAACCTCGGCCTCGTTCCCAGACGCCAAGCCTCTTCAAACTTATTCCCAAGCTGCTTGGGATCTGGGCACAATCCTATTTGCCTGCGGTTCCGGAACAAGTAAAATTTGAAGTCAACTACAAGAGGCAGCAGCAGAGGGAGCGCCAATGGAAGAGGGATCACCGGAGGAGGCCAACGCCATTGGAGACTGAAGAAAACGACAGAGACGGAAACACTCTCACCATTGACCACAGTTTACGGGTAAACAGGCCATTTCCCGCCAAAATTCGAATGGTTGACACCAACCAATCAAATTACAGCGTTACCTGAACCGGCGCGCGCGTTGCCGGCCGGCTTTTGCGGGTATCAGATAACGCAGTAGCGCCGTTCTCTATTTATCTATACCAGGGTATACCAAGGGTTTCATCTGGCATGTGGGAAGATTCCCCCCACACACAGCCATGCTTCCCTATCAACTTTCGTAATGATAGGTGCTCCTCTCCACACATTTCTTTAAACGCTTGCTGTGACATAGGCGTAAGTATTTAAACAACTGCATGTGAGTTCAGGTCTAGTTCAGTAGTAAGTAGTTAGAGATACTTCGAAGCATTAACACGTTATATTAATTTAGCTAGTGCTACAGTGATCTGTGACCGACGCTGCAGGTTGAAGGTGAATCGCCAACCAGATAATCGGATCATTTTCGGTTGAAGATGGCAGCTTACCTGCTGCACGTAGTACTCCTCTTTGTATGTGGAAGCAATGCCATAAAGCCAGGCCCAGACATCACTGACACCCACTGCCAAAATGATACATACGAATTCTCAATAGATGAACAAGCTGACTGTCCAACTTGGTTCATGAAGAGAGCAGTTAATGGAATAACCACATGTCAGTGTGGCCACACATCAAACGATGTGAAATGTAATGATGACCTGAGTGTTTGGACATGTATGACTTACGATGAGCCACACAATGCTACTTTCTTGGGTAACTGCCCATTCAACTATCACTATCCCAATATCCAGCATTTGTACATCACTCTCCCAAACGATACTTCTCAACTAAACAGTTTCATGTGTGGTGACTTGAACCGAACTGGTCTATTGTGTGGCCAATGCCAACAAGCTTTGGGGGCTGCTGTTCTCTCTTACAGACGTCAGTGTGTGGAATGTTTAGATGCATGGTATGGGTGGTTCGTGTATATCACAGCTGCCTTGCTTCCTTCAACACTCTTTTGCTTTCTGGTGATAGTTTTCAATTTTCATACAACAACTGCTAACATGAATGCTTTTGTTTTTCTATGCCAGTTCATTACAAGCATGAGCACAATTCTTACAAACCAAAATTCCGTTCTTGATTACAGCAGTGCTTCAAAACCTTTATACTTTCTGTCCTTGGGAGTACTCACGTTTTATGGATTCTGGAATTTAGATTTCTTCCGATATTTCATCCCTCCCTTTTGCGTCAGCAGTGACATGAACACACTTCATACATTAGCTCTGGAGTATGTTGTTGCAATTTATCCACTCTTTCTGATGGTGGTGATTTATCTCTGTATTGAGATGTATGACAGAGGGGTTAGGGTGGTCGTGTGTATGTGGAGGCCTTTCCACAGGTGCTTTGGCTTTGGCTGTTTCAAAGGAAGATGGAATCCCAGAGGTTCTGGAATTTTCACGACTCTCCAATGACAGAGGTGACCGTGTTGGCACTGTTTTGACTTATGACGCATCAATTGAGTACTTCAGCAGACAGCACCTTCCTTTCGCTATACTTGCAATAATTGTGATGTTGGTATTTGTAGCACTTCCGCTATTAATCCTCCTTCTGTACCCTACGAAACTATTCCAGAGGAGTCTTGGCCACTGTACTAGGATAAGGTGGCACCCCTTGCATACATTTGCCGATGCCTTCCAGGGATGTTACAAAAATGGAACCAATGGCACGCGTGATTATCGCTACTTTGCTGGATTCTACTTGCTCTTTCGAATTGTATATCTGTTACGCTTTGTCTTCAATATCACCCGTCCTTGATATTTGAGCCAATGCCAGTGATAGCATCACTTCTCTTTGCTCTTTTGCGTCCATACACAACTAACATATTCAACATTGTTGACTGTTTAGTGTTTGCAATATTAGCTTTGATAAACTTTTGGGTCAGATCCACCTTAAATATATCTGCTGTTCCTATTCATACGGCGGCATATATAACTGGAATCGTTCCACTGTTCTACTTTATCTTCTTCATTTTGTACAAATTCCTGTCTCAAGCGAGATTGTTTTGTACTTGTTGCGGCAGGATTAAGGAAATTTTCCACACAGAAAGTAATAACAAGCACATGCACACTCAGGAAGCTGACAACATTGACGATCTTCCAGATAGGATTGTGAATCCAGACATGTACAGACCACTTCTGCCATCAACAAGCCATCCAAGTGACAGAGAGGGAGTTACTGTCTCTCATGCACAGGCTGGAGTGAACAGCCTGATAGCCTATGGCTCAATATAACATGTTATCACCACCGTGTGTTTAAGTTCCTTACATTTATGTTGTACATTCATCCATGAGTTCGGACAATTATAGCTTAACCAATTCACATTTTATAATTATATCACACAAACTGAATGATTCACCAACAGTTAGCTCCCCTGCAATCATGTTAATTCAGTCTTCACGTGACATATGTATGTCATAATTAATGTTACATTAGAAAGATGATTTTTCTGACATTGGGCAACTTTAAAGGTCAAAATTTAATGTTGTTATTCAAGGAGATTCACAATTTGCATGACTGATATGCATGACAGTATGTATGATCCTTTATTTCATTGTCGCACACGACAACAAGCCAAACTCAAATAATCAACAACCACACCATCTCAATAAGTTAACCCACAGTGTGGGGATTGCTCACACATTGGTATGGAATTGACTCTCACATTCAGATAACCCACAGTGTGGGATTGCTCACACATTGGTGTGGAATTGAATCTCACATATCACCTCAGTCCATAAACTGTGAAGTCTGCAACCATAACATCATTCTATTTTCACCTTAGAAGCTGAAGCCAGAATGAACAGCCACTAGGATGCAATCAGCTAATACTTTCATCTAGTGTGGATCCCATCCTGACATGTACAGAGTGAGACTGTCATCAACAAGTGATACGGAGAGAGTTACTGTCTCTCAAGCACAAACAGCCTGATAGCCTATATGGTTCAAAATAAACTTGTTAACAATTCTCTACATAGCACATTCGTTTGACTTATTACGGTGTTCAATACTTACCTCACAATTGTTACATGGTGATAATAAATTCATTGATTCACTAACAATTATAAACATGTGCCTTGTAAACCAGCTCCATGTATACTAGCTATTTTTATTGCACAATGTTTATATCGATTCTATGTGAAGTGTGCATTAAATTCTGAAAAAAGTGAATTTTAAGGCTCATGCCTCTCATAAAAGCAAGGAAACAAGGGAAAACCAAAAATGCTGTTACAGGTGATCGTATGATAGTCTTGTGGGCCAGATTCTCACACGTAGTGGGTGTGGCGAGACGCTGGCCCACGACACTAGCTAATTGTATGAAAATGTCTTCTGGGTGTAGGGTCTAGTGTTGTGCTGTAACATGTTATCCGTGGGACTTTCCTGTTTTTTCTCTCTTTCTCTGCAGATGTATGCTGATGGCATGAGGAATAAAGTTGGAGACCCTTTATGATCCTTTGTGGAGCAGTATATAGTTAAAAGAAAGGAAAAACAAAATGAGAAACCTGTTTTGGGGGATCTTTGCACAATAAAGGAAACCATGCATAGAGAAAGTTTACCCTCTGGCAAAGTATCACAATAGTGGCAACTTATATACCTTCTAAGATGAAACTATATGGTTTGTGGTTAGGATCTGGGGTATTTTATGCATGATTGTGATGTCAACATCTACGAAATTTATAGCTAGACCCATTTCTCTACACCGTCATGCACTTGCTTCCATTCTAATGTATGATGCCACCATTCCATTGTCATGACTCATGAGGTATATGTGCATAAAAGCCAACGGTGAAGATATTAAAATTACTCTCCTAAACTGGGAATGAGGCTAGTGAGAATATACACAAAGTGGTTCAGCTACTGGAGCTATTAGGTCTGGAAACCATATTAGTATGAATAGACAATTAATGTACAGAAACAGCTATATCCTTAGAAGGCAAAGTTTCAATCAACAGCCATGAAAGTGTTCAATAGGATCTACCCCCCAAATGTATTTATGGATGACACTGATATGCATATGACATCATTCTCTTTCAGTACTTCACATTCAAGTACAAGATTAGGTTAGCACTGCAGTAGTTCATAACAGTGCAATAAAAGTTGAACTACAGATTGAAGGTGAATCAGATTAGATATCAATCAGGTTATCTACGTACTGACGATGGCAGCGTACCTGCTGTGTGTGCTACTCTTCCTTGTATGTGAAAGCAATGCCGTGAGGCTAGATATCAAAAGCAGTCACAATCAAACAGACTTCTCAAGCTGCAGCAGCTCAGATGAGCAGTGTTGTCCAACTTGGTTTGTGAAAAGAAGTGTCGATGGAACCACCAGATGTGAGTGTGGGTACACGTCAGATGATGTGATATGTGATGATGATAAACAGCAGGTTCTTCTGAGCGTTTGGTCATGTATGACTTACGATGACTCAAGCAATGATACTGTCCTTGGTACCTGTCCATTCAACTATCACGATCCTCAGGTCCGGCATTTGTACATCACTCTCCCAAACGATACTTCTCAACTAAACAGCTTCATGTGTGGTGACTTGAACCGAACTGGTCTATTGTGTAGTAAGTGTCAGAAAGCTTTGGGACCTGCTGTTCTCTCTTATAGACATCAGTGTGTAAAATGTTTAGATGGATGGAATGGGTGGCTCATGTATATTACAATTGCCTTGCTTCCTTCGACACTGTTTTGCCTTCTAGTTGTAATTTTCAACGTTCGTGTGACAACTGCTTACATGAATGCTTTTGTTTTTCTATGCCAGCTAATCAGTGCAAGTATAATGATTTCAAACCAAATTTCCTTTTTTGACCGCACTGGTGCTTTGCATGTTTCATTTCTAGCAGTACTTACGTTTTATGGATTCTGGAATTTAGATTTCTTCCGATATTTCATCCCTCCCTTTTGCATCAGCAGTGACATGAACACACTTCATACATTAGCTCTGGAGTATGTTGTTGCAATTTATCCACTTTGTCTGGTGGCGGTGATGTATCTTTTCACTCAGATGTGTGCCAGGGGTTGTAGAGTGGTGACTGGTTTATGGAGACCATTCCACAGGTGCTTGGGTCGTTTCAAAGGAAAGTGCAATCCCAAAGATTTCGTAGTTACTGGTTTTGTTACCTTCCTACTGCTTTCATATTCAAAGCTGCTGATTATATCATACAGTTTGCTGAACTTTACTCGGCTATACAACAGCAGAGGTGACCCTGTTAGTACTGTTTTGACTTACGATGCATCGATTGAGTACTTCAGCAGACAGCACCTTCCTTATGCTATCCTTGCCATAATTGTGCTGTTGGTGCTTGTAGCACTTCCACTGTTAATCCTCCTTCTGTACCCTACGAAACTATTCCAGAGGAGTCTTGCCCACTGTACTAGGATAAGGTGGCACCCCTTGCATACATTTGCCAATGCCTTCCAGGGATGTTACAAAAATGGAACCAATAGCACTCGTGATTATCGCTACTTTGCTGGATTTTACTTACTATTTCGGATTGTGTTTCTGTTAGGCATTGTCATTCCACTTGATTATGTTTATTTGATATTGGTGCCGCTTCCATTGATAGGAGCGTTACTCTTCGCTATTTGTCGTCCATACACAACTAACATATTTAACATCATTGACTGTTCAGCGTTTAGTATACTATCTTTGACAAATTTCTGGATCATATACATACGCATACATTCTATTCCTATTGAGGTGTCATACATAACAGCAGCTATTCCACTGTTCTACTTTATCCTCTTCATTTTGTACACAATCTTGACTCAAGTGAAACTGTTTCATACTCGTTGCGCCAGGATTAAGGAAATGTTCCACATGGAGAATAACAAGCACATGCACACTCAGGAAGCTGACAGCATTGATGATCTTCCAGATAGGATTGTGAATCCTGACATGTACAGACCACTTCTGTCATCAACAAGCCATCCAACTGGCAGAGAGGGGGTTACTACCCCTCATGCACAGGTTGGAGTGAACAGCCTGATAGCCTATGGCTCAATGTAAAAAGACTTATTTCCATGCCTTACATATACACAGTATAATGTGTGAGTGCTGATTTATATGATGACAATATTTCCCTCAACAATGCCATAATAATTATGATACTGATGTTTATACTTTTCATGAACAGTGATTAGATTTGGTGACACGGAAACCAGCTATGACTATTTCTGAATTAAGTTCAAGACATGTGCAATTTGAATATAATTATACATGAGCAATATATGAACATGCATGTTCATTATCACCATTGAGGAGAAAAATAATTATGCGCTTGGATGTATAATATTATATAGATGTACTGATCCATGAACGATTTGGTAAATGAAATCAAATTTGGAGAGCCTTTATTAATCAACATGATTCTTAGTAGCCTCGTTCCCAGACCGCATGGGAGGAGAGAGAGTGATTTCTCTCCTCCCAAATGGCCTGCATGTGAACAAGGCTAGATCATTTGGTAACAGTAGTTAAAAGAAAGGGAAAGTGAAGCGAGAAACCTGCATATTGGTGGGAAAGTTTGTTTTGAGGTGGGGGGGGGGGGGTGTTCCCACAATAATGGAAACCGTGCATACAGAAAATTAATGCACTATAGGGTTGTGGATTGGATCTGGGGGGGGGGGGGGGGGGGGGTGGGGGGGGGGGTGGGGGGGGGGGGGGGGGGGGGGGTGTTCCCACAATAATGGAAACCGTGCATACAGAAAATTAATGCACTATAGGGTTGTAGATTAGATCTGGGATATTTTCTGATTAACATTTTGAAGTGACTACCTGTATAAGCTAGACCCATTTTGGTAGCTACACAGTCATTGTAATGTAGCTAGCTATAGTAGTATACTAATGCCATGCAACATTCTCTCGTTATGATGTAAGCATAGCTAACTACATTATAATGTCTGTGTACCAAAATGGGTCTAGCTTATACAGGTAGTCACTTCAAAATGTTAATCAGAAAATATCCCAGATCCAATCTACAACCCTATAGTGCATTAATTTTCTGTATGCACGGTTTCCATTATTGTGGGAACACCCCCCCCCCCCCCCCCCCCCCCCCCCCCCCCCCCCAGCTATAGTAGTATACTAATGCCATGCAACATCCTCTCGTTATGATGTAAGCATAGCTAACTACATTATAATGTCTGTGTACCAAAATGGGTCTAGCTTATACAGGTAGTCACTTCAAAATGTTAATCAGAAAATATCCCAGATCCAATCTACAACCCTATAGTGCATTAATTTTCTGTATGCACGGTTTCCATTATTGTGGGAACACCGAACACCCCCTCCCCCCCCCCCCCCCCCCCCCCCTAGCTATAGTATTCCTAATGCCATGCACCATTCTCTCGTTATGATGTAAGCATAGCTAACTACTGGCAGCAGATACAATCAGCAGTAGTTTAGTGTTGAAGTTACGCTGGGCATCCTCTATTCACCAAATTGTTCGTGGAACACTACAGAGATAGAACCAACATGGTATGAACCAACTTGGGAATACAGTTACATAATCTGTTGACACTTATCACATTCAAATTTACATGCCACCAGCTTCTGGACTCTGTATACACATCATGCTAAAATATGGCTTCTAGACCTGGGGTTTCTTAAACATATGGAAATTGAAATTAAAATGTACTTTCAATATACTCATCTAATGGAGGTTCTCCCCAAACAAATTAAAGAAGAGAAAATAGACGTGATATAATCAATTCCCCCGAAATGCATCTCTGACACGGATATGACATCATTTCCTTTCTGTGATTAAGCATAACAACTTGCGTAGCAGCACAACCAAGTTCAAGCACAAAGAGTAGGTTAGGAGAAGTTCATAGCAGTATAGGTTGAAAAGCAGATTGCATGAAAGTGAATCAGATCAGATATCAGTCAGGCTATCTACTTACTGAAGATGGCAGCTTACCTGCTGTGTGTGCTACTCCTCCTTGTATGTGAAAGCAATGCCGTCAGGCCAGATATCAATGGCAGTCACAGTCAAACAGACTTCTCAAGCTGTGAACAAAGCAGCTCAGATGAGCAGTGTTGTCCAACTTGGTTTGTGAAAATAAGTGTCGATGGAACCACCAGATGTGAGTGTGGGTACACATCAGATGATGTGATATGTGATGATGATAAACAGCAGGTTCTTCTGAGTGTTTGGTCATGCATGACTTACGATGCTCAAGCAATGATACTCTCCTTGGTGCCTGTCCATTCAACTATCACGATCCCGAAATTCAGCGTTTGTACATCACTCTCCCAAACAATAATTCCAAATTAAACAGCTTTATGTGTGGTGACTTGAACCGAACTGGTCTGTTGTGTAGCCAGTGTCAGCAGGCACTAGGGCCAGCTGTTCTCTCTTACAGACCACAGTGTATAGAGTGTTTAGATCGGTGGTATGGGTGGCTGGTGTATATTACAGCTGCCTTGCTGCCCTCAACACTGTTTTGCCTTCTGGTGATTATCTTCCAGGTCAGCGCAACAACTGCTAACATGAATGCTTTTGTTTTTCTATGCCAGTTCATTACGTGTGCAAGCATAATTGTTTCAAACCAAAGTACCTTTCTGGACTACACCAGTGCTTCGAAAGCTTCACACTTTCTATTTGTAGCAGTACTCACTTTCTATGGATTCTGGAATTTAGATTTCGTCCGATATTTCATCCCTCCATTTTGCTTCAGCAGTGACATGAACACGCTTGATACATTAGCCCTTGAGTATGTTATTTCAATTTATCCCCTCTTTCTGATAGTGGTAATTTATCTCTGTATTGAGATGTATGACAGGGGATTTAGGGTGGTCGTGTGTGTGTGGAGGCCTTTCCACAGGTGCTTTGGCTGTTTCAAAGGAAGATGGAATCCCAGAGGTTCAGTGATTGGTGGTTTTGCTACCTTCCTACTGCTATCCTATTCAAAGCTGCTGACTGTATCATATAGTTTGCTGGAATTTACACGACTCTCCAATGGCAGACATGAAACTGTTGGTACTGTTTTGACTTACGATGCATCGATTGAGTACTTCAGCAGACAGCACCTTCCTTTTGCTATGCTAGCCATAATTGTGCTTTTGGTATTTGTAGCACTTCCACTGTTGATCTTCCTTCTGTACCCTACGAAATTATTCCAGAGGAGTCTTGGCCACTGTACTAGGATAAGGTGGCACCCCCTGCATACATTTGCCGATGCCTTCCAGGGATGTTACAAGAATGGAACCAATGGCACTTGTGATTATCGCTACTTTGCTGGACTGTACTTACTCTTTCGAATCATAATTCTGTTAAATTTCTTCATTCCCCACTACGCTCTGATAGTGCCATTGCCAGCAATTGGATCAATACTGTTTGCATTTCTTCGTCCATACAGAGCTAGCATATTCAACATTTTTGACTGTTTAGCATTTGCAATATTAGCTTTTACAAATTTCTGTATCACATACTCAGTACGTATACATGATATTCCTATTAAGGTGGTGTATGTAACAGGATTTATTCCACTATTCTACTTTATCCTTTTCTCTTTGTACAAAATCTTCTCTCAAGTAAGAATGTTTTGTACTTGTTGCAGCAGGCTTAAGGGAATGCTCCACGTGGAGAGTATAAAGAGGTATTTGCACATTCAAGAAGCTGACAGCATGGATGGGGATAGGATTGTGAATCCAGACTTGTACAGTCCACTTCTGTCAACAAACCATCTAAGTGATGAAGAGAGAAGTATTGACTCTGGAACACAGATCAGACCAGCTGCAAACAGTTTGATAGCCTACGGTTCAATATAATACATGATGGTGTGTGATATATACATTCATTCCTGAGTTCGGAACATTTATATAACAATGTAAATATGGGCATTAATATGGCTATAGCACCAACAATTTGTGCCATGTAAAATCAGCTATTGCACCGTGAATATAATTATCTTACATCGATTGACAGTAATGTTTGAACTTGGTCTTTTGCACCTGAACACATGAACTATGCAGTGCACAGTTATCTAGAGAGAGCATAAGTTAGCATGATGTGTAGCAATGTTGATATTGTAAACACCCCCAGTTCCAGAAACCATATCATGTTGTTCTTTTACTACTAGGGGCAAAAAATTTTTCCACAAAAATTCCAGGGGATTTAGTGATGGCCTGTCACATTCCATGCACCTCATGAAAAACCTAAGAAACAAGAGGAAATGCCATTAACCAGCCTCAGTCCCATCCCATTTATAAAAAAAGTAGAATTTAGGGATGGGATGGGACTGAGGCTGGTTAATGGCATTTCCTCTTGTTTCTTAGGTTTTTCATGAGGTGCATGGAATGTGACAGGCCATCACTAAATCCCCTGGAATTTTTGTGGAAAAATTTTTTGCCCCTAGTTTGTGCACTTTTTTGAGCGCATGAAATGCGTAGCTTATAGGTGTTGCTAACATGTACCTAATCACCATGTCAGCAAAGGAAAGCTATGACAGTCTCTCATGATGGCAGTGATGGATGTGGACCTTCTGCTGGGCATTGAGCAGGCTTTGTTGCTTCCATTAATAATATTGTTCTACGCATGTTGCTCTTGTCATCAGCTAGCTAGCTACAAGTCTTTGGGAGGTAGTGGGCATTCACCCTTCATCAGATCAGAGAGCTTGATGGCAGTCATAATAATTATAGGTCACGTACATGCAATGGCTCCATATAATAGCTTATAACTCCAGCCTCACTCACAGTTCTGGTCAGTATTGGTACAAGTACAAAGTCTTGTTCTGCACTGTAGCTACGTCATGAAAAACAAAGCCACGCCCCCATGATGGCACAGCCTAGCCACGATAGATCTTGACAAGAACAGGTTGGTAGAAATTCCTCTCAGCCGTAGTGAGCCACCAGATGACGGATTGACAAGGATTCAGTAAGTGTCTCAAACGCAGCTATCACAAGCAAAAAGAACACAACATGCGCTTGCATGTGAAATGCGCATGCGCAATTGGCGGAACGCGTGACCTCTGGCTGCCTCAAAATGGCGTCGTGCTACAGTACAATTTCGTCGAATGGTAGCTAGCCAAAACTGCTGTTCTTGCCAGTTCGCAGACAAAAGGGCTCAAAGACTCTACTGCGGAGAAAGCGGTGTTGTTCTGTGCTTAAATGAGCTCAAGGACTCCTTCCGTTGGTGAGCTATGCTTGACTATGAGAAAGAAGAAGAAGAAGAAGAAACATTGCCAGAAATGTATGGACACGGAGTTGAAATCCTTCGATTACGTCCGTTACATTTCCGTTATATGTGCTTCATGCTTAACTATGATAGCAATGCCGGTTGAAAACGGACTCAGAAATAACGAACGTACCTTGTCCGTAGATGTAGCGTTAATGATGTATTCACGTTCTTTCATCTCTCTACTAACCACAGGTACCTACTGTGCTGCTTCCGACACCCTACAGAATTTGCCATTCCAACTTGTGCAGCTGCGATACACGCACATAGTCAACTAGTTGAAGTGTATACAAACTCAAAATTTTCAAATTTTCAGAAGTGCAAAAACGCATATTTAGTTCACTTTTTTATCGGTTAATGATACTATTGACTTATTTGAGATGTCATTTGTCCCATAGGCCGTAAAATTTGTTCAGATCTGTTTTACAGAATTTGCCAATCGACACAAAAATAGGTTCTACTTAGCAATACAGTTACGTATAATTGCACATACGTATATACGGTAACATGTGACATCATAAGTCTGTTGTTAGTCGTGTGTAGCTAATAGTGACTGAACTAGCTATAACTAGCTAGCTAATAAATCGTGTTGTGGTAGGCTGACGGCCTGCTGCCTGGTTTGTCCGCTTGCCTGCATCCCTCTCTTGGTGTGAGTTTACAGGTGAGTTGTTAAAATACATGGCGAAGTTGCATGAACCACTGCCTCTCACATAACTCTGAGCACAGCACCATGGCGGTACTTTTAGTGGCCAAGGTATGTACTAGTACTATAGTCCCAACATGCAGGCTGTAATACCTCATTTTGAAAGTTACATTTTTACTGCTCAGGTGTTGAGAAGAACAATGATGATGCGAAAAGGAACTACTATTCAAGCAATCAAGTATTCAAGCAATCGCCACGACCCCTGCGGTGACATTCTTGCAACAGAGGCTCGGATCGAAGAGCTGGGAAGGGACACTGTGGGTGAAAAGCGAACCTACACAAAGAGAGACCTTCAGTTTGTTTACATGTTTACACACACACACCACACACCACACACACAGCTGACTTCAATTATTAATGATATATCTTCAGAATAATTATTATAATCGATATTGAATAATGTGATATAGAAAGAAAAACGTGAGGGAGCAATAACCCTAGCACCTACACTTAACTAATTTGACACAAACAACCTCGGTAAATGTCCTAGGTTTAAGTGATATGTTTCCGTTTGTGGTGTCTTTAATGTACATTTTACTAGACCACTTCAATTTAGATTGTAACCTAAGAGGAAAATCGACCCTACAACCATCACCCAACCTATTGTAAACTACATGCCAGTCTGAAGGAAAGTAGGTGCTGCTAAATGCACTTAAATCATAAAATAGTCCATGCCCTGCAGGGGGTGGTCGACCCTTACCTTTAAAAAGGAAATTAAAAACATCTACCCTACATTCTACAGTGAACATACAATTGAGATTAACCCCCAACTTCAAACTTCTCTGTACTTGCAGCACTAGGTTGCTAACGTTATCAGCAATCACTCTGTATGGTAGGCACAGATCATCATATGACCTAGTGAAGAACGATCAAGGACATATTTATACTAAGAGGTATTTATACTGTCATACTCACTGGGCTGTTCCATTAAACAAGGATACACTCTACACCAAGACAGAATTGCCATGTGACAGATGTTATACATGTATAATACAACAATTATACAGAAAGTGGCAAATCCCTAGCCTCGTTCCCACGCGTGAAGAACGGGGGGAGAGCCTGGGATATTTTGTCACGTGAGAAACGTCACGTTTAATTGTGTGTGGGCGATCAAACCGCAAGTCATGCATGAATATACTACCAGCGCATATAGTTCTTATTCGAGACTTGTATACATGTAGCTGACAGCGCTATCACGTTGCCCCATACTACACAGCAGCCGCATTCCTGCTCAAAGACTTCTGAATCGCACCAGGTTCTGGGTGAGACGCCAAGACGGCCATTCCGTGGCCTCGCTGAGAAGTGGCCGAATTGAACGCCAAAACTACCCGTTTCCAGGTTTGTATGAATCGTTCTTGACACTTACCGTTCACATAGACTGCCAAAGTGCGGCTACCATCGATCTCCACGCAGCTAATGGTCGAGCGCTGAATGAGCCGGCTTCACGCTGCATGTTTGTGGTTGATGTACCCACGTTCAATTAAGTTCTCTCTACCCTTCTCTCTACCCTGACGTCACGCATGTGATAAATTATCCCAGGCCCTCTCCCGCATTTTCCGTACTGTAAGCGACGAAAAGCTGGGCGATGGCCTGGGAACGAGGCTAGCAAATCCCCCTTGTAGGAACTCATCAACACTACCAGACAGCTTTGGAACCACTGAAATCCTTATGAATGAGAATATCACTCTAATAATTCAAACACAATTCATTTTCCGGTGTTCAAAATTCTTTAGAATATGATTTTTCTGAGAAGGGGGGGGGGGGGGGGGGGGAATATTTGTTCGAAGCAATACACAGACCTGGTATTGTGGACAAGACCGTACTGAAGACCAGGCAGCAAGAAACTAGACTCAGTACAGCCTTGGAGCAACGGGCCAGGGAAAAGTCGCAACCAGAGACGGAGCTACAAGCAGCCGACAGAGCAGCTACGGGTGCTGGAGTAACCAGCGAACTGGGACAGAGACAGAGGGGATTACTGTACAGACAAACGAGCAAGTGACAGCACTGAGGCACTGGTACGCATAAAAAGACAGTGACACGATTGGTGGAACACAACACGGAGAGTTGTGGGACTCTGTGGCAATGGGAGGCTGTTCGCTTGGAATGTGATTGAGACATGTACACTTTTGGTGCACTTCGTGCATTTTCTTGGACAGTACTGTGGTCTGTACTTGCATGCCGCTGTTCGAATAATAGAAGAATGATAATTTCAAACGTGGGTGTTCAAAGATACAGTATTTTTCCCGGAAAGGGGGGTGTTCGAATTATTAGCTAGAGTGATTAGGAATACAGCTTATGCGAATGAACTCTCATTCTTTAGACATGTAAATAGCACAATGTCACACAATGCCTATGGCAAGTGCAACTTACTTTACTGCTGCTTCAGTCAGGTTCTCTCCTGGCTCCCAAGATGCATCCTCCTTTGGATAGCCCTCCCACAATACTAAGTATTCATCACGTCCCTGTGGTTGAGCATAACCACGGGTTATATAAACAATCCCACGCTAATTCACCACCGTCTGGAGGCACTTACCACCATCAGGAGGCACTTACCACAGAAGCCCGCTTTGCAACTACGCGGTCAACTTTGTGGCAACCCTCAGGTAGCGGCTCATCTTCCCCAACCTCCAGTCTCGATGAATTACGATTACAACCTGGAGAACGCCCCCACCCGAAGTCTGCAGTAGTGAGTGAATTTAGCCTCCGATAAAACCCTGGAGGCTTTACTGCTTGTGTTCGCAAAAAAGCCATCTTTGCCATGCTACTTAATGACGTCATATGTCCTTAACCTCCGCATATGCGCGTATACAAGAGATCTCCGTGCGTTGCGGAAATGACCGTCGCGCCATTGAAATTTCTGGCAATGGAAGAAAGAAGATGACGAAATCGGAATTTTACAGCGACTTGTCTCTCGACTCCCGCGTACTCTCAGGTACGTTTAAGAGTGTTTTTGTGAACTGCTAGGCAGTGTCATTCTGTCTGCATGCTTGGTTTGGGCCTTTGTAGCTTCTTTAGCTGTTTTCCTGCTAGTGTATCCTATGGTAAATTCGAAATTTCCTTGGCCATCCCTAAATAGAGAACGCTATCGCGTTCTCTGATACAAAGCATAATAATGTATGACACCAACCACTGCAAAATAGTGTGTCCCTATAGTGTTCTCTTGGCATACTTAATCTTACTGGAAGTCTGGTGTCTTTCAGCATGAAATACAGGGCAAAAATTTCCTGATCTGAAGGATAGAGCTAAATCCAATAGATATACACACATTTCCTACTTGCATGACATTTAGCCCTGTCCTCTGCCTGATGGGTGTAGGGTATCCTGATGTCAAACATGTAGGAAATGTGCCTTAATTAAATGTGACAACCTTTGGCATTAATTGTCTTGGCATAAGAATACTTACTGGCTGCTGCTGGTATATGTGATATCTGATACTGCATGTAATAGTAATAGTCAAATGGATTGAACGTGAATCTGTGATATCTGTCATTTAAAGCACCCCATGGCCAGAACCCACAATGTTTCCTTCAGTTACAATATAGTACACAGCCACTAGGGTGATACCTTTCTGAGATACTTTGTGTATGCATGGTTTCATTCAATATCTCTGTGGAAACCAAACAACCATTCTTCCCCACGAAAACTACCGGCATTCCTGAAGGTTGTAAAGACATAGCTAGAAACTCCAGGTCCATGCAGTCAACAATAACTTTTGAAGGTAAATTCCACCACTGATTAAGAGTTATTTTCCATACGCAGGGTTTCACGTGGATTCCCTACAGGCCACCAAACAGCCATGCATATGCTTCCCTTTACTAGCTGCTTCTCTTCCAGGAAAAACACCTGCTGTGAATCAGATGTAGGCAATAAGTACTGCCACTTACAAGCAACAGGTATTTCTCTATAGGGTTGTATATATATACTGTAACTGATGCCATGGAAGATTTGGTGAGCCCTTGTTAACCAACAAGACTTTTGGTGGACTTAAGAGAAAAGGTACTGTAAACAAAGCAAGAAACCTTTTGGTGGGGAATTATGGCTTTTATACAGATGCCATGAAGTGTGCAGAATGTTTAGATCGGTGGTGTGGTCACTATGGTGACTGGTGTATGCCGTCTGGACTTACGATGCATAATCATGTTTTTAACCTGATATAGCTAGCTAGCTACTGTATTATGTCAGGATGAGATGAGCCTCCCAGCAGCAGATAAAATGAGTAGTTCAAGTGATAGCATGCATGGTGCTTTAATAAGCACAAGAATCTGAATTGCCTAGAGACAAACTTAATACTTATCAACGTCACTTAAGATTAATTCCTTTTTCCATTATATGACTATATTATGTGAACTATTATTAAACACCTTGCAAAAACAATTGAATTAACCTATTATTTGCATAACAAACTTAGCTACAATACAAACAATGCTAGTTTTGGTCACTGTCAATTTGTCTTGGCATAAGCTGAGAGAACTCTTCATCTTCATCTGTTTCTACAGAGCTGGCAGTTGCAGTCTGCTGGTCTCGTAGCTTCCCGAGTATTGGGTAGAGCAGAATCAGTGCCACTAGAAATGGTAGCAGTAAACCAAACATGATGGCCATGGGCAGGAATGTGCGTTTCTGGACTCCCTCATAGGCAGCATCAACTACGAACAGAAAATGCATGTGCAGGTGTGTGTGTATGTGTATATGTGCATGTGTGTGTATGTGCCATTTGTGTATGTAATGTGTGTGAGGTGTTTGTGCACGTGAGTGTGTGTGTGTGTGTGTGTGTGTGTGTACGTGTGTGTGTGTGTGGTACGTGTGTGTGTGTGTGTGTGTGTGCACGCAGAAGCATGTCTTGTACAACATGTGCAGGGTGTGTACGTGTGTCCCTGCAGATTATGAGGCATCACAGCACTGTAAATACAGTATCTATCCTTTGCATCATCTAGGCGTACATAGCTAATTGTACTTATTACAACACTGACTGTTGAGTCTTAAAAGTATATTCAGCATGCACACGCCTGATTGTCAACACCAAACCAAAACTCACGAAATATGGGTGTGAAACTTCTGAAAACTCCTGTGGACGCATAGGCAAGTCCGATTGCAATGCCCTGTGATATGGATAGAAATATAGCTAGCAACTGAACAACATTCACTAGTCTGCATAGGTGTAATCCCACCTGGAAATCTTGGACCACAATGTCGGAAATAATGATCATACTAACAATCCTTGACATGGGAGACGTAAGAATGAACTCAAAAACACCAATGCAGAACTGGACAAAGTTGAGAGTCTGATATTCACTTCGGCAGATTGGCTGACAGTCGTCACAGTGTGAGTTTGTTATTTTAGAGTTGGGAATCCAGTGACAATGATACTCACTGTTGTGAAATGATTCACACTTATTCATGGCCAGTTCATATATAGCACTATTCACAATTTGCAGTGCTTGAGCATGAACAGATGGCAAGATATGCTCCCTAAACATTTCCAGATCAATTTCATGTGCAGCGGCTCTGGCAGTGCTGTCTGTAATGTGCGTGCATGTCTGAAATAGATTTCCCATACACGAAATGCATGAGCCATGTTGCTTTGAAGATGCAGTCATATTTAGCTCCCTCAAGCACACCTCTTGCGAAGACACAGTGAAGAACATGCAATGTGGCCAATTTGCTGTGCTAAGGCTGTGATTTCTGTCTATGCAATGTGCACAGGAGTGAGCTACCTGGCATGTTGCTAACTCCGGACGGACGCTAAGAATGTAGGAGTACTTGTGCACAGATGCTTGACTTGATAAGTAGTGAGGATTGTCCACATGGAGCGTCTGGCACCCAGTGCTCTGCAAAAGAACAAGTTCCACTGGCAGAGAATGAGTTGAGTAGTTCATTGCCAGTTCAGGGTGGTGAAAGAGGCTGCATGTAATCTGTGCACATGTCATACGGAATTGACTGCCAGTCTGCAATGATGGTTAGGCCAATCATTGAGAAAGCTATCCCTAGGATTGTGATTATGCGGCTGTTCACTTTCAATTGCTGCAGTACCAAACTGTATAAATGGAGGAAGGTAATACGAAATTGATCAGAAGGCCACATGCATTTCATGAAAAAAAATGTGTAGCCATATTCTGGTTGCCTGAAATATCAGCCTAATCATTGCTAAGTTTTTGATTGGATATTCTTTACATTCAAGTTTCACCAACGGCTGTATTAGAATGAAACCGAACAATAGGTTAGATAAGAGGAAAGTATAGTGTGTCATGATTACCAGGTGTCACAGTAGAAGAATTTGTCGTTCGTTATGACCTTAAAATTAATGGTAGGAGTTCAACCTTAGCTACCACTATTTTGTCTCTCCCACCTCCTAAGACAATGCCGTGAATGAATATCCCTGCCTAATAGCAGATGAAACTAAACTAAACTCACATGAGGATCGCACCGCCAACATGTGCAGGTAGAAGAGCAAGAAAGAAGTAGGAAGCTTCCTTTTCTGTGAACCCAAAGGAGTCACTCAAAATGGGGTTCAGTAGCTCTTCGTAGACAATGAATTTAGATGCTATCAACCCCCTTGCTAAGATCAAGAATAGCACTATTTGCTACAAGTCAAGGAATATTTTCTGAAGTGCAGCAGGTAATAATTAGCTACACTATTGTCATGCCCACAAATCTTCAAAATTACCAGATAACATTACCACATGTCATCAGCTAGCTGCTCTGCACATCGAATGAGAGAGGTACCACTTCAATCATGGTACTAGAACTGCCCCAAGTGCAAAGAAAGCAACCGATCAATTGCAAAGACCAACTCAGATTGGTCCTGAAAATATGCCTCTCAATTTAAACTTGGGAAACTAGTTAAAAAAGGCTCCTTGAGTGTCTGTCTATGTTCTATATAGGCTGCCATTTCCCCTTAAAGCAGGGATGCATGCATATATCCTGATTCTGCATGCTTTATGTATGCCAGGGGCATGCGCATATCCTTCTAGCTCATAACATGTCTTTGGACTTGGAGACTGGTTTGACTGTGGAAGGATATCAAGATCACTGTCACGTTGATGTTGCTTCTTGTGCACTGTGCCCTCTTTGTAAATGCTGTGCAGTTGGTCTTTTCTGGACAGCTGCATTCTCCGCAAAATGTAATCATTTGTAAGAAGATGAACCCTAGACCCAGAGCCACGTTGTACCATGCTATGGACCTGAAGTGGCTTATATTGAACTGTGAAAGGATGGCTGCAACTCCTGCCAGTGTTTAAGTACAGAAGAGAGAAAATCAGTGGATTCCAAAGATATATCATGTTCTGATAATGCCTGACTGCAAATAGGAGCCTGCAAGAAGGGAGCTATCATTGCCTCGTAACTAGATACCGTATAGCGGGAAATTTTCGTACGGTGCTAATTTTCGTATATTTCGTATAAAGCCTCGAGATACGAAAATAAAACTACGAAAATTTTAACCGTCGAAATTTTAACGTCAAATTTTGAACGGGCAATCGAACACGTGGAAGCGGCGAGCAAGCAGTGGGGTATTTCTAGCCTTCGAACGGCCTTCCAGACTCCAGTGGACCCGTCTACACCCGTTAGCCTGCTACGATAACGAGACTCAGCGTGGGAAGTGCGACAAATGAAAGTAAGTCAGTTCACTGAGCAGCAACAATCTAGTCTCGCGGGGTCTGGACTAGCAACGACGGCACGGCGAGTATGCCGCCAACCAGGCGGCTATTCCGAAATTCTTGCCAACAACAGAGGCCCAGATATCAGCATTGTAGACGTACCCTCTCACCATTGTGCATTGCCTCAACTGAAAACAGAAAGACGACACTTATTTGCGTACGCGTAGTGCTAGGGGGCGTGGCAATGCGCAGGCGCATACGAAAATTAAAATACGAAAATTTCTGCTGAGGGGCTTATGGCCATTTATACGAAATTTTGCACCTACGAAAATATCCCGCTATACGGTAGTACAATCTCTATAGCAACATCCAGCTAGGCACTACCAAGCTAACATGCATGCACATGATATGTCATACCATGCCTCAACATACAGTGAAGTATACACTGGATATAGCAAATATGATTGTGCTAATAGTGATGGATAACAGTACACCAACCTGGACCAAACAGAGTACCCATATTAGCTGACAGGGCAAACAGCGCAAATAGGGTATCCTTCACCCTAGTGGTTTTCCTCTCCTCTTCCTTTCTGGCCCCTCCTAGGGCTTGCAAGTATTTTTCATAACTCGCACCAAAGTATGTGTAGGCAATCACAGACTGCATTCCTACAAACATTCCTGTCAGAAACCGTGATACAATGATCATCCATCCCTCAGTTGCAAGGGCATATATGAGGTAACCAAAACTGTGGGCCAAAAGGCCGATCAGCACATTGTGCCAGAAGGGAATGATGCTCGTCAGAATCCCTGCACTAAGTCCTCCAACAAATTCACCAATGCTGAATGTGGCAACTGCCCAGGCGTAGAAAGTTTCAGAGAGCCCAAGACCAGGTTCAATCTGTATTGGAGTTAATATGTCAGCACATTTCTTGCTGGTCAGCCATTTGGGCAACAGTATAATTAGTAATGCAAAGAGCCACAAATCTGATGCATGCAGAGTAGATGCAATCAGCCACCGATCGAAACACAACCTATTGGCACCCTCTTGATGACAGTGTCATCCCTGCCTTTTCTAATGGACCTACCCTTCAGTTTGTATGATCAATGCGTTGTTGGTATGGTATGCATGCATGATCAAACCCACCATGTGCACCACCACTGCAGTAATTACGCACCCACATTATTCTGGGTGGTAGCTACAGGTATATCTGAGTAAGAAATACCACCCTTGGTAAGTTTGCTCCTACATCTAGTGACAATTGGAATAACATAGATCAACAGAAACAGAATAAAAGTTGTTTCCGCTCACGTGTAGCTAACACATGGAACACTAATTATATAAATCAAACAAGCTGATCCTTTGTATCAAGCTGGGCATTGCAAAATTCACTGGTTGTATCTGTCTTCTTGAGGGACTCATTCACCAAGCATTCAACTGCACTTGTCAGCGACAAATGACTGCTGCTGGAAGGGGGCTGGCATGGCAGCAAACAGTGATGCCAAAAGAGCAATTCTCAAGCATTCCCTTTCGGCAAGAGCAGCTTGAAGAGAAACGACAGCTGCCAGAAAGGAAGCTCTGTCTCTAGTCTGTCTGCTTGTGGCTTATTGTAAGAAGATTCGCATGGCATCACTGTTTGCTGCTCATGCAGTTCTTGTGTTTTCATTCTTGGTGAGCATCTTAATTGTCTGTGTGTATGTCCCGAACTTTGAACCACGAACTCAAAAGTTGACTAATTGGTGTACTATTGTTCTGACTATTATGTCTTCTATTTGCATGGCAAACTGCATCCGCAATAATTCTTTTCGCAGACGCACACACAGGCAAAATTTACTATAGTATATACTAGGGCCAGCATGTGCAATGCTAAGATTGCTCAAATAAATCTTACTGTAACTTCCACTGTGGTGCCATTGATAACCTGTGCAGTAGGATTAGTAACAAACTGGTGGAAGGTAGCTATGGGGGAACTGTAGTTGATGACATCCAGAGCGCCGAGGACTATCAGGTAGAACCAGTTCCATTTTAACCTGCGGATCTCCTTGGCTGGAAAAGGTAAGAAATAAAGGATCTGAATGAAATCAGTGACGGGAAGAAGCGTGTGTGTGTGTGTGTGTGTGTGTGTGTGTGTGTGTGTGTGTGTGTGTGTGTGTGTGTGTGTGTGTGTGTGTGTGTGTGTGTGTGTGGGTGCGTGTGTGTGCTCGCGCACGTGTGGAGGGAGTATAGGGCACAGTTGCTATTAATTAAATTAATATTAATTCACTACAAAAACAAAATTGCTCTTTTAGCGAAGTATTTTTTAGGATAGTTGCGTCACTATCCTACCATTCACTGCTAATTCAAACTATGCAGTGGTTAATAGTGGGTAGCTACTGACAAGTACGATGCAAGTATCAGCTCCCACTGATCTAGACTGATGTTTGCTAAACATCGATCGACGTTTTTCAAGGGAATTACATGAATGCTATGGGTTGCCACTGAAGTTTTCTCAAGTATGATGCAATTAATAAAAAACATAGCAGGATGTAGGGATACCAGAACGGCAAAAAGTAAGGAAACAAGTGGGATGCTCAAACATAACAGTGAAGCATACAACCCCCACAGAGATCTTCTACATGTATAATGAAAAAAGATATGTAGGGGTGATTGTATACTTCACAATCATCCCTCTTGTTTCCTTACTTTTCGCTTTCCTTACTTCCTTACTTTTTGCCGTTCTGGTATCCCTACATCCAGCTACATTCTTATAACTTGTTTATGTAAAAAAAAATTAGCAGCAAGCCGGTGCATGCATGCTTGAGCTGAAGTTTGCTGTGGAAGTCAGCAACCTCACAGGCACCTAGGCAGTAGGTGTCCTTGCCTTGGTAAATGGACAATATGACTACACTTCCAGCATTGGCTGAAGAATCAGGCCCGGGCATCTCAAGTCAACTCTTCCTTGGATGGATGACAAAGCCAGTTCTCCCTGTCTGAAGACAATAGGCAGTTTATAGTAGGGACATTCGTATGTTGTTAAACCATACTTGAGAGTTGAGATTGGCATTCACCCTGCTCACAGAATACAGTAGGTAGCAAAATAGCTAAATCATGCGTACAGGGACTTACCTCAGTCTTAGAAAGAGTGCCTCGTTTGATTGGCAACACAACGCAATATCGCATCTTCCCCCTGTGTTTCTAATTCAGCGATCTTGAGTAATAATTACGTATCGTTGCTAAGTGATCTTTTATGTGCGCATGCATACAAATGATTAAAATGGCGTGCCAATTGAAGCCATAGGTTTTTAGTGTGTAGCTGCAGCCGCCTGCATGGTGTGCGACTTCGAAGTTGTAAAAAACAATAGGCTGGTGCACTGTTCAGTGTAAAATGCTGCTGTTTCGTGCATAAACCATCATGAGAGATTGAGGAGACGTTGAGCTAGCCCGTCTGAAGAAGAAAGAAGAAAAAGAAGAAAGAAAAACAATTTGCCCATTTTGCAAGTACCTGGTGTGGTACTTTTCGCGATGCGAGGAGTCTTGTTGGTCATGAAAACACTCGAAGGATGGATGGTAGGTGGTTATAAAGGCTTCTAAGTGTACCGTTTCTGAGATTTGGAGAGATTTTTTTGGTATTGGCATGTATGTCGTATCCCTACATATAGAGTTTACCGACTCTATGATTAGCTCCCACATAATTCTTTTCAAGGGCATTGCTATTGTAATAGTAATATTGTAATAGGATATGGTATCCATTGATTTGCATTCCTGTGTTGTTGGAACGTGTCGTTCGATGTCTGGTTGAGTTTGATCACAGTTTGATTACAACTGGTGGCAGCGGTGAACAATTGAACCAGATGGCACAGCGAACTGTTTTACCGGACTCCAAGTTCGATGGATCTGAAAGGGTACCGGTTGGGCAGTATTTGGCAAAGTTCGATCTGTACGTTGAACTCAACGAATGGAACGATGCAAAAGCCACCAAATATCTAGTGGTTCACCTGACAGAGGATGCGAAAGTGTTTCTGCATGAACTGATTCAGAGAGATGCCACGGTCACAAACAGCTACAAATCACTGAAGCAGCGCTTACTCTCGAGGTATGAGGGGGGACTCGCCACCCTGAGGTATACAAGAGAGTGGCAACAGCGGGTTAAAAGAGGCGATGAGAGCCTCCACCAATTTCTCACGGATCTCTGCCTCAAGTACGAGAGAGCCTTTCCACCTCCACCTGTTCTTCCTCCCCGGCCCGAAGCGATTAATGAGCTATCAGAAGAGGATAACCAACGACTGACTGCTCTATTGGCGCATGAGAAGCAGGCTGGGAGGCTGGAGGAGTATCAAGAAAGGCGAGAGATGAGCTTGAAGACGCAACTCATCAACGGACTTCCTCTCAAACTAAGGGGAGTTCTTGTCACTGACGATGGGCTTCTCGGTAAGCCACTTGAGCAGATTGTGAAGAGAGTTGCCAGTATTGAAGCTGAGAAGGGAGGAAGGGTACAGCTCACAGCTGCAATGACAGGAATGGCCGAAATGACCCAGGTTGATGCAGTAACAACCAAGAACAAGAAGTGGAGGAGAGCGAAACCAAAATCTGATGACATTTGCAGGAAATGTGGCAGAATTAAAAGGGTCACTGGGCAAGAGTTTGTCCATCAGAAAGTGGGAGAGCAAGGCAAAAGAAGGGTCCCGCTGATTCCACTACTGTCAACTCCACTTGCATACATGCATGCAGGCTACAAATGTCGCTCCATGTTATCACCTGCGAGGCCAGATTGAAGCTCTAGAGGTGCTCTGTTTGATGGATCCAGGATCACAAGTGAGCCTCATCAATGCTGACTTGGTGGACATTTCATCACTGGAAATTGAGTCAACACCAGTGAAGCAAATTGCCATCAACCAGCAACCGATTACGATCAAAGGCAGTGTTACTTGTCAAGTCAGACTCGGCCCACTCAAAACAAGATGGCAGTTCTTGGTAGTGAAAGGCGTTGCATCTGCAGTTGTGATCGGGGTGGATTTCATCCGAGCCCACAGTCAGAAATGTTGGGGAGTAAGAGAAGGTATGTGGTGCTTTGACGAGACCAGGATACCCTTGTGGCAAGAACCACAGTTGCTGGCACAGACCAAGAGTGCCAGTGGGGTGCTTGCCGAAATCCCCGTGGTGTCCTGTTGCACGGTGGATTTGGAACCCAGACAACAGACAATCATCCCAATGCGAACCAAGGATAGAAGTGCAGGCCCAGCAATGGTGTTTGAGGCACAGGGACTGCCGCAGGGAATTCTACTCAGCAAGACTCTCGTTGAACCGGGCCAGCGAGGAGGTTCTATGTGAGAGCTGTGAACTACTCAACAGAGAGTGTCACAGTATTCAAGAACCAGAAGTTGGGTGTGGTGGAGCCTGTGGATGAATTTGTTGAGCTTCCTGTAACACCAGAAGAGTATCAAGGAAGCAGGGCTGTTGATCTGGAGTCAACAGACACAGATGAAGACCAGAGGCAACAGTTAGAGAGCCTGGTTCAAGAATACTCCGATGTGTTTTCAGCAGGGAAACGTGACATTGGACACTATTGAGGGGTCCAACACCACATTCAGCTGAAACCGGATTCGAAACCAGCGAGACAACCTCCAAGGAGGCTACCATTGGCCTACCGAGAACCAATCAAGCACCAGTTGAAACAGATGCTAGATGATGGGATTTTTGAGCGGTCAACATCAGCATGGGCATCTCCATTGGTGATTGTGAAGAAGCCGTCGGGTGACTTGAGGATATGTGTCGATTACCGGAGGGTGAATGAACAGACAGTCAAGGACTCGCACCCACTCCCAAATATCACAGCAACCCTGGATGAAATGGCAGGAGCAAAGTGGTTCAGTTCGTTTGATCTGGTCTCAGGCTACTATCAAATTGAAGTGTTACCAGAGGACCAGGAGATCACGGCATTTGTGTCACCTTATGGTCTCTTCCAGTACAGACGCATGCCATTTGGTCTCAGCAATGCTCCTTCTACATTTCAGAGGGATCTGACACAAGTGCTGAGCATGAAAGATCTTGTGACCTACCTGGATGACATCATCTGCTTCTACAAAACCTTCCCAGAACATCTGGCAGGAATTCGGCGAGTGTTGGAAATGTGTAGGAAGGCCGGGCTAAAGTTAGCACCACACAAATGCCAGTTGGCAAGATAGGAGATCAGTGTTTTGGCCACATGGTGAGCAGAGAGGGGCTAAAGCCACAACAGCAGAAGGTGGATGTCATCACAAATTGGCCTCAGCCGAAGAACAAGGATGAACTCTCCCGTTTCCTTGGATTGTGTGGCTATTATTGGCGGTTCATTCCGTCCTTTGCTGACATCACATCATCTTTGTTCGATGCAATCAAGAAAGATTTCCAGTGGACCCAGGAACACCAGGATGATTTCAGCAAGCTGAAGGAAGCAATGACTGAGCAGGTCACACTCAAGCTCCCTGACCCATACAAGACCTTTTCGGTCACTTGTGATGCCTCTAAGGTAGCTGTTGGGTACGTCCTAGAACAAGAGGAAGATGGAGAATTGCGCCCCATATGTTTTGGCAGCCGGAAACTGAAACCCGCCGAGAGGAACTATTCTGCAACAGAACTCGAATGCTTGGCTGTGGTGGAAGCAGTACGGGCATTCAGAGCATACCTCTTGGGCAAGGAATTCATCCTTCAAACTGACCACCAAGCACTCAAGTGGCTGTTGACACATACCAACCCAGAGGGCAGGTTGTGGAGGTGGGTTTACAAGCTTTCAGAATTTTCCTTCTCTGTTGAACACCGGCCAGGAAAGGGAAACCTTGTAGCAGATGCCCTAAGCCGAGTGAATGCTGTATCCATTGACCATGAATGGTCTCTGGAGGAGATTGTCACCGAGCAGAAACAGGACCCTGAACTAGCTTCACTACGGAGAGAGTTGCAAAAGAAGAACCCGAAACTTGGTCCTTACTCTCCGGTGAAAGGGTCGCTGTCACTTGATCCAGCCAGTGAATTGATCCTATGTGGTGAACGGATCGTTCTCCCCAAATCCCTGCAAATCACTGCACTCGAGTCTCTGCATGATCATGGTGGACACATTGGGAGAGATGCAATGATGCAGCGAGTACAAGACCGGTTCTACTGGCCTTCATGGAGGTCTGAAACAGAGCACTGGGTGAAATGTTGTGTGACATGTCAAGAAAGGAACCCCTTAGCAAGACGCACACGAGTACCATTGGGGGAAATGCCACTACCAACTCAACCATTTGAGTATGTGCAGTTGGATCTGAAAGGACCTCTGCCAGAGACACCATCTCATAACAAGTACCTCCTGATGGTGTATGATCATTTCTTCAAGTACGTTGAGGCAATTCCAATTCTGAATAAAAGGACGGAAACTGTGGTTGAGGCATTTGTCAGCAAGATAGTTTGCAGGTACGGAATCATCCCATGTGTGAACACAGATCTGGGGAAGGAGTTTGAGAGCCATCTGATGAGAGCAACCTTAGAACAGTTTGGAATTGTGAAGTCCTCATCCAGCGTGTCACATCCTGCCAGTAATGGAGGTGTGGAGCGAGCAAATCGTACAATGGGCAACCTCTTGCGGCTGGTGGCACGAGAAGACCAAACTGATTGGGATGACCAGGTAACCTACTGTACATTTGCTTACAATGCTAGTAGACACTTGACTACAAAGCATTCACCCTATGAAATTGTATATGGGTTATGGAAGCAATACTTGCCATGTGATGCAACCTTGCAGCGTCATACTCCTGCAGGAAGTGGGTCGCCAGCGAAGCAACCCATGAATATCGAGCCAAGGTTGATAAAGCCTTTCAGTTGGTCAGAGACAGCATGCAAAGAGTTCGGGCACATCAGCAACTGGCGAGCCAGGAGAGATCAAATTTTGTGCCAATTCAAAAAGGAGAAGAAGTGTGGTTGAAGAATTGGGTGAAACACAAAGGGTTAAACCCTAAGCTGCAACCTTGTTGGCGTGGTCCCTACAAGGTGATCAAGAAGTTGAGTGACCTCACCTACATAATACAGAAGGGATCATTCCCAATCCATGCAGAGTTACTACACCGTCATGTTAAGCGGGATGATGAAGACTCATATGGAAGGGAAGACCCCTCAACCATGGAGGAGCCAACTCAGGAGAGGGCTGAATTGGAAACTGGTCCTGGAACAATCATTGAAGTAGACAGTTGGGATGTGAGCCCGGAGGAACCACAAGGACATAATGATGAAGACCTAATGCTATATGAAGATGACCCGACACTATACGAAGAAGACCCAATACTACATGCCAATGATGATGAAGACCTGATATTACATGAAGACCCGATACCACCTGTACCTCAGAATGTCGAAGACCCGATACAGCAACCGGTTCAAGAACAAGGAACAGTTCGACGATCCACACGGCACAGAGCTCCACCAGACAGATACGGATTTCATTGAACCATGTGACATTGTAAGGAGGGGGAGATGTAATAGTAATATTGTAATAGGATACGGTATCCATTGATTTGCATTCCTGTGTTGTTGGAACGTGTCGTTTGATGTCTGGTTGAGTTTGATTACACTATCCTTCCCATGCTAATTCAAAGAATGCTGTGGGTTGCTACTGAAGGCAAACTTCCCAGCCCTTGTCACTCGTTTCTGCACTCCATGCAGTGCCAATAATAGGTGGCTGCATTTCATGGGGGTCATAGTATCAGGAGCTTATGAGCGGTGCGAAGCGGCGCGAAGGAACGTCAAACTACCTCTGTCTCAGGTTACAGTAGCAGTCGCACAAAAAGCATTATCGGAATGGCTACAACTAGCACCTACTTTGTTAAGAAGGCTCGCAGAGGTGTGATAAACTAACCACAGAAATCATGCGTACACAACACCTGCCCACCTACTTACGAGACTTCACAAGCAGCCGTACACGTACACAGACTGCAAACGCAAACAATTCAAATCCGTATAAGGAGTGTTATGTGCTGCTAGTCTGAGCCTGATGGTTATGCTAGTTAGACGCTCCTTCCCGTTACGGGCTTCTGATACTATAATAGCCCATAAAAAACGAGTGACGATTTTGGTGACTGGAGCACAGAAACGACTGACAAGGGCTGGGAAGTTTGCTTAGACCACAGATGAGTGTACCGTAGTGTCCCGCTAATACGCCCCTTCGAAAATATGCCCCCCCCTCTCTTTTCCGCCTAAGTTCCTGCACAGGGTAGTTTGACTCGTTATAACGCCCCCTGGTGAGCATCGACGTCTTAGCTTCTGCATGGAACATCTAAACTACACGTGCGTGTGCGTTAAGTCATCTCGCTGCTACTTTTCTGCAGGAAATACCAGGAAATGTCCCATGGTACAGTATTGCTGTTCTGGAGGATGGCTACAGCGAAGTTGCCGTGAATGTTATGGCCCTCACGTTGAAGTGGCAGCTCTTCTCGCCGATGTAGGGAGACCACGCATGATGACGTCAACCTTCATGCTCTTGAAAATAATTCAGTGGGAGTTGATATTGTCATAGCTACCAATAACTTTAAACTGGCAATGGTAGTCACGCAACTGTCTTAACAAACACTTCGCTAAAGTAACAATTTTGTATTTGTTATAGCTAGGTTTGTGTCCTGCATGTGGATAGGCTTACTGTATTGACTGTAATGGCACATTGTGCCTTAGTACATGTAGCCACCCAGCATCGATCCCAACAGCCTCTGGGTCAGTTGTTGATCAAAGGTCGCATGGTTGGCTATGCACTCAACCAAGCGGTATTCCGGTGATTCAAGTGAAACTGAACTCAAACTGAACTTTCAACTGAAAACGGACTAACCATGCTAGGCCGGGCTGCACGGGATAGCGAATGCATGATTTCAGATTGCAACTGTGCTACAACTAACCTGCCACCTTGCTAGCATGTTGTGCACGGCTTATCATCCTCATCTTTGAAACAACCACACAGCGTCATCCTGCGGAATGATATTGCAGTGAACTTTAGAGTAGTTTAATAGCACGAATAATGCAGGAGGTAATTCCACGAGGCGAACATAGATTACAAATTAATATTGCCACAAAAACCGACCAAACGTATAGACACATGGCTAACTTTGCTAGCTACAGTAGGCAGTTCATTTATAAAGTGCTTCTAATGCGCTCTTCTTAATCATAGTACTTACCAATCGCTTCAGTCAGTATACAGACAAGCTGAACTGCATCTATAGGATAGAGAGAGCCCTTGAGCGCTAATAAGCCCTTCCAACGTGTATAGACCTGTGGTATGCAATTACGCATGACGTCACATCCGGAGTACCAATGGTTCGTGCGGTTCACTGGTTCGCTGGTTCGTGAGGCTCACTGGTTCGTGCGGTTCACTGGTTCACCGTGCGGTTCACTGGCTCGTGCGGTTCACTGGTTCGTGCGGTTCGCTGGTTCGTGCGGTTCGCTGGTTCGTGCGGTTCACTGGTTCGTGCGGTTCACTGGTTCGTGCGGTTCACTGGTTCACTGGTTCGTCCGGTTCACTGGTTCACTGGTTCGTGGGGTTCACGGGTTCGTGCGGTTCACTGGTTCGTGCGGTTCACAGGTTCACTGGTTCGTGCGGTTCACTGGTTCGTGCGGTTCACTGGTTCACTGGTTCGTGAGGTTCACTGGTTCGTGCGTTTCACTGGTTCGTGCGGTTCACTGGTTCACTGGTTCGTGCGGTTCACTGGTTCGTGCGTTCACTGGTTCGTGCGGTTCACTGGTTCGTGCGGTTCACTGGTTCACTGGTTCGCGAGGTTCGCTGGTTCGTGCGGTTCACTGGTTCGTGCGGTTCACTGGTTCGTGCGGTTCACTGGTTCGTGCGGTTCACTGGATCACTGGTTCGCGAGGTTCACTGGTTCACTGGTTCACTGGTTCGTGAGGTTCACTGGTTCGTGCGGTTCACTGGTTCACGGGTTCGTGCGGTTCACTGGTTCGTGCGGTTCACAGGTTCACTGGTTCGTGCGGTTCACTGGTTCGTGCGGTTCACTGGTTCATGCAGTTCACTGGCTCGTACGGTTCACTGGTTCGTGCAGTTCACTGGTTCACTGGTTCGTGAGGTTCACTGGTTCGTGTGGTTCACTGGTTCGTGAGGTTCACTGTTTCGTGAGGTTCACTGGTTCATGCGGTTCACTGGTTCATGGGGTTCACTGGTTCATGCGGTTCACTGTTTCATGCATTTCACTGTACCGTCACCGGCTTCAAGTTATCCGCCGAGTCATCCGCCGAGTGACTTCCGGTATACTTTTCCGTGGCCACCGACTCGTAACTTTGCATAGGAACCCCGCAGTGTGTATTGTGCTTCTTACAGGAGCAAAAACCCTACAGGCTGAGTTAAGATCCGTCAACTATGCTATGCAGTCTCAGTGCCAAAATTCATAAACTGAAACACTATTTCGTATATGGAGTATCATTGATTTTTTTGTCTCTACCCAAAATCTCACCTTTCTGCTGTCTGAGGGTGACGTTAGTGGCTAAATTGAATGTCCAACTCTTTAACTGCATGTAAATGACCCGATTGGTTCATGCTATGGCCTCATATATAAGTACTCACGATAACCGTTATATTTTGCAGGCAGTGCCCAACGAAGATTCTCGATGTCCTTTCTTGTACTGTCCATCCAAAGGTTGGATATCAGCAAGGCAGGTGATTGATACAGGTATTGTAACGGTCGGTCACCACCCCCCATGTGTTTACCGTCTGTCTACCGGATGTCATCGCACTTGACCAGCTCTCCCAGGCCTTCCTTCCCCCACCGTATTTATACTGGCGGTGGGAACAGCCTGGTAACAAGGCTATATGAATTGTACTTTTCAAGGATTCTGGTAGCCATCCAAATCCTTATAGAGACCATGTAATCCTAGAGAATGAACTGAAGACATACCTTATACCACACAGGCAAGTGGGGTGACACTCCCACTCCCATATTCGCTGTAGTCACAGTTGCGACTGGGCACTGCGACCCGCAGTAGATAATCCTCCACAACACTCAGCTCTGTCCGAAACTCCTCCATACCCGAATAATGACACCGTATGATGGCGCATCAGCTTTTGTAGCGCCGTAGCATCAGCATTCGGTACGGTCGTACCGTACCGTGAAGGGGAGTCATTCCCGCCAGGGGGGGGTCACTTCCGCCTTAGGCGCCAATGACCGGGGAGTCACTCACGCCGGGGAGTCACTCACGCCTCTGACACCGGCATACTAAGGTAGGGGTGGAGTCGCTATTATACTCAAGTGTAAAAGATGTGCATGCGGTCAAACGGTCAATGGCTGAAACACAGTGCAGTCAAACGGTCAAGTGTCTTTCTGCAATGCAGTCAAAAAATTATTGCACCCGGTCGCAGCTGTGACTGTCACGTCTATGGAAGTGTCACGCCCTTCATCAATACATTAAGATTTTACGTGTCTGTGTGTGTGTGTGTGTGTGTGTGTGTCTGTGAGTGACGGAAGTGGGGTGTTCGTGGGGCGGGACTAGACTATAGTGACGCGCGACCTTCGTACTTTAATTTATTTACTGAACCTCGAACTCCGCGAAGAATGTTCGAGAACATTGGGCCAGGGCATGGGCTAGAATCCAGTATGCAATCGGGAAGCAGCAGTCGAAGCGGACGCAATCGGGCGAGCAGCAGTTCAAGCGGACGCAATCGGGGAGCAGCAGTCGAAGCGGACGTGATCGGGCGGCGAGCAGCAGCTGAAGCGGGCGCAATCGGGGAGCAGCAGCTGGACGCGAGGCGGAGGCAAACGGGGAGCAGCAGTGGAAGCGGATGCCGCAATGGGGCCGGGAGCAGCAGCTGAAGCGGACCCAATCGGGGAGAAGCAAAGCGGACGCAATCGGGGAGAAGCAGCTCTTCAGAGAGCTGTCCGGCGCCGGATTACGCACGGTAGGCGAACAAGGGGGAAGTAGCTGAGCGAGCGAAGCGAGCTCAGCTACTTGTATATATTATACATGATATTGTATAATGGTTGCTGTAGTGAAATGTATTAATAAGCCATTAGAAATAGCTACAGTATTTTAACTACAGCAAGGTAGCTTCAAACAGTCATGTTAGCAGTTGACACTAGCTGTTGTAGAGACAGCTAGTGAGTGCCATATCTTGTAGCTGTATTGCTCTGTTCCATCCATCAATACATTAAGATTTTACGTGTCTGTGTGTGTGTGTGTGTGTCTGTGAGTGACGGAAGTGGGATGTTCGTGGGGCGGGACTAGACTATAGTGACGCGCGACCTTCGTACTTTAATTTATTTACTGAACCTCGAACTCCGCGAAGAATGTTCGAGAACATTGGGCCCGGGTATGCAATCGGGGAGCAGCAGTCGAAGCGGACGCGATTGGGCGGCGAGCAGCAGCTGGACGCGAGGCGGAGGCAAACGGGGAGCAGCAGTGGAACCGCAATCGGGCCCGGGAGCAGCAGCTGAAGCGGACGCAAGCGGCGAGCAGCAGCTGAAGTGGACGCAATCGGGGAGAAGCAGCTCTTCAGAGAGCTGTCCGGCGCCGGATTACGCACGGTAGGCGAACAAGGGGGAAGTAGCTGAGCGAGCGAAGCGAGCTCAGCTACTTGTATATATATATTGCTGATTGCCAGTCATTGGAGCTGATCAATTAAGTTCGGCGTACTTTCTACAAAGTCATTTACAAGACTTAGTACGTATTCTCTGTACATGTACCTTTTGCAGAGTTATAGCAGGTTTTGTTCTGTTCTCTGAATTTGTAATGAAGTTGAAGTCAATAATACCAAATCATGACAGTGTTGAATTTGTGCATACATTCATGGCATGCATGTATATGTCGAGATGAGCTTCTGACAATGTTGGCAAGCAAAAATCAGTGCATGGCGTCTTGGTGTTGGTGTTCATCATGAATTATTGTACAGGCAGTGATCAGTAACGACTATAACTTTCATCAGGGAGGAAGAGCTAGAGAGAGGGATCGAGGGGGAGGGAGGGGAGACAGATTGAGGGTAGGAAGGGAGGAGGAAGAAGAGGCGAGTATTATAATTATATAGATAATCATTTAAACGTTAACAGGGAATAACTCAATCAACCAAGAACCAACAGTATAATGCAGAGTATATAGCTATACCAGGCAGGGGAGGAGCCTGGGAACGAGCCCAACCATGCAGGCCAATTAACTTACGGTCCATATGTACCTTGTAACCTGCAGCACTAGCTCCTGTCATCTTGCCTCCCCTGTTCCAGGGCACCCTGCTGCAGTAGCTCCATGAGGTACTGGCTGTGTTGCCTACGGCTCTCCCGTCTTCTTTGCAGGGTGGGAGTGGGAGCGGGAGGAGAAGGAGAAACTACATCACCTTCACATTCTAAATGTGTACCAGAGAATATGCCCATTAGCAAGGAAAGAGGTGGTGGGCGTGATTACTCAAAAGTATGGCCGCCATGGATTATCATAACTGACAAAATCATTTAAAGGTCTTACTGCTTGTCTGTCAGAGCATCCAGTTTCCTAGTGCTAGCACAAGCTGCAGTGATTGATGCAGTACCAGCGATTTTGATAGAAATTGTCCCCCCTCTCCCATCTCCTAGCATCCTTCAAGTGGGTGTGGTTGTGAATACTGGAAATCGCTACACTGGCTAACTGATTGGGACAGGAATACATCCTTGCATTTGTATGTGCGATGTCCGATGGTTAATCCACACCACATAATGGACCTGTTTCATTGGTCTACAAATATCTTTGGGGGGCAAGACGTTAACCCCCCAAAGACTACTGTACTGAGGTCCATTGGGCTAAACTCCCAGATAATATATATGACTGCACAACCGAGAAACCAACTTTCCTGAATGTAGCAAACTCAAGCTTTTGCTATGGACATGCCCAGCATTCCTATAGTACACACGTCCAGCTCACCTGTTTGCTGGCATCTCCTCTGGACCGTTACCCCCTTTCCCCTGGTCAACTCGCTCTACACCGACGATGACTTTGCCCCAGCATCCTCCACCACCTTCAACAGCTTGGTCTCATCAAAGGAACCTTTCGTAATGGTGTCCTCATGAATCTCCGGGTTAGGAGGCCAGTTAATCACGTCCCAAATACATTCCTACCGATGACATCAATGGATTCACTATGTGGGGGACAGGATCCAGAGTCTGCGGGTGGAAAGACGGAGGGTGACGGAGGTGTGGGGAGAGGAGGGAGGGGCAGAGGGAGGAGAGGAGGGAGATGGACGGTGAGGGGTGAAAGGAGGGAGGGGTGGAGGGAGAAGAGGAGGGAGGAGACGACGAGGGGAGGAGAAGACACGTAAGAGCCATATGCATGCATGTAGTACAACTCAGAGCTGAATATGCAATGCACTACTAAAACAAAATTAATGTACACAATAATCCCTATACACAGTGCAGAATATCAGCTGTCCAAGTACACACACACACAGAGCCAGAGTCATTGGCAGTGGCAGCGTGTGGCCCTATGACAGCACTACATGGTGCACATGGTCTGCGGTGCCACAATACCATTGTGAGCCACAGTCATAACGTACAACAGTCTTAAAGACACTCCTCTTAAAGACACTCACACAGCATGCCATCGCACACATGACAAGGGAGAGCCCCATCACTACAGTGAGACCTACATGTACCTGAAGCCAATACCACAGTCCAAATTCCGGCTACGGAAACGCTCATAGGGCTGGTACATTGCATGAATAATGTTGAGCACCTGATTATCACATAACCATCACATGATCATTATATGATCAATCCAGATCCAGCACCACTAGCAAATGTCTCCACCTCCTCCCTCCCTCTCACACATCCTCCCTTGTCACACCACCTTTTTCCCTCCCCCTCACCAGTGATACTTAGGTTGAAAATGGTCCCTGCCCCCTCCTCCTCCTTCCTTCCATTGGTGGAGGTGAGTGGAGTGGAGGTGAGGGGAGAGGGGGCTACAGCAGGGATAAGACTTGCCTGGGACTCCCAAAGGTTCACACGCTTTGGCATCTATGGTTCTAGGTTTCCTGTTGGCTGTGTGTGTGTGTGTGTGTGTGTGTGTGTGTGTGTGTGTGTGTGTGTGTGTGTGTGTGTGTGTGTGTGTGTGTGTGTGTGTGTGTGTGTGTGTGTGTGTGTGTGTGTGTGTGTGTGTGTGTGTAAAAGAGAAAGTTCATCACAACGTAAAACACTCATTTCACTACAACTGGATACTATAGTCACTGAACTTTGGGCATAGGCATTGACCCCATCAGACCATCACACACCATGATGGTGTGTTATTAAGCGCAGCTCACATATTCTTCTACGCACAGGTTCAACTGTCATACCAAGCGACTACAGTACCACACTCCCCCACATACGCACATGACTTTGAGGGGATGGAGGCTTGAAACCTTTGTGGTGAGACTTGGGACTGTTGTCCAGAGATTGATCTGAGCTCCCCCCTCCTCGGCCCCCTGCCCCTCCCGCCATCTGGCCATCTGGTACCTACCTTCAGCATTGTATTGCCTCGGTAGTATGCCACTGCAACTAATTTTGGTACTTTCTCTGAAGAGGAAACCCTACTGCCTATGCCCTCCGCAGGTTTCATAGTTTAAATCAAGGGGGTGACACTCCCATAGACGCCGTAGTCAAAGCTGCAACCGGGATTATCGGTGAATCTTGACCCCATATACTACACATTCTTCCGTATACTATCGGCGGTCAAGCGGTCAGTCAGGGCCGGATCCAGGGGGGGGCTACAGGGGGCTGTAGCCCCCCCCCCTTTCCAGTTCCGACCACACCCCTTATTTACACGAGTACCAGACTTACAGTGGAATCAACAACAAAGAAGTTGTAAGGAAGCTCAGTGCTGGACGTTTTCCAACGGAAACTGCTTGTGACAGTCAGAATGAATCGGATACAGAGTCAACTCGTACTGGGGACGAAAACGGTTCTCAGTTCAGACCACGTGCACGGCGAATCTTCGTCGGACTTGACATTAATTGGTGATTCATGACTAGTCACATTTACCTTTTCACGTCGAGGATAAGACGTTCACGGATGACACGGGAACCAGAAGGCAGCGAGTGCAGTGCAAAAGCTCGAAGGCGCTACGAGAGCCCATCTAGATGGCTGAAAAATGACGGTGAAAAAAATTTTCCGCGCTTCGCGCGGAGTTCTCTCTACAACATCCATCCTGGAACTCGTGTTGCTACTCGTACATCTGGAACTTGCAGTGCAAAGCACGAAAGTGCAACGAGAGCCCATTCTGACAACTGAAAAAATGAAGGCGAAAAATTTTTCCGCGCTTCGCGCGGACTGATCGGCGCTACGCGCCTCTATGCGCCGCCTTCGGCAGCGTTCAATTATGCTATTAGCCCCTCCCTTTCACAAATCCTGCATCCGCCCCTGTCAGTGCCTGAAATACAGCGCAGTCAAATGGTCAAGAGTCCTTTTGCGATGCGGTCAAGTGGTCAAGCAGCAAAAATGACGGTCAAGATTTCTTGACCCCGGTCGCAGCTCTAACTACGGCGTCAATGGGAGTGTCACCCCCTTGTTAAATGTACCTGACAGTATGCATTTCATGCTGTGTGTATATACATGTATGTATGACATACTCAGGTGAATCAATTCCTTTCTGCAAACTGTAACGGTCATCGAAAGTATACATGAGGCCATAGCATGAACCAATTGGGTCAATTACATGGGTTTCAAGTTTGACTCGGACAGCAGAAAAGGCTGAGATTTTGGGTAGAATAGTACCTCCGTTTATGAAATTTGACTGAATAGCATTGCTAACAGGATCCTAACTCACAGCAGTTAATATACCAGCCTGCAGGCTTTTTGCGATGCTCCTCCTTTACTGACACGTTGTACTTCTGTACTTGTTGTATTCCAAAAGAGCACAATATACACACTGCGGGGTTCTTGAGCAAAGTTTCGAGTCGCGTCGGCGGCCGCGGAAAAGTATACCGGAAGTCACTCGGCGGATGACTCGGCGGATAACTTGAAGCCGGTGACACGCAGTGCATTTGGAAACTTCATGCTTCGAGATGACCGCTAGGAAACAGTGCTTTCTCACGATCTATGTACTTCACAGACATCATGGCTATTGTTTCGGCTGTTTTTTCCAGCTATTTCCTATTATTCGTAACATTTGGCCCAACAGAGCGGAACGGAACGGAACGGAACGGCGGTCTAAAACACGGAACTTGGCGGAACCACGAAAATCGCACAAGAAGGTCTAAAACTTGTAGCTAAAGCTACAAGATCTGTTGTCTACCACCAGACAATCAGGTTAGTTGTTCTACGCCGTATATATATATATCCCATTTGCTAAATTACGGAACAGTACGCTAGTGGAAAGCGCACGAACTTGTACAGGGGAGGGGCTCGAAGGGCAGGGCTGCATGCGCATAGCAGCGCTGCAGCTAGTTGGCGCATTAATTGTGCACATATTGGCGGGAAGATACAAAGTGAACACGTGTAGCGAAGATTGAAAATGAGTGTCTTTCGAGTTCAGGTGGCGCCCTTAGCTAGCGATTTCAGAAGTTGTCGCCCTCCTGAAGAACCCACCTGTTGATGGAGTATCAACTCTCCCACCGGCAACACCAAAGGCTGGAGAGATATACATCTATCGGAGCGATGATGACACAAAGCAGGGTATGACAGCATCATCCATAAAAGTATAGAAGGCCACTATTTGTTTCTCATCCCTTACCCGCACTATTTGTTATCATACAATACGCATATTACAGTGTTAGCTATAGAATGCAGTGCCAGTTTTAAGGGGGGGGGGGGGGGGGGGGGGGGGGGGGGGGTTCCGCATTTTTTTACAATTTTTGTTACCACTCATAACTTCTTTATTTTTCATGCTATGCAGGTAATTTTTATACCAAAATGTAGCCCTTTCCATGCACTTCAAATTGTGTTATCACAAAATTGCATACCTACAGCCTGGTGAAGCCATGACACTTATAGTGACCAAACATGGTATGCAATAAATATTCATAACTCAAACCACAAGTGCCTTGACCTCTCCCCACTTAGTTTGCACTTAGACTAACCACAGATCTACACTTTGAGTGATTGAAATTAGCAGGTCTTGTAGTATAGATTTTAAAATGGAAAATTTAGAAATTCAACAAAATTCAGGACAATTGGACTCATAATATCCACTATGGTAGAACTGAACCAATTTTAATCACTCAAATGAAAGAGCAGGAAGAGAGCTTTAAAATGATACCTTTAAAGTTGGTATAGGTCAAATATTGAGTGAGTTACGAATATTTTCATTCGAAAAAAAGACGTTTTGAGAAAACGAGGCCCGTAGAAACTGTCCGCGATTGACACCTCGAGATGGGCCTTCTTCACCAGCAGAGCGGTAATAAATTGAAGTTTGATAACATGAGTAGCATGGACTATAACTTTATAGTGGAGCATGGAAAAGCTTTGAAACTTGAAATAGAAGTAGTTTATAGACAATAGTATAGAATAAAAATGTAAAAAAACTATTTTACAATTTTGAAAAAAATGATGAAAAAAATGCGGAACCCCCCCCCCTTAATATAGCTAACTACTAGCTTGGGAAATGTTAGGAGGAACTTTGCAAAGTTCGTAATGTGTAACAAAGCCTACACCATTCCATTCCCAATTTATCCACTTCGGAAGACTCAGAGTCGCGGAAGCAAACACTGCCGATCACCGATCAGACTCTGTTGCCGTACATGTATACATATCTTCATTTGCAGATTACCTGCAAGGAGAAAAAATAAAGCAGTTAGTTTTGTTCCTCTAGTTAGTGAATAGTAAGACTCACATGTAGAAGCCTCATGATAATGTTAACGACTATTATTCTACAACCAATGATTGACAGCTAAAGAGGATTGTTGTTCAAGCCAATTCATACACTTTTAACCATTACAGAGGATTGGCGCTGTGACCTTTATCGGTGGACAAACCAGGGAGTACGACAGCTACCAAAGAAAGATCCCAAAGTGAAGAAGTCTTATTTCCAGATAAGCACACCGACTCAGAAGTGGAGTGCCCCATTTTTCGACTACTACCGCACAAACATACACCCAGATATTGAGTCAATTGCAAGGTGGGCAATTGAACCATATGGTGTGTATGACCCCTACAGTGGGGTGACAAATAACCAGGCTGAGGGGATCAACTATGTCCTCAAAGATTTGCAACAATGGCGGGAGGCTCCAGTAGATTGTATGGTCTTAGCCCTACACTACTTGCAAGGATACTACAGGGTAGAGATTGCTCGTGGCCAACAAGGCCTTGGAAACTATCACCTGCACAGAAAATTCTCTGCTCTAGCAAAATCACAGCCATCCCTCGTACCTGAGCACAATACCTATGCCCCAGAGAAAATTGTTGAGCGAATCAAAGGAAGTCTAGATACTTCTTTGCCTGATCCCCCCAATGCTAGCACCCAGGAGCAGGACACAAGCACGGCAACTTGCCATCTGAGCCAAAGGGAGCGTGAAAAGCGAGTCCTCGAGCAGAATAAAATCAGCATTGATCCTAAGCTGCATACCTTCACAGTAATGGGTTCAAAATCTCCTCACGTGGTCACTCTCTTCCCAAGAGAAACATGCTCTTGCCTGTCCACATCCCAATGCTACCATATTTTGGCGGCTAAGATGTGCATTGGGCAAGATGACATGTCAACCGGAAAGAAGAGATTAAACCTCACACAACTTCGAAAGAACGCTCGCAGCCGAAAGGAAAAGAAGTCAGGACGAAAACGTCCACGCCCTGGTGACTGTGATGTTATCTCTGCTCCTGATACACAAGGTAACAAGCATGTTCTAGTTCCTGTCTATACAGCCCTATTACAGTGTATCTGTTTATAGGTTCTCCAGTGAAGCATTCAAAGGGTTCAAACTGCACTGAGAGTGGGCAGAAGAAACCGAACCTCACCCAACCCGGGAAGAAGGTGAAGTCAAGCAGAAAACGCCCATATCCAGGTGACTGACATGCACATGTGCTCCTAATGCAGAAGGTAACAACTATTTATATATCGCAACTCTATTAATATTTCTCATACAACAGAATCAAAGTGCCCTGATACTGAAAGTACTGCACAGCACAAAGCAGAAACCAACAATGGTATGTACATGCATGCTCTAATTAGCCCTGAAAAGCAGAATGTGTGCCCCTGTAGCTGTGTCATACACAAAAAATATACCATGCATAGATGAGGACATGTCCAATCCTGATGAGGCACTTGACATTCTCTGGCAGTTGATCTGCAAGGATGGCATGGAAAGTCATGATGCTTCAATCCAGTCACCTAGTGAGTAGAAGTGTAGCTCTGATTCAAAAGAGTTTTGCTCTCCACTTATCTGTATCTTATGCCGACATGTGTTTACATGCATGGGCAGTTATTCGAATACATACAACTGCTTTATCACAAACAGTGCACATGCATCCAGACCATCTCGGGTCTGATGAATACAATCTCTGGTCTGATGAGGACGATCTCTGGTCTGATGAGGACATACTTTCTGGTGCAGATCCTGCACTACTGGCTGCCATTGAAGAAGACGGACTTCCCCATTCTTTTGTCCACAGTGAAGCAGGTATTGTACAGAGCAACCAGTGTATTGTACTAGCCACTCCTATAGGGTATCTCCATTTGCAAATTGACCTCTATGTATAGCAAAGAGCCTGGGAATGCGGCTAATAGCAGTATAATAATTTATTATGCAGACCAATCTGGTACTAAGGATGAGGATAATACACCTCTACCACCACCTATGCATGAGGATATCCCACCTCTACCACCACCTATGCCCTCATTGGAAGAACTGCAAAAGATGTATGCAGGTACATAACACGCTACTAAGTTCCTCTATGCTATACATTCACTGATATCCACATACTTAATTACCAGGTGCAAAAACATGCACAGAATCTCCAGGGAAGCCTCAAGGTGAAAACTGTGGCCCACAACAAAAGACAAAGGAGGGAGCTGACCTAGAAGAATGCTACGAGGTTGTTGATGCTGATGCACATGTTGCTCAGCAAGATTTTTCACCATTTTGGTTGAAGCAGCTTGTGCTTCGGGACATAGACAAGGACCAGCTATTAAATGGTGCGTGGCTGACGGACAGACACATCAATGCGGCCAACAAACTTCTGCAGGAGCAACATCCACATCAGAATGGCTTACAGGACAGCATTGTCCTCGCCTCTGAGTTAGAGTGGGAGTCCAACCGCACAAACTTTGTTCAAGTGATCAACGTGTGCGAGCAACACTGGGTATGTGCTTCGAACCTTCGGTGCCCAGAAAATGTCGTTGAGGTATATGACAGTATACCTGCGTACTCCACTGGGTCCACTACCCTTAAGAAGCAAATTGCCGTGATCGTACGGACAAAGAGCTCCAGTTTTACACTGCGGTTTGTGGAGGTACAGAGACAGAGCGGGGGTGGTGACTGCACACTCTTTGCAGTCGCAAATGCCGTCACACTGTGCAATGGGCAGGACCCTCACCTGGTGAGGTATCATCAAACCCAGATGAGAAAACACCTCTGCGACTGCTTTCAAGAAGGGAAACTTATACCTTTCCCAGAGAGAGAAAAGCCCCGGGGAATGCGACGTCGCATTTCAAGCACAAGAGAAGTGAAAGTTTACTGTACATGCAGGTTGCCACACAGTAGTGGCAAGATGATTCAGTGCCATACCTGCAATGAATGGTTCCACAATGCCATTGCAAGCCAGATATTCCAAAGGCATTTTGGCTAACAACTGAAAAGTGGAGCTGTGAAAACTGCCTGGTTTAGTGACAGAATTTTGTCCTTGTAACCGTTTTTCTTGTTACAGCTATTTACTTCCTGCTGTGTTCAAAATATTTTATAGCTAGCTACGTCTGCCAACTTAGCTATTTTAGCTAATGCCTTTAGAAAATGCAACTTGCAGTCGTTCACTGAGGCTTGGAAACACACAAAACAATAGCATACGCGTAGAACCACTTACCTGCATATCTGCTGGGGTCACGGAACGTTAGCTGTAATTACCCTTTGTGGGCGACTTTCGTGGTTCCGCCACTGTTCCGTGTTTTAGACCGCAGTTCCGTTCCGTTCCGTTCCACTCCGTTCCGTGAAATAGACCCGGCCCACAATAATATACGGTAAGCGGTCACCGGCCATACACGAACACAGTAGCAGCCCTGTTCGATGCGCATCGGCAGAGATGTCACGTCGACTGTAGCTGCACTGCATGCATCCTGGCCTGACGTTCAGCGCGGGGTATGTGTTCTATGAACACCTCTAGTTTGATACTGCAGTCAGGTACATGTGTAGATATTGTTACTTTTAGAAGGAGGACAGCTTCTGTCATATCATACACGCCCCCTTTCAGTTTGACACGTACACACCATGCAATTTAATTGGCTAATCATACGACTAATTTATTACCTGTACTTAACCTCTCTTGAAGAGTGTGCAATTGTACCATAAGCAATGCAGAACAAGCGCCTGTAATGGCAAGCTAATGTAATAGTGCGCTGATTGGATAATAGTTCGTTAGCAACAGCAGCAACAAATTTGTTCGTCATTTTAAAATAGCCACGCCAAAATGTTCCACACACGCCCACTAAATCCGACTAAATCTGAGCCGAGCTCGAGATTCTTAATCAACTCTTAACACTTTAACTGATAAAGCCGTCTACAGACGGCATGAGACTTTCGTCAATGATGTCAGACTTCAGGCAATGTCCTTGGGACTTAGGCTCTGCGCCAGCGGAGAGAGCGGGACAGGGAGAGGTGGGTGGGTCTCAGCACTGAGCCTAGGTAGCATGGCCGCTTCTGTGCTTGGCCTTGAAAGCTCTTGATTGGAGCTGGGTGGGCCATTTCTCTCCTCCTTTGCACAAATGGGCTGAGACAACAGTCCTCTCGCCTAGTAGGGCCTCCATTTCTGGCAGTGAAGCATTTTTCTCGGTCTAGACGAGTGATGGTCGACAGAGAGCCGTGACTATTGAATGGCCCTTGATGGGTGGGTGTGGTTAAAGTCACGAATGTGTAGAGGATTGCTGCATGGTCATGTGTGTGGAGTTTGGGGACTGAAAAGCAGAGAGAACCGGAGGTTTAATGCACCCACAAGCTAAGAGAGAAAACGATTTATCGGTTAATGGGTTAAGCATAGCTAAAGCAGTTCTTGAGCTACTTCCTGCACATAACAACATCACTTTTGTTAGAGTGCAGTGTCTTTGTGCCCTTATATCAGGATAGTTTGTGTACTGCATGGCCGTTGACTGGACTCATTAATTAAGGGGCTCAACAATGGACTCTGCAACAGCCTAAACTGTGGATTCAGAAGTCGTCATGCATTGGATTTGCATTTGTTACATGAGTCTGTCTTTCAAAATGTCACATTTGTGGGGGATGTCAAGTGCAGTCTATGGACCATAAAATTAAGCATGCAACTGTTGACAGGATTGGGTACCAGCTCTGGGTAATACAACATACTGCATTTGTACCCCTGCTGAGTCCTGGCGCTGAGTGTATATCTGCCTGGCTAAGCCATAGGTGTATAAATGGTAACCAATAGCAACATTAAAGGCAACTGGGGTGTTCTTATCAAAACATAATTGGCAATTAGCATGCACTGTGGTAATGTGTTGTACCAAGGGTTTGTACCCTGAGTGCCACCAGGGTTTGTACCCCTGCTGAGTGCTGTTGTACTGCAACAGCCTCATCCTCTTAATAATAGACATGGGACTGAGGATGGGTAATTAGATTTACCCTCATTCCAGGTTCCCATATAATTATACCCTATTTGTGCAAATACTCGCCTTTTCCATCTCACTGCAAGAAATGGAGGGCTGATTCAACCTACATATACTTGGGTTGCCTCAGTTGCAGTTTAGCGATGACACGTCCGCTGACCTTCATCCTCAGGCCTTCATCACTTAAATGTTGTTTATCCCAATGACAGAAGTATGGCCCACAAACCACAACTAGCTAGCCAATAGCTCATACATGAATATATATAGTAACTTAAGTTCCAATTACACATGAATATTATCCAGACCATTAGCGTCATCATCTGAATATTGCACCCAGATGGCACCAACATATGAATGTTACTGCACGTACTCTGCATGGCTACCCAATGAATTTAGTCATGCATGAGAGCTGCAGCACCAGATCCAGCAAGGTATTGTTGGTGTGCAACTCACAAAATTGCAACTCAGGCAACCGAATCTAGGTTGAAACTACCCACAGCACACTTCCGCTATTGGTCTCTATACATTGACGACTTTGTAACAGCTGCTTCATTGCCACTGAAGATGATCTCTGTATTATAGGGGTTGAAACATTTGAAATTTCTTGGCTAGTGTTTGCACAAACAGCCGTGACGTCACAGAAACGTTTCTGGCCTATAGCTAGCTGGAAACGTTTCTGTGACGTCACACTTACTAGTACCTTACTTTATTGAGTTGCTGGAATGAGGCTACTTGCGACTGACGGCTGTGTGTGGATGAGTATTCATAACCTTGATTGATATATTTACAGATTTACTGCGGATTGCATTTCACTTTGAACACCAAATGCTACCAGTACTGCAAGTGTACACAGAAGCCATAGCGTTAACTTAATTGGAGCGAGCCCCACATAGTCGTGTTCTCAGGGTGTCCGTCGGAATCATGTCTGTTTGTCTGTTTGCCGTCCGTTTAGCGTATGACCGTATATCCAAGTGGAAAATTGTAATGTTGCGCCCCACACCCGCGTGCTGGTCATAATGCATGACAGTACCGAGTTGAGCCAGCAATGTTTTGCACCTGGTCACAGCTACAAACTACATACTACAGCAAACTTGAACGCCTGGCTCAGTATGGAAGTGAAGAAAAGCTGGGCGTGGGACTGGGAAGGAGGCTACCACGAACTTGAAACTCAGTGCAGACAGCAATGAACGACAATTGGCTTGACATAGTGTCGTAGTCTACGTAAAACAAACTTGACACTCCACACTGAACGGAGCATGAGCTACGAACTTGAAAATGCAGACCGTCATCAAGCAGAGGCCCAATCTAATTGTTTCACTTTTGTTGTCTTAAGTGATTTGCACTATGCATTGTATATTGTGTTTATTGATTTGCACTGTTAAGTGATCGTAGGCTGGTATCACTACAAAAACGGTGTAGTTGTTTTGATTGCTTGGTGGTTACTACAGTTGCACCATGTTTGAACATGCAGGAGCCAAGTTGTCTGCATTTCAGTAGCATCCTACATAGATCAAGTGGCCATTCCAGTAGTATCCTGGTTTATGTAGGGTACTACTGGAATGCTCAGTTTATGTAGGATGCTATCGTCCTCCACATTCTAATAGTGGTATCGCCTCGATCCTGCATGTCCAAACATGGTGCAGCTATAGTAACCACCAAGCAGTCAAGTAACTACTTCGTTTTTGCAGTGTAGGCCTGGGCGGCACGGCGCAGCTTATAAGGGAAGCTGGCCTGAGCATCATGAAGTTTGCGATGTAGACGTGGTAGGTGTATACCTGCAGAGAATATACAATGTCACACTAAAAATCGTCTTTCAGCAACTTCATGGTCTTTTCAGCCAACTAACTTTCACGGCTAATGCGTACAACAACATTGCTAGCGGAAACAGAAACACTGAATGGTTCAGCCAGCAATAGCCCTCTTCGGTCACACACTCGTTTCCAACAATGCTGAATCAAAAGCTTTGACCGCTTTCATATACTTAACTGCCCAGCCTTCACTACTGTATTGACATGCAGTACGTCAGGCGAGCCCCACAACGCCCTGCATTCTCCTAGTTAAGTGGTACAGTGCTAATTGTACAGAGCTAATGGACTATGGCTTCTGTGTACACTTGCAGTGTTTCTGTGAAATGCAATCCACAGTATGAACAGCCAAGCAGAAACCTGTAATCACTTTCGAGGCGCATTATTTCAAGGCACATTTGACAAGTTGCTGTGCGCACATAAGACTGCAATCAAGTACATACATGACCCTAACCACACAGTATATATATATTTGTACACTCAGCTCTAGCTAGCTATGCCTAGGTAGCTAGTATAGAAAGTATTTGCCTTGAAAAAGTTGAGAGAATTGTTGTCTACGTCCATTAATGCTTAAAACGCTCCGACTGCCCAGACATGGCCATGCGGCTTTCACCCTTTGGATGAACATTCCCACCTCCCCTGAAAGTCTCATAGTTAACAGGTTTTGCTGTCATAAAAGGTTAACTAGCTGCTACGTATGTCTTCTGCATGATGATACCAAGTTAGTCATGCTGAGACACATCATGTCGTTTTAAAGATTCACTTGTTCCTTAATTAATGAGACGAGAGAAAGGGCCGAAATGTGTGACAAAAGTTCAGAGATAAGCAAGCTATAGCTGAACTGAGCACTGAACCTCTGTCCAACCATACCCTGACTGTGACTGCGACAAGGGGCCTGGGCCGTAATCTGTCTTATTTTGTAGGTCATGAATATCATTAACAGCCTATTCAGTATTATTCTGTGTGTTGGAGGGTGTGCCTGTGCCGTTGGTACCTGTGAAGCCCCAACTGTAGCTAACCTTGGTTGCAAGCTTGTATTTGACACAGTCTGATACAAATAGCCCTGGGGTCCCCATGAATATCATTAAACAGCTCCAATTTTAGGTGAGCTGCTTTCCCATTAACAGTTTTGTTAGGAACATAGTCAAATGCCTTTCGTAAGTCAAAGCACCAATTCGCTTCCCTCATGCATCACCGGACCACAGTGGCGGATCCAGGGGTAGTTCATTGGGTTCGGTCAAACCCCCCCTTCTTACAGTTGAATTAATAAAGAACTTACCTTACTTTCAACCTATAATTTCAAGCTCTTGCTTGCAGCGGTGACGAGCATCGAGGGCAACATCGAGCGCTCAGTTACTAACCAGTTGCTGTTACATTGCAACTCCTGGCTGAAACCGACCGGCTTGGGAACGAGACCACGATCTAGTATATTAATGTGTACATACGTATTTACGTTGCGTGAGCACAAGAAATGGAAGCACATGGCGGCCCCGGGTAAGGACTCGGGTCCTGCAATCCTTTTACATCTGGAACTTGCATGCAGTGCAAAGCACGCGAAGGTACCACGAGAGCCCATCCTGATAACTGAAAAATAAAGGCGAAAAAAGTTTTCCGCACTCTGTGCGGACTAATCAGCACTACACGCCTCTGTGCCCTGCCTTCGGCAGCAGCCCTGCATATAAAAGAAACCCCCTTTCTGGATCCACGCCTGGACCAGTGTGTGGCATTATATATATGTGTGTCTGCTTCAGCTTGGCGTGTGTGATAAATCATTTTTCTGTAACTGCCATGAAATCTACGATGGTATACTCTGTTTTGTTGTCAGTCGCACCAGTACAAGCAGACTCGCCCCACTAATGATTATCATCTGCCTAGCTAGTTGTAAAACATGAATGCTGTCTTATAATTGTATTTGTTTCTCATTGCAGAAAACTATTTTGTAGCTACTACCCCTGGTCACATCACTGAGATCAATGGCTACCTAGCAGTATTGTTACATCACCAATCGGAGTCTGTGACTGCATGTGTGATTAGCTGTTAGTGGTTGCCAAGGAATTCTGAAATCCAGTGATGCAGATTTTTATTAAGACACTCACTGGAAAGACAATCACACTTGAAGTTGAAGCCTCAGACACCATCTATGAAGTCAAGTGCAAGATGTATGATAAAGAAGGTATCCCACCCGACCAAAATCGGCTCATCTTTGCTGGTAGACAACTGGCAGATTTTAGAACCCTCTCTGACTACAACATCCAGAAAGAGTCTACTCTACACTCTGTGCTAAGACTCAGGGGAGATCATCAGCCTGGTGAGTGGCTACATGTACATATAGCGGGTATTCCACATCCTGGTCTAGTTATAAGGGGACACTATATACAGTGGACCCAAGGACCCGGGGACCCGGAGACCTGGGACCGGGGACCCGAGGACCCGGGGAGCCAAGGATCTTCAGCTGTTACGGGAGACAGAAATGCAACTACTGTATATCGGGAAATTTTCGTGTTGAAAAATAAAATTTGCTTCGATCAGTGCAGTTCGTGAAAATTTATCAAATAATTGTCAGTTAATTTCGCAGTGGGAAAATTTTGTGGTATTTGCAGGTGAAGTAAGACCCGCAAATATCAAACTTGCAAATATTACAGCATATCTATCCTTTGTGTTCCTGGGCTCACGCTCACACAGTAGCTCTTCCCCGACAGCTGCTTCCCATATGTTATTATAAATGTGGTAGCCATGCACACGCAACTTGATTGCTAACTTGTCCTCCATCAGTCACACATGTCACTAGTAAGTTATTACTGGACGGAGTTATCATGGTAATGTGATTTCCCCCTGCATAATATTTGTGTGTCCCTTCTAGTGGCTAACTAGACTGTGAAATTATTGTCAAGTGAAAAATAATCTAGTGTTATGACAGGTCCGTAGCCAGGATTCTGAGAGAGAGAGGGGGGGGGGTCACTTTGATCAGAGAGTGGACCACTATACGCGTACCCATACCAGTAGTGCCCGTGCAACATCACAAACTTTCGGGGAGGGGGGGCACGTTCCCTGGAACAAATTATAGCTGATAATTATGTTTACGTGCGTTGTTGGCAATGGTGAACAACCAATAATATTATTATATTATGTTCTGACGTATAAAAAAATTCAGATTTCACATGTTGTCTATTTTAGCAAGGTTTTGAGCTCCAGCTTCCTTGCATGGAGTCTGGCAAAAATGTCCACAGCTTCATCCAAGTCGACAATCATGTCATAAATGGTGTGTATCATGGCCAAAGCAGACAGTCGCTCCTTGTCCATTGGAGCCCTCATGAAGTTGCTGAGCCTCCTGAGAGTGCTGGCAGACCTCTCACACTCACATGAAGTAACTGGTAAGGTACATGTATGCCAGTTTCAGCAGTTGTGAAATGTTCGGGAACTGCTGGGCGTCACACTGCTTGATTGCTTGGGCACATGAGCTAGGCTGATCTTCCAGTGACTTCCCCTCCCATTTCAATATCCATCGTTGAACATCTATCTGTTCAGGTGATGGCAGATCGTCCCTGTACATGTCCACTGCCTTTGCAATGTCCACCTCTTTGCTGCAGAGTACCGATGGGACTAAGCCCAAAAGCGTGGAAGATGTGACCGAAAGAGGAGAAAAGCGTGTTTCTAGGTCACTAATCACATGGTCGAGGAGAGGTATTGCCATGTTCCGGACGAAATATTCCTGCACACTTTCAGCAGGAGCGTTTGCCCTGTTCTTCATCCGTCCTGCACTCCTTGGTTTTGCAGGCTGCACGTCCACCTTGTCAGCCATCTTGACAGCTTGATCGTAGATCTTGGTGAAATCATTGGTAATGCTTTCTCTGAGGCTATGGTATACACCCTTTATCTCCTCTACCAAGTGAAAAGCGTGAATGATGTCAAGGGAAGTACTCTGCAATTTGACAGTGATTCCTTGCAGATGTGACAGGTACTGATACACAGTGAGGAATGTGATGATGAACTCAAACTGCTCCAGACCTGTCAAAAGCCCACTGGACTCAGCTCTATACTTCCCTTCCCACCCAGTTGTGACATCCTCGCTGTAGGTTTCTTTGTGCAGGCCAAGAGCAATAACTTCAAGTGCCTTCACCATGAACACATAGGCAGTGTAGAAGTGGCTGTAAGCATTGTGGCGAGCTGCCCACCTAGTCGGGCACACATCAATCAGTACCTTCCTCTGGCCCATAGGATGCACTTCCTTCGTTGCTACCTCCATAAGAAGACTTTCTCGTTTGGGGCTGTAGACAAAGAAGTTAACTGTAGCCTTCATCTTGCCCAGAGTGTTGCGCACCACAGGAAGAGAACATGAGTTTGCAATGACCAGATTCAGGCAATGACCACTACAGTGGGTATACACTGCCTTGGGTGCATCTTGCCTGATTAGAGCCTGGACACCAACTCTGTTACTACTCATGTTACTTGCACCATCATAGCCTTGACCTCTGCAGTTGCTGATATCGACACCCAGATGACCTAGCACTTCTTTGATCTTGTTGGCGATATGCAGACCTGTGATTCGCTGCAAGGAAACCACCTGTAGCAACTCTTCCCTGATGGTCAGGTCTTTGTCCACAAATCGAATGCAGACTGGCATCAGCTCTGTATTGTGCGATGTTACTTCATCGACCATGACGTGCATCCTTGACTTCTTGAACAATCTTGGATTGTATCATTCTGTTGCCGATCACATCGATCATCTCATTCTGTATTTCAGATGACAAGTATGTGGCGTTCTTCAACTTTGGCATATCCAGATGTTGCTTAATCTTTGGATCATGATTGGCTATAAGTCTCATCAAGGATAGAAAGTTTCCAGGATTTCCAGGGGAATCATGTTTTTCGTTGTCTCCCCTGAGCGCAATGTACTGGCGACCACAGTACAGTACAGCTTCTGCGACACACTTGAGTACATGCCTGTTTTCAGCAATATTCTCAGCCCTCGTTTTGTCTACCAGCAGAAATTGTGGCCTCTGGGTTTTCAATGGAACGTATGATGCCTTCTGCAGCTTGGAACGCAGCAATATGGGATGGCTTGTTGGTATGAGCAGTGATAACCTCAGACTTGTGGTTCCACTTTCGGAATGGTGCGTACACCATGGAAGCCATGTTTTTCCTCTCCTTGGCAAACAGGGCACAGCAGATGCAGAATGCACCATCAAGTTTGCGGCTGTAGACTAACCACCAACCACATTCTTGAATCCATCGTAGCTTGAAGGATCGGTTTACTCCTCCTAGGTACTGTGTGGGGAATTTGTAGTTTTCTGATGGCTTGTCATGATGCTTTAGTAGGTGGTATTTCTGGCCCTCAGACATCGATCGCATTACATACTCAAGTTCACTGGCCGATTTAGTCGCATCAATGAAGTAGCCTACATCATTCTTCAAATCTACAGTGGGACTTACTGGTGGCTGTGCAAGCTCAGAGTCCATCGAAGAATAGGTGGGTCCACTATCTTCATGAGCTCCGGTGTCGGGCACAATTATGTTAGCGACTGGGATAGATTGTGACCGATCTCCGTCAGCATCACCTATAACACCATTTAGGCAAAAGATAATGTTAACTTCATACGTAGCTAGCTAGAAGGGATAATTGTAATCCAGCTGGAAGACAATGAAGCTAGCTAGCACCTCCTACCTACCCTCCTTCCTCATTTTCTTGATCATTTTTCCTAGATCTTGCGATAAGGACACTGCAGCCCTTTTGAGTTTTTCTGTCGTTCCTGGTCCTTTCTACCCATTGTACCATCAGGCCAGACTCCAGCTGCTGCTCTTTGACTTCGTCTTGGCTTCGGATAGGGCACAGGCTTGGGCTGCAGTGCATGCTGCTAGGCGCACGTAGCACGTGCGCGTGGAGAATGGATAACCGGCCTGGGTACGAGAGTGTGATCTGGGGACGAGAGTGTGATCTGGGGACGAGAGTGTGATCTGGGGACGAGAGTGTGATCTGGGGACGAGAGTATGATCTGGGTACGAGTATTGAAAGTCTGGGTGCGAGGCTACACGTTACGTCGTGATCGTACGCGATTGTATATAGTAATACGCGTAGCAGTGTTTGTTTGTCCGAGACAGAGGAACTGTACCACCACGCGTGAGTTTCATCGGCCGTAACCAGACCACCAACTCGTGAGGGGGGGGGGGGGGGGGGGGGGGGGGGGGGGGGTCGGCCGGCTACGGGCCTGTATGACAGTCTAGCTGGGTCTGGCACAGATTAATTGACATGTCCTATTCAGTCCTTCCTTCCCGGTCATGTTTGTTTCTCTTTCTTTTGTCTTCTGCGCACATTTGATACCTTCTCAGCCTCGTTGCCAGTTGGGCCGTAACACATTGCTCCTATAGGCATGTAACCCTTTCCCACCTAATGACGCCTTAAGGTGTCATGAGACTTTCAGCTTCATGATGTCACATCCGGCAATGCATGTCCTTGGGAGATAGGTTCTGCGACAGCAGAAAGGGTGGGACAAGGGGAGGTGGGTGGGTGCACCCGGAGGGTGCAAACAGCATGGCCGTGTCTGGGCTCCACGATAGAAAGGTTTTGGTCGGCACTGGGAGGGCCATTTCCGCCGTTGTTGGCATAAATGGACTTAGAAAGTAGCTGTCTTGCCTTGTAGGGCCTCCATTTCCAGCATACATCACCCGTTTTTCAGCTACGGCAGGTTGGCATTTCTCGGGAGGCTTGATTGCAAGCTCGTTAATTGATGGGTGTGGTTAAGTCACGTATATGCTCAGTATAGTTGAAATTACCTGTGTGAGCAGTTTCGAGCCCAGCAATGCCAGGGAACAGAAATTAGGGTATGTTTAAGTGTTCTATAGACTGAAAATGACCTAGAGAAAGAATTTGGCCCCTAAAGAGTTAACAAGCCATCCATCATTGAGTATAGGAGTCCTAACTATTTCATACGTTATACTGCATGTGCCATGTTGACATTGAGAGGTGCATATTATTAGGTGCATATCGTTTATTATAGGCTCATACTTCCATCTTG
>OZ007505.1:15475301-15498596 GCA_963931865.1 Axinella damicornis | reverse complement strand
AGCTATAGTATTCCTAATGCCATGCACCATTCTCTCGTTATGATGTAAGCATAGCTAACTACTGGCAGCAGATACAATCAGCAGTAGTTTAGTGTTGAAGTTACGCTGGGCATCCTCTATTCACCAAATTGTTCGTGGAACACTACAGAGATAGAACCAACATGGTATGAACCAACTTGGGAATACAGTTACATAATCTGTTGACACTTATCACATTCAAATTTACATGCCACCAGCTTCTGGACTCTGTATACACATCATGCTAAAATATGGCTTCTAGACCTGGGGTTTCTTAAACATGTGGAAATTGAAATTAAAATGTACTTTCAATATACTCATCTAATGGAGGTTCTCCCCAAACAAATTAAAGAAGAGAAAATAGACGTGATATAATCAATTCCCCCGAAATGCATCTCTGACACGGATATGACATCATTTCCTTTCTGTGATTAAGCATAACAACTTGCGTAGCAGCACAACCAAGTTCAAGCACAAAGAGTAGGTTAGGAGAAGTTCATAGCAGTATAGGTTGAAAAGCAGATTGCATGAAAGTGAATCAGATGAGATATCAGTCAGGCTATCTACTTACTGAAGATGGCAGCTTACCTGCTGTGTGTGCTACTCCTCCTTGTATGTGAAAGCAATGCCGTCAGGCCAGATATCAATGGCAGTCACAGTCAAACAGACTTCTCAAGCTGTGAACAAAGCAGCTCAGATGAGCAGTGTTGTCCAACTTGGTTTGTGAAAATAAGTGTCGATGGAACCACCAGATGTGAGTGTGGGCTGTGATATGTGATGATGATAAACAGCAGGTTCTTCTGAGTGTTTGGTCATGCATGACTTACGATGACTCAAGCAATGATACTCTCCTTGGTGCCTGTCCATTCAACTATCACGATCCCGAAATTCAGCGTTTGTACATCACTCTCCCAAACGATACTTCTCAACTAAACAGTTTCATGTGTGGTGACTTGAACCGAACTGGTCTGTTGTGTAGCCAGTGTCAGCAGGCACTAGGGCCAGCTGTTCTCTCTTACAGACCACAGTGTATAGAGTGTTTAGATCGGTGGTATGGGTGGCTGGTGTATATTACAGCTGCCTTGCTGCCCTCAACACTGTTTTGCCTTCTGGTGATTATCTTCCAGGTCAGCGCAACAACTGCTAACATGAATGCTTTTGTTTTTCTATGCCAGTTCATTACGTGTGCAAGCATAGTTGTTTCAAACCAAAGTACCTTTCTGGACTACACCAGTGCTTCGAAAGCTTCACACTTTCTATTTGTAGCAGTACTCACTTTCTATGGATTCTGGAATTTAGATTTCGTCCGATATTTCATCCCTCCATTTTGCTTCAGCAGTGACATGAACACGCTTGATACATTAGCCCTTGAGTATGTTATTTCAATTTATCCCCTCTTTCTGATAGTGGTAATTTATCTCTGTATTGAGATGTATGACAGGGGATTTAGGGTGGTCGTGTGTGTGTGGAGGCCTTTCCACAGGTGCTTTGGCTGTTTCAAAGGAAGATGGAATCCCAGAGGTTCAGTGATTGGTGGTTTTGCTACCTTCCTACTGCTATCCTATTCAAAGCTGCTGACTGTATCATATAGTTTGCTGGAATTTACACGACTCTCCAATGGCAGACATGAAACTGTTGGTACTGTTTTGACTTACGATGCATCGATTGAGTACTTCAGCAGACAGCACCTTCCTTTTGCTATGCTAGCCATAATTGTGCTTTTGGTATTTGTAGCACTTCCACTGTTGATCCTCCTTCTGTACCCTACGAAATTATTCCAGAGGAGTCTTGGCCACTGTACTAGTATAAGGTGGCACCCCCTGCATACATTTGCCGATGCCTTCCAGGGATGTTACAAGAATGGAACCAATGGTACACATGATTATCGCTACTTTGCTGGACTGTACTTACTCTTTCGAATCATAATTCTGTTAAGTTTCATCATTCCCCACTACGCTCTGATAGTGCCATTGCCAGCAATTGGATCAATACTGTTTGCACTTCTTCGTCCATACAGAGCTAGCATATTCAACATTGTTGACTGTTTAGCATTTGCAATATTAGCTTTTACAAATTTCTGTATCACATACTCAATACATATACATGATATTCCTATTAAGGTAGTGTATGTAACAGGATTTATTCCACTGTTCTACTTTATCCTTTTCTCTTTGTACAAAATCCTCTCTCGAGTAAGATTGTTTTGTACTTGTTGCAGCAGGCTTAAGGGAATGCTCCACATGGAGAGTATAAAGAGGTATTTGCACATTCAAGAAGCTGACAGCATGGATGGGGATAGGATTGTGAATCCAGACTTGTACAGTCCACTTCTGTCAACAAACCATCCAAGTGATGAAGAGAGAAGTATTGACTCTGGAACACAGATCGGACCAGCTGCAAACAGTTTGATAGCCTACGGTTCAATATAATACATGATGGTGTGTGATATGTTAGTACATTCATTCCTGAGTTCGGAACATTATATTACAATCTCAACAATGTAAATATGGGGCTATAGCACCAACAATTTGTGCCATGTAAAATCCGCTATTGCACCATTATCTTACATCGATTGACAGTAATGTTTAGCATGATGTGTAGCAACGTTGATATTGTAAACACCCTCAGTTCCAGAAACCATATCATGTTGTTCTTTTACTATACTAAGCAGAATAATGTATGACACCAACCACTGCAATATAGTGTGTTCCTATAGTGTTCCCTTGGCATACTTAATCTTACTGGAAGTCTGGTGCCTTTCAGCATGAAATACATGCATGTACACAGGGCAAAAAGTGGAATTTCCTGATCTGAAGGATAGAACTAAATCCAATAGATTACACACATTTCCAGTACTTGCATGACATTTAGCCCTATCCTCTGCCTGATGGGTGTATAGGGATTGTGATGTCAAACATGTAGGAAATGTGCCTTAATTAAATGTGACAACCTTTAGCATTAATTGTCTTGGCATAGGAATACTTACTGGCAGCTGGTATATGTGATATCTGATACTGCATGTAATAGTAATCATAGAGTCGGTAGACTCTATATGTAGGAATACGACGGACACGCAATATATGCTAATACAAAAAAATCTCTCCAAATCTCAGAAACGGTACACTTATAGGCCTTTATAACCAGATGCCGTTCATCTTCGAGTGTTTTCATGATCAACAAGACTCCTCGCATCGCGAAAAACCGTCGCGAAAGTACCGCACCAGGTACTCGCATAACGAGCAAATTGTTTTTCTTTCTTCTTCTTTCTTCTTCTTTCAGACGGGCTAGCTCAACGTCGCCTCAATCCCTCATGATGGTTTACACACGAAACAGCAGCATTTTACACCGAGCAGTGCACCAGCCCATCGCTTTGTCACAACTTCACCAGGCGGCTGCAGCTACCCACTCAAAAACTATGGCTTCAATTAGCACGCCATTTTAATCCTTTGTACGCATGCGCACATAAACGATCACTTAGCAACAATACGTAATTATTACTCAAGATCGCTGAATTAGAAACACAGCAGGGAAGATGCGAGAATCGTGTTGTCAATCAAACGAGGTCTTCAGACAGGGAGAGCTGGCTTTGTCATCCATCCAGGGAAGGGTTGACTTGAGATGCCTGGACCTTCAGCCAATGTTGGAAGTGTAATATACCAAGGCAAGGGCATAGGTGCCTGTGAGGTCACTGACTTCTGCTCTGATCTGTGCCACAGTGAACTTCAGCTCAAGTATGTGCCTGCTGCTAAAAAAATTTACATGAACAAGTAATAAAAAACATTGAAAATGTAACAGGATGTATGGATACCAGAACGGCAAAAAGTAAGGAAACAAGGGAGGGATGATCGAACATAACAGTGATGTATACAATACCCCCTACATATCTTTTTTCACTATACATGTATATTGAAGAAGATCTCTGTAGGGGGGGTTGTATAATTATACTGTTACTTATGCCATGGAAGATTTGGTGAGCCTTTGTCAACCAACAAGACTTTTGGTGGACTGTAAACAAAGCCAGAAACCGTTTGGTGGGGAATTATGGCTTATACATGTACAGATGCCATGAAAATGTACAGAATGTTTAGATCGGTGGTGTGGTCACTATGGTGACTGGTGTATGCCGTCTGGACTTACGATGCATAATCATGTTTTTAACCTGATATAGCTAGCTAGCTACTGTATATATGTCAGGATGAGATGAGCCTCCCAGCAGCAGATAAAATGAGTAGTTCAAGTGATAGCATGCATGGTGCTTGAATTGCCTAGAGACAAACTTAATTATAATACTTAGCAACACGTCAACGTCACTTAAGGTTAATTCTTTTTCCATTACATGACTATATGTGAACTATTATTAAACACCTTGCAAAAACAATTATTAACCTATTATTTGCATAACAAACTTAGCTACAATACAAACAATGCTAGTTTTGGTCACTGTCAATTTGTCTTGGCATAAGCTGAGAGAACTCTTCATCTTCATCTGTTTCTACAGAGCTGGCAGTTGCAGTCTGCTGGTCTCGTAGCTTCCCGAGTATTGGGTAGAGCAGAATCAGTACCACTAGAAATGGTAGCAGTAAACCAATCATGATGGCCATGGGCAGGAACGTGCGTTTCTTGACTCCCTCATAGGCAGCATCAACTATGAACAGAAAATGCATGTGCAGGTGTGGGTGTATGTGCATGTGGGTGTATGTGCCATTTGTGTATGTTATGTGTGTGAGGTGTTCGTGTATGTGTGTGTGTGTGTGTGCGCGCACAAGCATGTCTTGTACAACATGTGCAGGGTGTGTATGTGTGTCCCTGCAGATTATGAGGCATCACAGCACTGTAAATACAGTATCCGCATCAACTAGGCGTACCTTATTACACCACTGACTGTTGAGTCTTACAAGTATATTCAGCATGCACACGCCTGATTGTCAACACCAACCGAAACTCACTGAATATGGGTGTGAAACTTCTGAAAACTCCTGCGGATGCATAGGCAAGTCCGATTGCAATGCCCTGTGATATGGATAGAAATATAGCTAGCAACTGAACAACATTCAATAGTCTGCATAGCTAGGTGTAATCCCACCTGGAAATCTTGGACCACAATGTCGGAAATAATGATCATACTAACAATCCTTGACATGGGAGACGTAAGAATGAACTCAAAAACACCAATGCAGAACTGGACAAAGTTGAGAGTCTGATATTCACTTCGGCAGATTGGCTGACAGTCGTCACAGTGTGAGTTTGTTATTTTAGAGTTGGGAATCCAGTGACAATGATACTCACTGTTGTGAAATGATTCACACTTATTCATGGCCAGTTCATATAATAGCACTATTCACAATTTGCAGTGCTTGAGCATGAACAGATGGCAAGATATGCTCCCTAAACATTTCCAGATCAATTTCATGTGCAGCGGCTCTGGCAGTGCTGTCTGTAATGTGCGTGCATGTCTGAAATCGATTTCCCATACACGAAATGCATGAACCATGTTGCTTTGAAGATGCAGTCATATTTAGCTCCCTCAAGCACACTTCTTGCGAAGACACAGTGAAGAACATGCAATGTGGCCAATTTGCTGTGCTAAGGCTGTGATTTCTGTCTGTGCGGTGTGCGCAGGAGTGAGCTACCTGGCATGTTGCTAACTCCGGACGGACGCTAAGAATGTAGGAGTACTTGCGCACAGATGCTTGACTTGATAAGTAGTGAGGATTGTCCACATGGAGCGTCTGGCACCCAGTGCTCTGCAAAAGAACAAGTTCCACTGGCAGAGAATGAGTTGAGTAGTTCATTGCCAGTTCAGGGTGGTGAAAGAGGCTGTAATCTGTGCACATGTCATATGGAATTGACTGCCAGTCTGCAAGGATGGTTAGGCCAATCATTGAGAAAGCTATCCCTAGGATTGTAATTATGCGGCTGTTCACTTTCAATTGCTGCAGTACCAAACTGTATAAATGGAGGAAGGTAATATGAAATTGATCAGAAGGCCACATGCATTTCATGAAAAAAATGTGTAGCCATATTCTGGTTGCCTGAAATATCAGCCTAATCATTGCTAAGTTTTTGATTGGATATTCTTTACATTCAAGTTTCACCAACGGCTGTATTAGAATGAAACCGAACAATAGGTTAGATAAGAGGAAAGTATAGTGTGTCATGATTACCAGGTGTAACAGTAGAAGAATATAGCAATTTGTCGTTCGTTATGACCTTAAAATTAATGTTAGGAGTTCAACCTTAGCTACCACTATTTTGTCTCTCCCACCTCCTAAGACAATGCCGTGAATGAATATCCCCGCCTAATAGCAGATGAAACTAAACTAAACTCACATGAGGATCGCACTGCCAACATGTGCAGGTAGAAGAGCAAGAAAGAAGTAGGAAGCTTCCTTTTCTGTGAACCCAAAGGAGTCACTCAAAATGGGGTTCAGTAGCTCTTCGTAGACAATGAATTTAGATGCTATCAACCCCCTTGCTAAGATCAAGAATAGCACTATTTGCTACAAGTCAAGGAATGTTTTCTGAAGTGCAGCAGGTATTGTCATGCCCACAAATCTTCAAAATTACCAGATAACATTACCACATGTCATCAGCTGCTCTGCACATCGAATGAGAGAGGTACCACTTCAATCATGGTACTAGAACTGCCCCAAGTGCAAAGAAAGCAACCGATCAATTGCAAAGACCAACTCAGATTGGTCCTGAAAATATGCCTCTCAATTTAAACTTGGGAAACTAGTAAAAAAGGCTCCTTGAGTGTCTGTCTATGCTCTAAATAGGCTGCCATTTCCCCTTAAAGCAGGGATGCATGCATATATCCTGATTCTGCATGCTTTATGTATGCCAGGAGCATGCGCATATCCTTCTAGCTCATAACATGTCTTTGGACTTGGAGACTGGTTTGACTGTGGAAGGATATGTCTTCTTGAGGGACTCATTCACCAAGCATTCAACTGCACTTGTCAGCGACAAATGACTGCTGCTGGAAGGGGGCTGGCATGGCAGCAAACAGTGATGCCAAGAGAACAATTCTCAAGCATTCCCTTTCGGCAAGAGCAGCTTGAAGAGAAACGACAGCTGCCAGAAAGGAAGTTCTGTCTCTAGCCTGTCTGCTTGTGGCTTATTGTAAGAAGATTCGCATGGCATCACTGTTTGCTGCTCATGCAGTTCTTGTGTTTTCATTCTTGGTGAGCATCTTAATTGTCTGGTGTATGTCCCGAACTTTGAACCACGAACTCAAAAGTTGACTACTTGGTGTACTATTGTTCTGACTATTATGTCTTCTATTTGCATGGCAAACTGCATCCGCAATAATTCTTTTCGCAGACGCACACACAGGCAAATTTACTATAGTATATAGCAGGGCCAGCATGTGCAATACTAAGATTGCTCAAATAAATCTTACTGTAACTTCCACTGTGGTGCCATTGATAACCTGTGCAGTAGGATTGGTAACAAACTGGTGGAAGGTAGCTATGGGGGAACTGTAGTTGATGACATCCAGAGCGCCGAGGACTATCAGGTAGAACCAGTTCCATTTTGACCTGCGGATCTCCTTGGCTGGAAAAGGTAAGAAATAAAGGATCTGAATGAAATCAGTGACGGGAAGAAGCGCGTGTGTGTGTGTGTGTGTGCGTGTGTGCGTGTGTGCGTGTGTGCGTGTGCGCGCGCACGCGTGGAGGGAGTATAGGGCACAGTTGCTATTAATTAAATTAATATTAATTAACACTACAAAAACAAAATTGCTCTTTTAGCGAAGTATTTATTAGGATAGTTGCGCCACTATCCTACCATTCACTGCTAATTCAAACTATGCAGTGGTCATTAGTGGGTAGCTACTGACAAGTACGATGCAAGTATCAGCTCCCACTGATCTAGACTGATGTTTGCTAAACATCGATCAACGTTTTTCAAGGGAATTACATGAATGCTATGGGTTGCCACAGAAGTTTTCTCAAGTATGATGCAATTAATAAAAAACGTAGCAGGATGTAGGGATACCAGAACGGCAAAAAGTAAGGAAACAAGTGGGATGATCGAACATAACAGTGAAGCATACAACCCCCCCCCCCCCCCCCCACAGAGATCTTGTACATGTATAATGAAAAAAGATATGTAGGGGTGATTGTATACTTCACTGTTATGTTCGATCATCCCTCTTGTTTCCTTACTTTTCACTTTCCTTACTTCCTTACATTTTGCCGTTCTGGTATCCCTACATCCTGCTACATTTTTTTATGATTAGCAGCAGGCGCATGCTTGAGCTGAAGTTTGCTGTGGAAGTCAGCAACCTCACAGGCACCTGGGCAGTAGGTGTCCTTGCCTTGGTATATGGACAATATGACTACACTTCCAGCATTGGCTGAAGAATCAGGCCCGGGCATCTCAAGTCAACTCTTCCTTGGATGGATGACAAAGCCAGTTCTCCCTGTCTGAAGACAATAGGCAGTTTATTGTGATATTCATATGCTGTTAAACCATACTTGAGAGTTGAGATTGGCATTCACCCTGCTCACAGAACACAGTATAGGTAGCAAAATAGCTAAATCATGCGTACAGGGACTTACCTCAGTCTTAGAAAGAGTGCCTCGTTTGATTGACAACACAACGCAATATCGCATCTTCCACCCGTGTTTCTAATTCAGCGATCTTGAGTAATAATTATGTATCGTTGCTAAGTGATCTTTTATGTGCACATGCGTACAAATGATTAAAATGGCGAAGCCATAGGTTTTTAGTGTGTAGCTGCAGCCGCCTGCATGGTGTGAGACTTCGAAGTTGTAAAAAAATGATAGGCTGGTGCACTGCTCGGTGTAAAATGCTGCTGTTTCGTGCATAAACCATCATGAGAGATTGAGGAGACATTGAGCTAGCCCGTCTGAAGAAGAAAGAAGAAGAAAAACAATTTGCCCATTTTGCAAGTACCTGGTGTGGTACTTTTCGCGACGCAAGGAGTCTTGTTGGTCATGAAAAACACTCGAAGGATGAACGGCAGGTGGTTATAAAGGCTTCTAAGTGTACCGTTTCTGAGATTTGGAGAGATTTTTTTGGTATTGGCATGTATGTCGTATCCCTACATAATATAGAGTTTACCGACTCTATGATTAGTTCCCACATAATTCTTTTCAAGGGCATTGCTATCCTTCCCATGCTAATTCAAAGAATGCTGTGGGTTGCTATTGAAGGCAAACTTCCCAGCCCCTGTCACTCGTTTCTGCACTCCATGCAGTGCCAATAATAGGTGGCTGCATTTCATGGGGGACATAGTATCAGGTGCTTATGAGCGGTGCGAAGCGGCGCGAAGGAACGTCAAACTACCTCTGTCTCAGGTTAGCAGCCGCACAAAAAGCATTATCGGAATGGCTACAACTCGCACCTACTTTGTTAAGAAGCCTGTGAGGGCTCCAGAGGTGTGATAAACTAACAATAGCAATCATGCGTACACAACACCTGCCCACCTACTTAGGAGACTTCACAAGCAGCCTTACACGTACACAGACCGCAAACGCAAACAATTCAAATCCGTATAAGGAGTGTTATGTGCTGCTACTCTGAGCCTGATGGTTATGCTAGTTAGACGTTCCTTCCCGTTATGGGCTCCTGATACTGTTATACACCATAAAAAACGAGTGACGATTTTGGTGACTGGAGCACAGAAATGACTGACAGGGGCTGGGAAGTTTGCTTAGACCACAGATGAGTGTACCGTAGTGTCCCGCTAATACGCCCCTTCGAAAATATGCCCCCCCCCCTCTCTTTTCCACCTAAGTTCCTGCACAGGGTAGTTTGACTCGTTACAACGCCCCCTGGTGAGCATCGACGTCTTAGCTTCTGCATGGAACATCTAAACTACACGTGCGCATGCGTTAAGTCATCTCGCTGCTACTCTTCTGCAGGAAATACCAGGAAATGTCCCGTGGTACAGTATTGCTGTTCTGGAGGATGGCTACAGCAAAGTTGCCGTGAATGTTATGGCCCTCACGTTGAAGTGGCAGCTCTTCTCGCCGATGTAGGGAGACCACGCATGATGACATCAACCTTCATGCTCTTGAAAAGAATTCAGTGGGAGTTCGGATATTGTCATAGCTACCAATAAGTAGTCACGCAACTGTCTTAACAAACACTTTGCTAAAGTAACAATAGCTAGGTTTTGTGTCCTGCATGTGGATAGGCTTACTGTATTGACTGTAATGGTACATTGTGCTTTAGTACATGTAGCCACCCAGCATCGATCCCAACAGCCTCTGGGTCATGCAGTTGTTGATCAAAGGTGGCATGGTTGGCTATGCACTCAACCAAACGGTATTGTTATTCAAGTGAAACTGAACTGAAACTGAACTTTCAACTGAAAACGGACTAACCATGCTAGGCCGGGCTGCACGGGATAGTGAATGCATGATTTCAGATTGCAACTGTGTTACAACTAACCTGCCACCTTGCTAGCATGTTGTGGCTTATCATCCTCATCTTTGAAACAACCACACAGCATCATCCTGCGGAATGATATTGCAGTGAACTTTAGAGTAGTTTAATAGCACGAATAATGCAGGAGGTAATTCCACGAGGCGAACATATACAAATTAATATTGCCACAAACCGACCAGACGTATAGACACATGGCTAACTTTGCTAGCTACAGTAGGCAGTTCATTTATAAAGTGCTTCTCTTCTTAATCATAGTACTTACCAATCGCTTCAGTCAGTATACAGACAAGCTGAACTGCATCTATACTATAATAGGATAGATAGAGCCCTTGAGCGCTAATAAGCCCTACGTATATAGGACCTGTGGTACATGGTATGCAATTACGCGTGACGTCACATCCGGAGTACCAATGATGGACGCACCTAGTCTGGCGCAGCCAGACCCTCGCACGGGAAAGTGAAAGAGCCACGACAGTGAGACGTTCGTGGACGGATTTACGAGGTGTAGGCCTAGTGTAAATATGGAGGGAGCGAGTAAGGAAACAGGCAAGTTATGCCTGAGCAGGCTGAGCTAACTGAAGATCCTACCTGTCTTATCAGGTGTGCCCCAGGGCAGCATATTGGGCCCTCTACTTATCTAATCTATGTCAATGATTTGCCACTTTCTGTTAGATCTGCATCTAAGCTATATCATCTAAGCTATATCTAAACACAGACAAATGCAATATTTTGCAATTTTCTCGCGCAAAATACCCTTCTCAACGCTCTGTTTCCTACACTCTGGATGGTGCCACCATTACAGCAGCAAATACACAGAGATCTGGGAATCATTGTTAACAGTGATCTGTCCTGGACAGACCACCTCAACCATATAATTATGTCTGAAAGCCTACAGATCTCTAAATTTGATAAGACGGACACTGCCAACTTCCTCTCCTGTCAGTCTCAAGAAGAGATTGTACATATTACTTGTACACTCACATTTAAGCTACTGCAGCCAACTGTGGCGACCCCACCTCATAAAAGACATCACCAACATCGAGAGAGTCCAGAGGAAAGCTACAAAGTTCATACTTAGCTAACAACTACAATAGAGGAAACTACAAGTGGAGATTACAATCATTTCATCTCCAGCCTCTTATGTACTGGCTAGAGTTGCAAGACCTGTGCTTTCTTTTGAAATGCTTCCGTGACCCGCACGACAACATGAACATACGGGAGTATGTATCATTCTCCTCCAGCAACACCAGAGCAGCAGCTGCCAACAAGCTCACTCACAACTTCTGCAAAACCTCAATGGCTAGACATTTCTACTTTAATAGAGTTGTAAGGCTCTGGAACTCTCTACCGAACAGTCTTATCGATCTCACTGTATCCGTTGAAAGCAATAAACCTAGTCTCCTCAAGTACTTCTGGGAGCACTTTAATGCGAACTTTGACCCTACGAACTACTGTTCATTTCACATTGTATACCCATGCTCAAGGTGTTTCTTACAGTAACTTGCTACTATCTTGTTCATTAGGTCCAATGTTTTGATGTTTGTATTCATATGTTTAACTATTACGTGAGCTGCTCCTTCAGTGGAGTTAGTCCCTCAGACTATCATTTGTACCCCCAAATTCACGTCACAACTACAATTCATTCATGCACTCTTACCTCATACAGTCTGTAAAGTCACAAATAATAATAATAACCATAATTTGGATTCTCACACTGTGCCTGCCCTGAAACGGTGATTCCAGTGGAATGGCATAATATTTTTATGTGTATCACAATTAGCTACTTCTGCATCATGAAGGGCATATATCCTATGTGCACATGATATAATATTATTCTCACCCACGATGCCTTAGCATATAGCGCACATGGCAAATATATTCATACTGCCATGCACACATATATAGTGAGATGGAATGTAGCTGTATGTCATGAATATTGCTGTTTCCAAGGACACAAGAAACGAACCACCACACCTACAGATGTGCTGAAGATCATTCTGTTCCTTGTGAGGTTGTCGTCAAATTGAAAACTAGTTTCTATAGGCCACTCCAAATTAGACTTTAGTTTCCCGTCCACACTTCTTAGAAATTGAATGCGGGCGGGCGGGCCATTACCATTATTCATTCCTGTGAATATAATTACCTGTACAGCCAAGCAGCAATGAATACAGCAAAGATAACACAAGAAACCATAGATAATTCTGACATTGCGGTTGAAGCGCAGGCTAATAATGATGCAAAGAGCAATAATGGTCAACCATGCGGTCTTCTCTGGGTGGGGCGGGCGGAGGACGGGAAACTAAAGTCTAATTTGGAGTGGCATAAGCTGAGTGAGTGCAGTTGTGTGATGTATAGTCATATATATCATGAAACTCTAAACTGCAGGTCTAATACCTATTGTTTTGCAGGCAGGGCGAATCTCGAAAGGCGGTGATCCTCAAACCGAAGACCATTTAAGTGTTTTGAAATTGCACGGGGGCAAAGTTCGTCATTGTGATTCCGTGCCTGGTACAGGCTCCCATCGTGCGGTATAATTACGAGCGAACTGCATGCATGCATGGTCTGCATGCTATTTTGAGTGTGTCACATGCGGTTAGCATTAGCTAACACGCGTACGGGAAGCAGCAGTTGACTTTCCAAGGACGAACGATCGATGCTAGCTTCAACCGTGAGTGGCCACTATAGCCCGGCGATAGAAGATAGATTGCTATTCAGCCCTTAATTGCAACCATTCTGACAGTTGATCCAGCCAGCCTGTATTAGATCTAAACTGTAGTCATTGATGCCACTTTAATTACTCGGATTTTCGGACAAGCCTGTCCTCGGAACCCAGACGTTGAGAATCTCAACGCTCAGAACTTTCAATGAAGCACAATACGCTGTCATAAAAGTGGGCGGGGCAATATTATACTGGTGAGAGTGAATAACACTCAGTGTTCCAAGGATACAGGAATGCGCCTATAGCATGTCACAGGCCAACACGCCTACATAAGATAGCTATGTTGTTCTGTTCTTCAGCTATCTAGCTATAAACTGAGTAGTGGGTGAACTTGCTCGATAATCTGCTGCGATAGCGTAGCCTCAATGAGGCCATGCAGTACTCCATCGCGACAGACACCCTATTTTTCCCCCAGAGGAGGTTGGACATGCCTCACAAGCCATGTGATATCTGTGCACTGCAATAACATCTTCCAGGCAAATGCAGGAGAATGTAGATAATATACTACGTTTCGTAGTATATTAGGCCTATCTATGGTCAATCGAAGCACATTCTAGTTGCAAAAAATCGCATACCTGGGCTTAATTATTTATGGAGTGATAGACCGATTGCATTACCATTAAGCCTACCGGACGACACTGTATATATATATGCCACACCTGTGCAACTTCCAGGTATTGACCCCGCTAGACTAACATAGCTCTAGCTAATAGCCTACATTCTTGTGCACTGACATAGCTAGCTAGCTAGCTAGCTAGCTATTTGAGCTAGCTACGACACTGGCAATCAGAGCTAGCTACCTGAGACACAATCATGGCTGGCAAGTGAGCTGTATGCTTGGTTTGAGTGTGGAATGTGTGGCCACAATGGTCGACTGCATGCATGCTGAACTTGGTACTAGGACTGGTGTAATTGCTTTAAAGCCAGGAAAGTGAGTGGCTACAAGGACTGTATGCCTAAGCAATCTGAATTGACTGGATGGGCTTGTCAGCTAGCATCATCCATCCTTGCATGCATGGAAAATTAAATCAACTAATGCTTCTGTGCTATTTAAAGCCAGCCGTCAGACGTGAATCACACAGCTAGTGTCCAAGGAAATCCGGTTTCCCATTTTATGCACCCATGTACTTTATTCTCTAATTTGCACTCCCCAGGCACAATAATTACAGTTGGGGTTAGCTCCTGAGTGTGAGGGGAGTAGCTATAATATTCCAGGGCGAACAATGTATCCTGGTACAGCATCGGCTATAGTGGCTGAGCCGCTGATGCAGCTGCAAGATTCTTATAATGGCAGAATGCATGGGGTGCATGGGTACTGTCACAGTAGCTATAGCTAACACAGGACATGCACGATAGTGGTGCCAAACCCTGAGCTATCAGTTGGGTTCAGAAGGGTCATCACAAAAGTCTACAATGTAGGCTTCAGTTATTTCCGTATAAAATTAAAAATCCACCTTCTGTCACACTAATGTTAACACAAACTGGTGCTATAATATTATTCCGTCAGCATAATATTTACCCCGCGCGCGCATGCGCGAAGCGGGGCTAAGCAATCGGTTTTGTCCGTCTGTCTGTCAGTCGTCTGTCTGTCAGTCGTCTGTCGCCCGCAAAAAAATTGAAATCTCGCCACATAGACCCTCAAAAAACATCCAAATTGAGTCAAACAATAGCAAATAGCAAAAAACTGCTCTATGTGTACCTGACTGAAGTCAAGGCGCTCCGTTTCGCTGTATTGCGGCTATTTCCTACTTTTCATAACTATTCATAACATTGGCTCCACCTCTTCGTGACCTCAGAGTCCCATCAAGAACAAGATACGCAGTGCATTTGGAAACTTCATGCTTCGAGATGACCGCTAGGAAACTGTTTTCTCACGATCTATGTACTTCACAGACATCGTGGCTATTGTTTCGGCTGTTTTTCCAGCTATTTCCTATTATTCGTAACATTTGGCCCCACCTCTCCAGCTTCACAATATTTATATATACGGTAAGCGGTCACTCCCATGCACACCTTGGATATGGCCATACACGAAAACAGTAGTACGCGATAGCCGCCTCGGCAGAGATGTCACGTCGATTGTAGCTGCACTGCATGCATCCTGGCATGTAGCTAGACGTTCAGCGCGGGGTATGTGTTCTATGAACACCTCTAGTATTTTACTGTGACCAATATCTCCTCTCTTTCTTCGCAGGTCTCTACTATCTTTCCCTTCAACTTGTAAACAATTACAATGGCTTCTCCAGTGTCATCGCAACAATACTATGAGCCCACTCCCAGGTTTAACCACTACAGTGCTACAGTTGGAGGAAAGCTGTACACCTGGGGTGGACGCACCAAAGACTTCACTGACATTGATAAAACGTTATTGCGATCTGCCATCGAGACCTTTGACCCTTACCTCGAGGTATGGGATCAGCAAGCTACGAGTGGAGACCCACCACCTGGACTGTATGGTGGAGAATGCGCAGCAATAGCAGAATCAATGTACGTGTGCTTTGGAAATGATGGCACGAACTTGCACAGCACAATTCACCAGTTTGACACGACCAAGCGAGAGTGGAAACAAGTACGAGTCCAAAATCCTTCCAAAGGTCCAGGGGCAAAGTCAGGATTTGGGATGGTGGCTTACCAGGGGGATAAGCTGGCCCTGTTTGCAGGACATGGTACTTCCTCTGGTTCCACCCAACATGGAGCACAATTTGTCAGGAGCTCAAATACAACCGGATGGAGTAATGAACTCCACTTGATCAACCTGAAGAAAGGTATGATTATTTTGGGGCTGGCTAAGTTTATGACAGACAGTAAATGCAGGGTTTTTATAACTGGTGGTCTCATAGTCAGTCCTTCTCCCTCTACTCTGTTATACAATGCAGGTATCTGGTCATCTCCTCCCACCACTGGAGAAAAACCCCCTCCATGTAGCGCTTTCTCTTTCACTGCTGTTGATGACCACCGAGCCGTCTTTTTTGGAGGATTCCAAGGTGGTCATCGCAAAGTAAACGATGTCTACATCCTTGATCTTCAGACAATGGTATTTTAAAGTGATAATTCACTTCACCATAATAATTTTATTATGGGCAATTAAGATCCACAGTTATGGCACAATAATTATGAGGAAGCCACTATATTGTTGTCACTGCTGCACGTTTGGGGGTGGGGGGGGGGAGGGGGGGGGGGGGGGGGGGGGGGGGGGGGGGGAATGCAGCAAATTTTATACACAATACATAACACTGATTGAGAATAGATAGCATGAAAGCAGAAACCAGAGTGCATGCAGTACAAACTATGAAGTTGCCACGGAAACCTTTGAATTCCTGATAACTGAAGATATTATGTGAGGGGCAAAAAACTCCAGCTTGATACTGAATTTGGTGCGAACTATGAAGTTGCCACGGAAACCTTTGAATTCCTGATAACTGAAGATATTATGTGAGGGGCAAAAAACTCCAGCTTGATACTGAATTTGGCTGTACAGCCCCTGCTATTAACTTTTCCTTCATGGCATCTGCCTCTGGATTTGGCCTAGCTACATGATTATGCTAGAAATGCAAGATTTGGAATAAGCGCTTTTGGAGGTTTATGTACAAAAATTCTACACCTCCATACAATACTATATGATAGAATGTTGTACATTCTCATTCAGTAATTGCTGTGTGCCACCTGTGTCACAATAGTTATCCAAGGTATGTAGCTAGCAACGGTCAGTGAATTTACGTGACGTTTGGGCTCAATGGCAGTGCTAAGTATACATTAGCCCAATCACAGCTGCAGACTCAATCAACCATTCACAGGTGAACTGCAAAACATGAGTATGCCATGCGTGATTTCTAGTAGTCTGCTCAGTCACATAATGTACACATCAAATCTGTTCCCTGACTAGCACTGGAGGAAGTTCTCTGATGATGGAAGAGGTCCCTACCCGGAAGCGAGGTCAGCACACAGTGCATGCTGCATAAACTTTGGAAAGGAGCATCCCCAATTGCTGGTCACAGGTGGAAGAAACAATGATAACAACACACTGAAAGATGCATGGCTGCTTGATGTAGACTCAGGAAGTTGGAAGGAGGTATGTGGAAAGCTTTTTGTCTTGGTGTATGTGGTGATTAGCTGCCATGCCTCAGGAGATGAATAGCATTTAGCATTAAATTTTGTGCAAGTGTGGACCTAGGCTATAGACTGTGTGCATGCATTCTGTCCTGCATGCAGATCTATATATCTATGAAGTCAACTTTTAACCCACCATTTAATTTGTCCTAGCATGAAGTGCATGGACACTACACACCAATTTAATGTTGACTATGTTAAGGATCCCCTTTTTTCTTGATGTGTTAGCTCCCCCTGCCTGACGACCTACTGGCACGATGGGGCCATACCACTGCTGCTTTTAGCTTGGGCCCTGGGCTTGCAGAAGTTGCCATGTTTGGGGGATCTCCGAAGTTCATACCTGGTGCAAGAAGCGACGATCAATTCCCCCAGGTGGCGGAGACAACAGTGCTGCAATTAGGTGAGTGCAACTGCAGTATTGTACTCATATGCATGATTGGACACATAACTTGTTTCAAAATGAATAGTGGTAGTCCATACAGTAACTGAAAGATACATATCATCATAGCTATAACCTAGCTATATTGATCGAACTGAAGATGGCATTGTAATAATAGCACCACAAAGATGGCATTGCTTACTTTTGGTAGCAATGAGTTTACACTTCCATAATAGAATGTAATGAGCTTGATCTATGCACAACGTGTGTCACATGAGTGTGTAAAATCTCCCGATGTTTGGTCCACACAGTTACAAGCCGTTGCCTCTCACAATGTTGGTGTATACAAAAAAAACTACAGCTACTCTCTCAAGTAATTTCTGCTTCCAGCTTCTCACTACGGCAGCCATGACACATAATTATTGTGCCTGATGTTTGCCAATGGTACCCCATGAGATCAAATACTGTTTATAGGCCCTGATTAACATGTACTCATTTGCTCAATATGTGAAATGGAATGAAGTTCACAGCAGTTTGCTGATCGTTCATATTGGTTTCTTCCCAGAGTCGGTTGAGGTTCCATCCTCTCATGCCACTCCTTCCAGCAGAGAGTGGGTCCTGGTTGGTGTGGCTAACAAGAGGCAGCTAGGGACACCAGAGAGGGTGCAAGAGAAGATGGACAGGGTGCAGCAGAGAGCCGTAACGGTGGAGGAGAAAGACATTAGACCAGAGGAGAGAGCTACAAGGGCTACTCGAGAGGCAATTGAAGAGGCTAACAGGAGAGCCCAGGAAGCTAGGAGGGAGGTTGAAAATTTGCAAAAAGCACTACAAGAATCACAAGCTAGAGTAAAACAGCTCAGTGAGGAAAAAGAGAGAGGTGCGCAAGAGGCCGCTGAACGAATTGAAGAGACAGAGAGTAAGACAAGAGAAGTAGAAAGCCAACTCCAAACCAAAGAATATGAAGCCAGAATGCAACAGCAACAAGTGGATACTTTCCGGAGACAACTCGAATCCAAGGAAGACCAGATAAAGAGAGAGAACCGAGAAGCTGCCAAGGTTCCTCGTTTAGAGCACCTGCTCAACTCCAGAGAAGATGTGATCAAGGGAATGCAGGAACAAGTATCCAGCTTAAAGCAACAGCTGGTGTCCACAGAGGAGGAAATGGAAAGGAAAGAGCTGGAAGTCATATTACTGCAGCACAACCTGAAGGGGAGAGAGGATGAGGTCAAACAGAGAGAGGATGAGGTCAAACAGAAAGAAGAGGAGATAAGAGTACAACATGCAGAGAAACATCAGCTCACAACCCACATGCAGTCCTTACAACACCGAATGGGTGAGAACGAGAAACAGTATAAGGAAGAAATGGGAGAACTGCTGAAGGATGTTCAGACAGGTATAACCCTGATGCATCAACTGGAGGAGAAACTTAGAACAAAACAAATGTCTCCACCTTTCACTGAGAGTTCTCAACTACCCACTATCCAGTATCCGACTGCAGTTCCATTTCATGAGGCAGATGTACAGCAGAAAGCCCCTGGCCCTACTGAACTGGTAGAAATGGAAGACATCAGGCACGAATCACTACGAGAGCTCACAGTAGATGTTACAGAGCAAGGGGCAGAGCCGATCGTACAGGAAGCTACAACTAATCAGCAACAGGAGATGATTCGGGAACAGAAAGAGCACATTGAAGAGCAGAAGGAACACATGGGTGAGGTCTGGAAGCAAGTGGATCAACTGCAAGAAATCCTGGCTGTAAGAGAAGCAGAACTGCATCACCTCAAGAGCTATGCCGAGACTGCAACCAGGGGAGAGCCTACTAGCAGCTCACCACTCGGTAAGTAGCTACCGGGTATAAAGTCACAAAGTGCTTTTGTCTTCCTGTTAGCTGCCACTGCTCGCATTGGCAGTATGTGACATAACGTTATTTTAGAAGTGGTCCACTTGAAGCAAATGATATGAACAAATGTGCAAGAAGATAGCATTGTATAGCTTATAGGACAGCAAAACTAAACAAAGAAGGGATGGCAGCTAAGTGTATAACTCCCCTAAAATATTATTGGGGGGGGGGGCTTTGTACCAAACCCTTTTCGGCAGTTTTGCTATTGAGAGGTACAATGTGACAGCATATAGCATATCTATACATGGGTGTGTATATCTGCTATAGGTTAACTTTTACACCACCACTGGACTTGGAGGTGGATGGGTACACCCAGAGGGTGCAAACAGCATGGCAGTGTTTGGACTCTGCAGTAGAGAGGTATTGGTTGGCAGCACTAGCTGGGAGGCCATTTCCTTCATTTTTGGCATTAATGGACTAGCTACCTTGTAGGGCCTCCAATTCCAGCGTTCATGGCCCATTTTTCAGCTACGGCAGGTTGCCATAAAATTCCAGGGAGATTTGATTGCAAGTTCGTTAATTGGTGGGTGTAGTAAAGTCACATAGCTAACTGAAATTACCTGGAGTAGTTTTGAGCCCAGCAATGCCTGGGAACAGACATTAGGGTGGGTATGTTTAAGTGTTCTAGAGACTGAAAAAACACCTCAAGAAAAAACTTGGGCGCTATTTAATTAATGAGATTCATAGACCCTAGTGAAGGCCCCACATGGGTGCACTTTGGTCCTCAAGAAGACTTGTACGTTGCTGGTGTGAAGTGCCACCAGTCCAAGCATTAAAATAAGCTGACCTTGAATTTTGACTCCTGCACTATTAAAGCTTGGGGCTCATGAAAATCATTGGATATTTCTGGAGGGGCACTCTGTGTGCAAGTTTTGCCTCTGAAGAGCAAATGCAGTCAGAGAGGAGCACCTAAGAAGATGGCAGTATGTATTAAGATTCCATGGATGCATGTTTTAAGAATGCAAACACAACGTCATCCATGAATGAGCAGAAGTGGCTGGTGACCAGCACTTACTTCTGCTGTGCACGAGAGATATTATTTCCTCTTTGGAGTTGCATATTTTCCCGCTACAGCACACTTACGGGGAACTGACATCATCGCACAAAAGACTTTCACTCTCACACAAGAAGCACAAAACCTACAGTTTAGGGGTTATGGCTTCAAGCTACATGTTCAAAAAGGCAGTCTCCCAGCAGAAGTATCAGAAGCAACGTTGAACGTACGAGTTAGTCTGTCTGGTCAGTTTCAGATGCCTCCTGACTGTGAGCTACTCAGTGCAGTCTACTGGGTGTACAGTCCCCACACGTTCATAAAGCCCCTCACCATTGAGATACAGCACAGTGCTGTACTCTCTAGTGCTCAACAGTGTTCACAGCTCACCTTTGTTTCTACAAAATGCACTCAGAAAGAATTACCTTACGTATTCAAATTGCGAGATCACCACAGTTCGTATGGTAGCTTATCACTACCACACTTTTCTGGGCATGGAGTTGCTAAACGTATTATAAGGTTTCCCGAAGGTCGCGCAGACCTGAACCTTATTCACTCACTCAGTCTGTTCAAGCCACCCCCAAAAAGCCAAAGCAGCTAATATCAAAGAAAACCACTGACTCAGAACTATCCAAACTGTCAACTCAACCTGTAAGTGCTGTCGAGGACTTAGAAGATGTTGGGCATGACGAGGATATATTTGACGAGTATTGTGGTCAGGTCTACACCAACAAGGAAGACAAAGACTGTACAGTGTACTTTGTGATCACAAAGAACCTAGATGCTCACCGCACCGTAAGTGTGACCATTCTGTACTTCAGGACATCAATTTTGATTAGTTGCAATAATGCATGTACGTAGTTAGTTTTACCTGCAGTGTATTATCTGCATGCCATGCACATGAAACAATTACCCACATCTTCTCCAAATGCAGGTCGTGGAGGATTACTATTCCACAAAATCACATTTCAGAGAAGATATAGATATGAGCCTTGGATTTGAAGGGGAAATGATTCAGTTGTCTATCCCAAAGGATGGTGAGATACTGGAAAGTGGCTGGAAAATCCAGCCGCGTTCTGATGCCATAGTAAGTCTATATCGAGTGTCACAATAATGAGCTCATGAGCTACTGCAAGTTAACGTTTGCTTGCTTGTTCTCTGTACAGATTAGTAAAGGAAATGTTGATCATTATAGTGGGGAAAGGACGATTCCAAAGTGTATCCTACTCCTTGTATGGACACGCAAAGACACACCTGTGTGCCTTGATCACAAGATCAGCCTGAGTGGAGCGAAGAATTGCTCATTCTTTACCCTCTACATCCCAGCTGCAAGTGAGTACAAGTCAGAGACTCTCTACTCAAACGTGCATAATTATAGTATTTTACTCAATGTCACTTCAGAGATAGCTTTGTTGCACAACTGACAAATTAACGTGTTGACCAAGCTGGATCTGGTTGAAAGCACAGTGTTTTACTGCAAGGTGACGACACTCCAGGACTTACACGTGTGTATTATAGCAAACTTCAGGAGAGATGATGCTCTTCGGAAATGGCATTTTCCTCACCCCAGTAAATTAGTTCTGCACTGGTGTAGTACGTCAAGTTGCTGCTACGTAGATGTATCAACATTTCAAGTTGCGTACCTAAACGATATGGTATGAGTTTTATCAAGCTCATCTGAAGTTCAATTCAATTTATAGATTGCAAAAGGGACTGTGAACTACACATTCTACAGCTGTATATAGTGGCTCTGGCTTACATAATTATGTCCACAGTGTGCACTAATAATTATACTGTAACAAATTTCTGTTTTCATCAGGTGCTACTCCAACTCTCAATCTGGTCTCATCAGAAATTCCAACCCATGGCCAGGTGGCCGTACTGGATGAAACTAAACCACTTGGTAATGATAGTATAGTAGATACTTTCTCATGCATTGCTTCTTTGAGGTATTATGCAACCTGTTAATTGCCCAGGTGTTATCTTTTTGTGCACATGCAGTTATAGAAGACCTTGCTAACATCACCCGCTACATTCACCCACTGGGTAGAACAGCAGTGTTCAACCTGGGTCTCATTCTGGGCATTAACTACATCAAACTCTGTTCCATGATGGAATCTTCGCGATTCCTTGAGGATATGCTAGCTGGTTGGTTACAGAGAGTGAATAAGGTGCAAGAAGTTGGAGTCCCAACATGGAGGAGATTGGTGGAAGCTCTAACAGACCCACGAGTAGGTCACAATGGGATTGCCAGTACAATTGAAAGGTGTATTAGCAATGAAAACAAACCGCGATGAAGACACAATCATACACTTCTACAGGTTAAAGGTTTACTGTAGTGTCTGTGCCATCCACACAATCGTGCTGTTTTACTGTTCTTTTGTGTAATCATGAGATGTCACGGGTACATAGCTCGACAAAATAAGACTTAGAATAATTCTAGTTTCCACAAGTTGTCGATCATTGATTACTATAATCATGCTCTCATTAATTTTAACCACAGTCATCATTATATCCACTTACAGAGCCTTGCAAAATATGCTCTGATACAGTGCTTCGATACAAGATTTCAGCAGATTCCAACTGCATGACCATTACAATATAATTACAAACCTGACATTGCTCTATATAGAGTTTCGATTCATGTGCAGTCAGCAACCAATTTCCTGTGAAGAAAGTATAGCACATTAATTTTATTACACATTCTGGGTAGAACAGTGATGCTGACGTTAATTGAAGAACTATGGTTGAAGCAC
>OZ007505.1:15438261-15475101 GCA_963931865.1 Axinella damicornis | reverse complement strand
TGACTCGATCGACCAAACATGGTCCTCACATGACATGTGCATTAATTGGAATGAGCTGTAATACTTAGCTTGCACTAGCAGTGAGTTGCAACCGGTTCAGTGCAATGGCTGCTACCAGAAGTGCAGTTGCCCCTCGGTACTTAATTAATGCTCCAGAAATTACTCTCCTACTTTAGTTTTGCTATAAATTATAGTACCAGGATCTCCTCTTGCATGCATTGGCTTATGCAATGCTGTTCCACCTGCACTGTAACATCCAACCGACACACCCACTCAGGGTTTCTTTTTGGGGCTGAGGAGTGGGGGGGGGGGGAGGGGACTCCCTAAATGGTGCACTGTTGCACACTATTCAATCGCCCCCCCCCCCCCAACTTCTCTATGTTCTTGTTTGTTGCCCCCCCCCCCCACCCCCCCCCCCCCTCCCCCTTGTGATATAAACCCGGGCCTGCACCACAGGTCAACAGAGTGTTACGGCTACTGGAATCTCCTTACTCACCACCAGAGGATATTGTGGGAACTGACCAGAAGGCTGGGAGTGCCAGTGTTCGTAGTCCTGACAACTATGAATCAGCTTCATTGAGTGGGTACTTCAGTAAGCCCCCAGAGTGGTCTCTCGGACTGTGTGTCACATGATCTTCATAAGGACCAGGTAGCTATAGCAGTAGTGAAAGCTATTACGTATACTACAATTTTCTTGAATAATAAGAAAGATTTAGTGATGTCCTGTCCAACTCTACCTCTCCACAAAGGCAAGAAACAAGGGGAAAGGCCATTACCCATCTTCAGTCCCATCCCATTCAGAATTAAGATGTATAGGTCTTCGATCTATATGTATCGCATGGCCAACTCACCCACATAGTGTGTTATAACTACTGGTGATTTTGCTTCTGTCTGTAGGCTATACTTGGTTTTGTTCAACACTCAGAGAAAGGTTTGATTTTGCTCCTACACTGAAAAGGTGAATTGAATTTGGAAACTCAAGTGGGGAGATCACTGCATTCAAACAAGGGGCTCAAAACCTTACTTTTGACATTACTATGAGAAACAGGGAAGGCCTAGGCAGAAGTCAATAAGTCGATGATAAATCAACCTGTAAGCTAGTATAAAGAACTGACAATCATTTCTCAATAAGACAAATAATTACCTAATACTTCAATTCCCAGATCAGCTGCACACAATACAATGTAGCAAGAGATGTCCTGACCCATTGCACGTGTTAGCTGGTGAAGTAGATTACCATAGTCATAGATTATTTTATGTGGCAACAATTCACCATCAAACGTTTTCACAGCTACAGCATATCACGGTCTTTCGTGTTCCTGGCTCACGCTAACATTGTAGCTCTTCCCTGACAGCATTATGTCATTAGAAATTACTGAGTAGAATTTTACGCAGTGATGTAATCAGTCAAAACTTTCCACCACTTGTGTCACTTTAGTGCCTAGCACATTTAATATTCGTGTCTTACTTTACCTGTGAATACATGAAAATGTGAAATTAGCTGCAACTACGGTAAACTACAACCTGGAGCTAATTAGTGGGTCAGGAAGATATTTAGCATTGGTACATGTACCAGACCGTTGTACAAGAGGAAGTCTGACCATAATTTTATACCACACAGCCACGCAGCATGTACATGTACACTAAGGTGATGGTTGTTATGCACTGCCTTCATTATGTTTGCAGCTTCATGTGGAGCAGCGATATGATGGGTTGGCTGGAAATCTGTTTCAATGGAGCAGCCACTCCTGATGAGGAAGCCTTTCTTCCTGGGCTTTTGTGGTGTACAACATATAACATTACTTTAATGTCTGAACAACTATTAAGTAATTTGTGTTCAGTTCTATCACCGGGTGCAGATAGCTTCGTTCCCAGGCCGCATGCCACTTTCGGTTGCCGTACTGCAAAGGGATGAAAAGCTGGGTGGGGCCTGTGAACGAGGCTATCACTGTATGTCATGTTACATAAAGGCCCGTAAAGAACGTCAATCTCTTGAAGGTACACTTACTAGATAGCATTGTGCATGGAAGGAACAGCTTCCCAATTGTTTATGATGGTCATTCCTTCTGGAAGGTAGTTTTACATGAGGCTATAATTACCATCTACAGAATTGGTGAGTAATAATTAAATTGCACTCGTACCGGAAGTAACTCGCGGCGGATCGGCTCGACCTAGCCTCGTTCCCAGGCCTTATACAAGCATGCCCCCCAAAATACTGCAAGCGATCATAAAGTACTATATATCTCTTAAATACCGCCGCATAAAAGGGGGTGTGTCACGGTTCTGGACGTATACAGTACAGTTGCAATGGCTGATGACAAATAAGCAATCATCTACTTTGCTTGGCTTACACTATACGAGGAGAGTGAAGGAGTGTAAAAGCACGCGTGGGAGGCATTAATTTCGAGGTTAGTCCAGTACTGACAGTCTGTATAGTTAACAATCCCGAACGATTTTCTGTTCTGGGTAGGGTTTCCCTTACACAGAATGCAATTTCGAGAGCATGCAAAACTCGCAATGAATTTATGATTTCCGATTTGAAAACGGAATGAGGTGATAGGTAGACCTTTATTGTTCTATTGTTCTTGAGACCAATTGAATTTTAATAATTATGTAGTTTTAATAGTGGATGGAATCCAAACAAGTCTCATGCACACAGCCAGAGCTATAGCTAGCCAGAGAAGGGTTGGTCTGGTCTGCTGCCTAACACACTTTTGCACTGTGCAGTCAGCATGTACGCATTTATGTGACTTTATATTAGCATCGTCCCCCCCTGCACAGCAACGAAAAGTGTTGCGCAGGGGGAGCCTGGGAATGAGGCCATTACTTGTGAACAATGCAGTGCACTATACAAAACAAAATGTTATTGCTAAGTATTTTGTTAAGACAGCTGTGTGACTCCTTACCATAGCTAATAAACTACTGAACTCTCAAGTATCAACTCCCACTGATTTCTTTTCAAAAGTATAGCTATACTTACATTTACTCAAGTATCACTCAAATATCAGCTCCCACACTATGAGGTTGTAGCCAAGTTTGTTTTGTAGTAGCTACACTCATCTATGCATGGTCAAAGCGAGCTTCCCAGCCCTTGATTGTCAGTCTTTCTGTACATGTGCTCCAGTCACCAGAATCGTCACTCTTCACATTGTTTTATGGGCTATAGTAGTATGTCTCCCATGACATTCAGCCACCTATTAATTGGCGCTGGAGCACAGAAACGAGTGACAAGGGCTGGGAAGTTCGCCTGAGTAAACTTCAGTAGCAACCCACAGCATTCTTTAAAACTAATACTAATTGTACCATACTTGAGTAAACCTCAGTGGCAACCCACAGCATTCTTTGAATTAGCATGGGAAGGATAATAAGAATTCAGCACTAGTGGGAGCTGATACTTGCACCATACTCGAGTAAACTTCAGTAGCTATAGGTAGGCTATAGTGCAACAGGCACTGATTCAACCTTGTCTTGTTCCCAGGCCTTCTCACCCCAGCGTTTGTCGCTTGCGGGTGAGAAGGCCTGGGAACAAGGCTAGATTCAACCTATGTTTGGTTGCCTCAGCTGCAGTTTACCTCCAGCTTTTAAACACCCCCTTGTGGCCTTGTCTGTATCAAATAACACAAATGACTGATGAATATTTGCCCCACTAAGCACAAATATGCAATAGCTGACTCATGAATATTAAGTCAAATGAATATCTACAAAAGTTGTACCCAATAACATCATCGTACCCAAGCTCAGTAAAAATCTGTCTTACTACTCCTTGCACAATCAATCAGTCAATCAATCAAACTTTAATGTCACCTGCCAGAAGCAGCCAGCTCATGAGAGCTTATGAGACACGTTTTACAAAAACACGCTGATAACAATAAGTAAAGTAAACGGAAACGACACATGGATGTTATGTCTAATCCGCAATCATTCTCACTGGTGATGTATTCTCCCATTCCAGGTACTACTCGAGGATCAATTAAGGCCTCCCTAGAGTAATGAATAGAGTCTTCGAAACATATTCTGTGGCTGGAGAGCAATGATTATTCACTGCATGATTAGCTGGTGTGAGCTATTAGTAAGCATTTCCTCCATGAATTTGGCTAATTGAGCATTCTGAAATCCAGCGATGAGGATATCTGTCAAGACCCTCACTGGCAAGACCATCACACTTGATGTAGAACCCTCAAACACCATTCTTGAGCTCAAGGAAAAAATTCATGTTGAAGAAGGTATCCCAGTTGATCAACTTCTACTCCACTCGGCTGGTAAACTCATGGAAGACCATAGAACCCTCTTGGACTGCAATATCGACAAAGAATCAACGATGCATGCAGTGCTAAAACTCAGGGAAGGTCATCCACCTTGTGAGTAGAAGGTTTCTGTTTCTGTCACGCTATATACAATAGAGGTTTATTGTGTGTCCACTTATCATAAATGTAAACTTTGGAGAGAAACACCAACCACAGTAGTGAATAATACGTGAAAGGATAATAGGTGTGAATGACGAGCATAAGTGAAACAGAATAATTTCAACTGCCGATAACGCAGAGCCTATGTGATAATGAACCACTATAGTCATTGTAGTCATGACACACACCCCAACAATGAGTGCACAGAAGGAAAAAGAATTTCACATGGTGAATGGCACAGATGATGGCCAGTAATTCACCTTAAGAAAACTGGCCCAAGTCTACATGATTGTAGCCTTGTACACAGGCCTTCTCTCCTGCATTGATTGTACCGCAGGCGAAAAATGGTTTGGGCGAGAAGGCCTTGGTACAAAGCTATATTTCCAGAACAATTGATGATGTCTTCAAAATGCTTTTTCGAAGTTGTCAATGTCTGTGTGTAAGTTTCCACACTTTCGCGGCATACTGTAAGTGTGGACAGAGGCGGAGCTGCTTAAGAATTACACTCAGTAGGGATGTATTTAATTTACAGGCATAACCTGGAGTGGAATTTGAAGTTCATGTTTCAATCATGACTGATTATGTTTGCCCTTTATTCTAATGCTTATAGTAGCTGAAGATTCTGAAGATGAGGAAACAAGTTCATGGGTAAGCATTACTGTTTGACTACATTTTCATAAATTCATACTGTGAATCAATCAATCAAAGTGTGTTGTTCTTGTGATTTCAGAGCTCAAGTGCTGAAAATCCATTAGCTGAACTGGAACAGCAGGTACGTGTTCACTCACACGTGTACACTGTAATTGTTGCCTTGTCAGTGGATTACTGCACAGAAGGTTCTTCCTCCCAAAAAATTGAACTAGTTTACTTTGTCTGTATAGGTCTATACACTAAAGAGAGTGGAGATCAGTGACTATTCAACATGTGAAAAGGCTGGCAGTGGTGCATACGCAATTGTGAATAAAATCGAACTGAATGGGAAATTGTATGCAGCAAAACAGACTGATCCTGAATTGCTGCGTCATGCAAAGGGCCACCCACTTGAGTCAGGCCTTCAAAAGCGTTCTTTGAAGGAGTGCCTCCTACATAGCAGCCTGCAGCATCCCAACATAGTACAGTTTATTGGCGTTAGTGTTCAACGTAGGAAAGTTACTCTTGTGATGGAATATTTGCCAATGACCTTAGCCGAGTGTCTGGAAAGGTGCTCAAGTTTTCCTGCCCCACTGAAGTATCGAATCCTTCGAGATGTCAGCCAAGCCCTCCTATACCTCCACAGTCACTCACCTGTGATCATCCACAGAGATCTCAGTGCAAACAACATCATGCTCACACAGGATTTTACAGCAAAGATCGCTGATTTTGGATCATCAACGTCTCTGGATGACCTGGATGGGGATGGTGCTGCATCTCCCTGTCCAGGTGCTATGTTGTCCATGGCTCCAGAAGCAATGACAAACAATCCCGTTTATGACGAGAAGCTTGATATTTTCTCGTTTGGAGTTGTGACAATACACTTAGTGAACGAAGAATGGCCAATACCTCTTGACAACCCACACTCACGGCATGTGGATGCTCCTGATGGCCTAGAAGCCCCTGAATTGAAACACCTTGTGAAGCACCTCCTAAGCATGGCTGATCATCGTCTTCTGGACCTTGTGATTCGATGCCTTCAATCTGACCCACAGCGCCGCCCCTCAGCATATGAAATTGCATTAGAAATTGGGGAGACTTCATCCTGTGACCTCCCAACAAATCCTCAAGAGCTAATCAATGTCATCAGCCTGCACCAAAAGGTTGTTGTTCCTTCACAGAGTGATAGTGAAACCAGACGCAAGTGGACACAAACAAATGAATGGGGACAATCACAACTTATCCATTTAGAGAGACAGAAGATTGAGCTTGGAGAGAAACTAAGAGAACAAAATGTGCAGCATGTACCAGACATTAATAAAGGTAATTTCGCATGCAGCTAGGATGTTACCCCCCCCCCCCCCCCCCCCCCCCCCCCCCCCCCCCCCCCACACACACACACACACACACACACATACACACAACTATGACATACTATGAGAAGGTAACATACTGTAAGCATGTAGAATGTAAATTTGTCTATAGCTACCATGCTTCCTCACCCACTGTACCATGCACTGTACTATGGCTTCTAATATAGTCTCTGCAATATCCCCTACAGCACAAAAGCCAACTATGAAGTTGCTGATGATAGAGTTATACAATGAAGTTGCAAGTAAGTACAGAGCAATTGGCTTACTGCTGGACTTGTCTCCTTCTGCTCTCCAAGATATAGAAAATCGCCACAATGGTGACCCCAACGAATGTTTGCTCGATGTACTTACCAAGTGGATGCAGCTAAAAGTTGATCCTCCAGCTACATGGGAGGATATCGCAACAGCTGTGGATGTCCTGAAGCGCCACGATCTTGCTGACAAGCTGCGCCGCAAATACTGTCATGATGACACTGAGGTTAGTGACTTTGATCTGTAACTTTGAGGCTCACCATATTGTGCCTCGCATCTTGTTCAATCCATACACCAAGAGATATGTACTCAGCATTGTTGCTGATGATACATCAATGTTTTAGCCCTATATATAATGTACTTAAATGTATTCATTATTTTGCTACTGTTCAGAGTGCAGCGACACCGATATCTCTAAAGCAAAGGACTACACCTGATGTGAGAGCAATTGTACAACAAGGTAAGCTCATTGATTTTGATTTGTGCAATAGTAGTAGCTACATTATACTTATCTATAATTGCCGAGCACATTAGCGCAAGACTCTGAATGGGAGATTTATTTCTCAAAATATATGTATGTACACATGTATGTATGTATGCACGTACTGGTAGCTGTCACGCTTAGGAATCAATGTTGATAACACTTGCGGGTTTCCTGCCTGCCAATTGAGTTTTATTGGTGCGAGGACTCGACGGTGCGAGATTTTACAACCTTGAGTCTCAGATCAGTGGACGAGCGTGTGGCGCCTCCAAGGGCTTGCGGAGCAGCTTGAGCAGCTACATATGGAGTCGAACAGTGCCTGAGCGCAGTTGACATCCGCAACTCCACAATAGTCTCAGAGGCTAGTGTACAAGCGCGTGTGCATGGCCTTCAGAGCTACAGCATCTACATGTAGATTCAAACAGTGAGCATAATTAACTCAGCTCCACACTCTCAAACTCACAGTAGCTAGACCATGTAGCTAGATAGTATAATACTCATAAGCATGTGGTCAGGTCACACGTACGCATGCGGTGCATGTGCAAGGCATGATGCGATACGGTTTCCTAGTAGCTAGCAGTGTATGTGGAGTCGAACAGTGAGTGTAATCGACATGTTTATCTCAGCTCCACACTCGCAAATTCACACTTTCTTAGCTATATATCATACTCGTAAGCACGTGGCCAGGCTGCGCATGCGGCCGCGGCGTGCGCGTGAGGCATTATGCGGATACGTATTCCTAGTATTTATAAGACCACCCTGGCCATCAGAATAGATGTGGTATACCCAATTGGTATTGTGGTAAAGGCATTAGTTTGTGTTGCATGTGGCCATTACATCCAGTCATTCCTTAATGTATAACGTTAAGGGAAACGAGGTAGGGATTAAAACCGTTGTGAGGGAGTCGCACAATTTCAAACTAGCCCGTCTGAAGAAAGGAGAAGAAATCTGATTTTGGCAGTTCGGTGACATTCTGGTTCCGTACTTTCGCAACACTGGGAGTCTTCTTGGTCAGGAAGACATGTACGGTACATAGGTTGTCATAAGGGATTATATATGTTGATTGTTTTTTGGCTTTTGTATTGTCGTATATTGCTTGTCAACTCTTACACTATCCCTACAGATAGAGACTGCCAACTCTATGATATACGTAGTGGCACAAGGCTATTTTATACCACATCATTCAATGGTTTTGTAACAAACGGGCCAACTCTCTCTTTTGATTATAAACTATGTAAATTTGACGGAAGTCTTTATTTTACTTTCTTTAGAGCTAAACTCACAAATTAGTAAAATCACAGCGGGACTTAAAGAAGAAAATGAACAATTAAAGAAGCAGCTACGGGAGATGCAGGTCAGTGTGCTGCATGTAAATGAAAATACGTGTGTGCAGGTGGAGATTTGATTTAGGGGTTCTTGAGCTCCAGGGCACAGCCCCAAAAAGAGGAAAACCTACATGATAATCAGTGTGAGACTAAAATTGTCCCAAAATCCTAGAATAATTTCTACATGCTGATAGTCATAGTACAATCTAGCAAGTGATGTTACTGAAAGAGGCAGCAGTACCATATTTTCATGAGCCAGTAGGCAATAATTGCCCAGTGCATTAGTGAATGGGGGTTCTATTTCTCGTGATATACGTATGTATGTACCTACATGTGTCACACTCAGGAATGTTGATAATTATTGCTTAAAAGTAACAGCATGTAGACCTAGTCACTGATTGTGTGATGACATGTATAGCTAGTTGAATGCGCTGGCGCCAAACACGTATATTACCGGGAGTAGGCGGGACTTTCAGTCACGATACTACAGACCCATCGCAGGTTTGGTGTTTCTCTGTTGTTCGGTTCTGGAACGTACAATCATGCAGCCAGCCACAGTTCAATTTTAGACAAAGGTACGATCGGACACATCGATGTATTATTGGATGACATTCCCTACTTCTTCTCTGAAGGAACTTTCTCCAAGGTTTGTACAGGCTTGGGAATCCTCATGACCCCTCTGCCACATGCAGGCACACTTTGTGTCACTGTGGCTTTCAAGCACTATGATAATTATATAGAGGGTCTACAGGTCTATATTGGGCAGTGAAATTTGGTGTAGACACTCGCAGGCACACTCTAGTACTGCAATATGGGTATCAGTAGAGTGTGCAGGTCCTCAGCAACACAGCGGTGCAAGTCTTTTGTATATCCATCAATTGCACTGTCCCTGCATGAGATGTAGTCATCCACTTCAAAACTCTCCAGAAATATGGTTGTTGTCATCATGGACCACTTTTACTGGGAAACACAGCTGTATCTCAGGAACCACACTATGTATAAACACCAGTCTTGTAATTTATGTGCATACAGAAATACTGTAATCATTAGAAGAAATGTGGCATGCATGAGAAGTATTACCTAAACACCTTGTCCACTTTCTGCACTGCCCTGGTGTCTTGACGGTAGAAGGCTAGGCGGCATGGGATGCCTAGACCTCGATATGTCTATTCTAGAATGAGCAACAAGGTCATCGTGTGATTGCTAAGGTTGTTAAACTTTCTTGGACACACATGCAGTGACATCAACAGAAGGTGGAAACTTTTTAGGTTCACTAGAACACCTCTAATAGTTCTCGCCTTCTGGCAGATCAAAGTTTCAGAGCTCAGGAACTATTTATGAGTGGTCTAAAATCTGGTTTTCAACTACAGAATCCTAATCTGAATCTTACTGTGATGGGGGAATTCTCCCATACTTTCATTATACTAGTGTCCATTTTAGCCTCCGTCCTTCCCAGACCCCTTTCCCAGCCTGTGTCGATACATGGACTCCGTAGCCATTTGTCATTTTTTTAGCAGCATCAACAGCAGCAATTGCAACAGCAACAGCAGCAGCAGCAGCAGCAACAGCAGCAGCAGCAGCAGCAGCAACAGCAGAGTCGACGGTGTGCCATTCTGTGATCTTCGGCCAATGGTGTCTATCGACACAAGCATTATTAATTGATCAATGCGGAAATAATATTATATACTCAATGTTTCGGGACTTGTATGCTGTTTTACACTGCTGATTTGTAGACCCAGTGCACATTAATTGATCCTCCAATTATTTATTTGCCTGTTTATTTACAATTGTAATGCCGGAGGATGGAATAGGTTAACACGATAGATCAATAGAATCATGCAAAGGGACGTAGACTGGTTGAATGGGAATCTGAGCCATTTGGAGGATCATAGATCAGTTGCAGGCATCTGCATGCTAGCCAGACTGTCCATCAGTACCCTTCCAGAAAGTTCTAGCAACAAGATTAAAAGTCCACTCAAATAAAGCTAACACTAGTAACAACAGTACTTCAAAATTGAATGAAGCATATGCTCAAGGTCCCAGCATAATGTATACCTTCCATGGCAGACAAACCATGCAGTGACTGGCGGCAGAGGAGAGAGTTCAAAGGGCACATGTGCACACACGTAACACAATCATAATTATAGTTTGTGTTCATACTGCACTTTTTGTTTGAAATTTTCATTCCATATCGGGGTGTGCAATGTTTTGGTCGCAATCACCATCAGGATAATAATTCCAATTTTTTGGTTATACAGTTCTCACTCCAATTAGATTAATTACAAGTTCCTGTTAATAAATTTCTCATGCCAATTTTATTTTAGCATGGTGTGTGGCCTTTGAAGTGCACAACCACAAGTGGATAAACCCCATGTCCACTAAGTGGTGCCTTTGAAGCCAGGGAGTGTACACTTGTAGGTACATGCATGAGAGTATACCGAGGCAACTGCATGCGGCATTCCACATAAATGGGGTGCATGTGTGCATGGATTTGTACCCTTGCAAGTTAGTTTATGTACAACGGAGCATGCACTCAATTTGGGTACAAAAATTCAATCAGCACTGATGGTCATATAGCTAGGATGATAACTGTAAAACTGCCAGATAAGATAGATGCATGATCGTCAATTACCGTATAGAACTTGAAAATGTATAATAATTTGCCCACACCTATTCGTGATCGGTGATGGAGCCAACAAAATGATAGTAATAGTGGTGCCAGCTGTGGCAGCCTTTCAAAGTCTCATGGCATATGCTTCCCTGAGAGTCTGAGATAGTATCTGAATACTTCCAGATTCATGTGGTTACCTCTGCAGCAACCACAATTAAACACACACTATGTCCATAGGAGATTCTCTTTCTCTCCTAGGAGTCGACTCAGCTCTACCCTCAAAAATGAGTACGTGTTGTTGAAGGTGTTTTCACCTGCATGTAAACGTTTACACACCATCCTTCGGACTCTCAGGGATCACACCACAATTTACAAGATCCTTGGATGCTTGAAGTTATGCAAATATATGCCAGGTCTGGGGAGTGGGGAGTTGGACTGCTGACCAAGTCGTCCCTGAACAGCATGATGCGGGATCATCAAACATTGACATCTTTGACCAGTCAAAAAGTGGTGTGACTGTAGTTAGGCAATGTTTATGGATTTCCTTCAGATCTGAAACATAATAAGACTCCATAGCAACTCCTGAAACACAATAAAAGAATCCCAAGTTAAAAAATGTTCATGGGTTAGATCATGGATTATCCATGGTTAGATGAAGTTTACAGATTTTTTCTTCAGATCTGAATAAATCTGATATGATCGTTCGATAGTACTACAGTGATCATACACTCACTATATACTTCATTTGGAGCTGAAAACCAGTCTGTATAAATGCTATACATTATAATTAGGCTATATATTATCAACCATGCAGGCTGCAATGATAGTTTCTTTAGTGCTGTCTCTAAATGAATCCCCCTTCTATTACCCCTGTGTATGTGCCGGTTTTCATCACAGTCATACGTATACATCAGTGAGGCAATTATTATGAGACAGACAGAGTAGGTTTTATAAAACACCCTAGTTATTGCCGCAATTGTGTTTCATAATTTGGCTAGGTGCCACACCCTATACCAGCTTGGAAGACTGCTGCTATATATACCGTTTCCTTGCGAATTAATTATGTGCTTGTTGGTACATGCATGTATTCTGACAGAGCATATTCTATTAGGGCAGTCAGAACTATACTAATATATTTCAGCCACATGAATACCAAAATTGCACCAAGTCATTCCACTAGCCGGATGGGATAGAAAGAAAGACATCCATCTGTTAGAACGGGTGCAAAAACGTGCTGCCCATATATGCCTGGGTAATTGGGAAGACTCCTACGAGCATCTCCGAGGAGTACTCAAATGGCAAACTCTTGAGTTGCGTCGAACCTATAGCTACCTCAGTCTTCTTCAGATGTTTCGTATAGTCAGGGGTATTGATGCCATCCCCTTTGATGCCTTCTTTGAACCAGCGGTCTGTCAGTCTACTCGAGCAAATCATGTTTTTAAAGTACAATATAGGTAAATTGTTATAGATATTCATTTTTGTAAACATTATACGTAGTTGGAATGCCTTACCTTCTAGTTTGTCTAACATTACTTCACTTAGCTCTATGAAATTTTTTTATTGAAGTCTCATTTTAATATGACAGTGTAATAATTTTTAATGGTGCATTTTTTGTATTGTACCTTGTTTTGTTATCTTTTTGTTAGTCATATGAAATGACTGGCCGGATGGGACAGTTAATTCACATAACGCGTCACGTCATTTCAGCGAGTTGCCGGAAGTGAATGGTGCGTGCTGGCGAACCTTGGCGACCGCCTCCAAGTACTGCAAAGCTGGGCGGGGACCTGGGAACGAGCTTAATACTGAACTGATTAACTGATTACAGTAGCTTGGTAATGTAGGCCTACACGCTGGGACTTGCACTTTAATTCAGGGGCGGAGATATAGGGGGGGCAGGGGGGGCTTTAGCCCCCCCACTTACAACAGACTGGATGGCCACGAAATCTAGCACTAACTTATAGCTATGTCACCTCGTTTCTTGGGGGCTGGCGTCTCTATCTTGCAGTGCAAAGCACGAATGTGCCACGAGAGCCCATCCTGATAACTGAAAAATGATGGCGAAAAATTTTTCCGCGCTTCGGGCGGACTGATCGGCGCTACCCGCCTCTATGCACTGCCTTCGGCAGCGTGCAAGTGTGCTATTAGCCCCCCCCCCCCCCCCCCCCCCCCCCCCCCACTTTTTGGTAGCTGTCTCCGCCCCTGTTAATTAATAGTTGCTCCACCATTCACTTCCGACAACGCGTCAGTGAAACATGACGTTACGCATCTCATCCCGCCGTAGGTCCTTAAAAGAGACGGTTCGCAGCTGAACAGCAGAATTAGTACCGATCAGGCCGAAGCGACAGCCGTTCAGTGCTTGCAATGGCGGAACCGGTCTCGGCAAGTATGATATCCTTTGCGACAGCCGTGACCGCAGCTTCAGCTGCGGTCAGCGCTGGATCCTCGATCGCTGGGAGTATTGGAAGTATGGTTGCAGCATGCCCTAATTCACGCGTGATAGGAGTCGAAGTGGCAAACGCAACTACTTACCATCTGGCGATTGTAAACTTCTACTTGCAAAAAGGCCAGTTGCAAGTACCTCCTACGTCCATCAGCCCAGGGAAAAAAGAGGCGCTATTAGCTCATCGAACTGGTGCTCACGCTGCAGGAGCCACCGGTGTTACAGTATGGAAGATAGGCGATACACATGTGAACCTCGTGGTGCTTTGGAGCACACCCTTTAACTTTGATCATCATAAAAACGTGTTGGGTATTGGTTTCATGCGGGGAGAATTCAAAGCCGAAAAGAGTACATACAAGGACATGTATTTTGCCGAAAAGGAGACCTGGTTCAAACGCCGTAAATTCACCCAGACATCGGGTGAAACCATTGAAATCACCGATGAAAGCAGACAGTTCACGGCTCGTGGGAACATGGGAACCTCCCACAGATGTGAAGCAAAAATCGAACTTCTACCGAATACAATGGATGGTGTAGCTGAATGCTATAAATCTGTCCGTTACCACATGGAAGTTTGAAGATATGAAAACGTGGGCCTAACAGGATTGGGATAGACTTTGAGACTTCTCTAGTCCTGCATTAATGCTGCACTTGTTAGGTTCATTATCATGTGCCATAATAGGATTGTTAGTGTGGTGTTGATCAGGATGAGGTTGTTGATTACGCTACAGTAGCTACTATCATGTGGTAGCTAGCTACATGACTTCTAACCTATAGCAACGAATTAGCTGGTCTAGCGTCCTTACTGCGCATGAAATGCTACAGCTCTAAATAGCTAATTATTAGTACCGATGTGGATGCACTGCCACATGCACACACACGATATGTGAAGACTATACTTAGATGTTGGAGCTGTGAGACCCCACGACTCCCAACGTCAATGGTGTTTCCATAAACAGGTAGTCCAAGGTGGAATGGATATAGCTAGCTATACTCAATTTGAAGTGCACGTACGCTTTGCAGTTTCTACTTCCCATCATCCAATGCCAAGATGACATGTAGCTATAGGTACAACACACACACTCTGCTTGTGAGCTTTACGTAGCCTGAGGTAGGTATCTAACAGTGCGTATGTGTGTGTGTGTGTGTGTGTGTGTGTGTGTGTGTGTGTGTGTGTGTGTGTGTGTGTGTGTGTGTGTGTGTGTGTGTGTGTGTGTGTGTGTGTGTGTGTGTGCGTGTGCGTGCGTGCAGGGCCGCCGAGAAGGGGGGGCAAAAGGGGCAGTTTGCCCCGGGCCCCCTGTGTAAGGGGGCCCCCACACCCAAATATTGCTTTAAAATTCACAGGCAAGCGCTCAGCTCGGTTGTCGCCGTGCTCTCGAGAATGACGGCAAAACCACGGCAGAGGTTGGCTGACTGGCCCAGCAACGGTAGGTTTCCAGTGTGGGTGAGATAACTGGCTAGTACAAACTCGATACAACAACTTGATATAAGCTGTAATATTATGCCGTCACTAAGTACACATCGCGTCGATCGACAAGTAAACTTCTAACGCGATTTGTGGGGAAAGTCCCTATGGAACATTATGCTTCACTCGACTTCCTGTGACACGTAAATCACTTATCCAAACTCCGATCGCGTAGCTATGGCGATAAATAGCCGGAATCCAGTTTAGGGCGCATACAGGCGCTCTCGGGTCGGGCGCTTAATTATTGGGCGCATACGGGCGCTATCGGGGGTAAAGGTTAATTATGACAGTGTTATTAATTCCTTTGCTTCAAGAAAAGCAAGAAGAATAAGCATAGTGTGACTGTATATAGATGTGCTTGTTTGTGTTGTTTGTCCATGTGAGTGTTTTTGACAACAAAAAAAAAATCCTCAGATGGCCTCAGAATGCACCTCAGAGCACCTAAAATCTCAAAATTTTCCAGACCCCCCTACAAAAGAGTGGGCTTACGCCCACTCTTACTGACCAAAGGGGCCCCAGTTGTACAGTTTGCCCAGGGCCCCCTGAACCCTCTTGGCGGCCCTGCATGCGTGCATGTGCGTGTGCGTGTGCGTGTGTGTGTGTGTGTGTAGCTAAATCTTGCATCATGCAAATGTGCACATGTGTACATGTGACTGCATGCACCATGTACTGTCCATGCAGGTCACAAGTTGCTGACAACGCCAACAGTAACAACAGGAGCGCATAATGAGGTAACAACTCAATGGCCAATTAGCACACATGATACGGCTGGGAGTCAGCTGTCCCATCTGTGGAGAATGGCGGCCTTTGCTGATTTCAGCTGATCGATTTCTCACACAGAGGGATTTCCCAAGCGACCTGACATCATGAACTAGAGGGCAGTCAGGTGGTGAGCCAGTAAAAGTCTGGTAGCTATATACCGAGATGTGGTGTTTCCTCCTTTGAGGTTGTTGATTACATTATTGAGTTGTTTTCAAGAGCGCATAAGTAGGTTGTTTTACAGTAGCTGTCATGTGGTAGCTTAGCTACTACCGGGTTGGTGCAAAACCTGGACTCTGGACTCTGGACTGGACCGTGGACTGGACTCTGGACTGCATTTTGGACTGGATTTTGGACCGGATATTGGACTTGACTTCGTACGCATGGCACAGAAGTATAATCTATGGTCTAACAAGCTATATAGCCCTTCGCTTTCTCCAGCGCGCGATCGCTTTCAGTACTATGCGCGCGCGGTCACGTGAGTCGATCCGTGCTGGGGAAAAATCGCCCGCTAGACTAGCACAGAAGGCATGTCGGAGGTCGCTATATCTCCGTCTCAGTGGATGCCTATGGGAACTTAAGTGGGGACGATGTGGTGGAGTAGCTACCCTGAGATCTGCTGGTGGAGGCTGGGGCTCTATCCTACAGGATTATTTCTGCTGGGGCAAATATCGGGAATCTCAGATTCTGGTCGTTTTTGGCAGAATAGAGCGTGTGCCGTCGATTGTTATACAGTTTGCTGTCTGAGTGAGCTACAAGACTGATTTCGTGCCTGTGATGACGACATCGTGTGTTAAGTTCTCTGCTGACGATGGGCTCTATCCTACGGGATTATTTCTACGGATATCAGACAACATCAGAACCCTGGTCACTTGATGGAAGTGGAACAGAGCGTACTAGCTGTTGAGCTTGAACCAACTGATCATGTGTGTGTGTTGTATTTGTTGTGGACGTCACCAGCTTGGTCTTCTGTATGCCTTCTGGGCCATGAATGATTGAGTCCAATATCCAGTCCAAAATGCAGTCCAGAGTCCAGTCCAGAGTCCAGAGTCCAGGTTTTGCACCGACCCGCTACTACCACCTTAGTCTCGTGCCCAGCCAGAAACCTATACAGAGTAATTACCCCTCTGGCGACTTTCAGCAGCATTCTCGGTCTTCATTTAATATTCATAGCTCAGCTAACTGCCTGAAACAGGGCCGGCGGAAGCAATTTGGGTTTGGTGCGGCAAAATGGGATACGTCCACTGCCGAAGGTAGTGTGTAGAGGCGCGTAGCGCCGATCTGTATATATCGCGCGAAGCGCGGAATTTTTTTCACGGTCATTTTTCAGTTGCCTGGATGGGGTCTCGTTACGTAGCACCTTCGTGCTTTGCACTGCACTGCCACTGCTGTCTGGTTTCCGTACAATCCGTGACTGTCTCACTCTCGACGTGGAAAGGAAATGTACGCTACGCTGGTAGCCCACGCCTACTAATTATAAGGCGACGAGTGTAGTCAGCACGTAGTTGTTCGCCATCGTACTCAACAAGCGCCACTTTAAGTTTTGCTGCATTGCAACTGGACTCGTAAACAGACTTTCCCTCGAGCCTGGTCCCCAGTACGTAGCTATGTATCCACGGAGCTCGAGGGGGACGCTCAGTGCCGCCTGATGTTTATCAAGTACTACCATGGTTTGTCAAAACATTGGTCCGGCAGTTGCCGGGTCTGCCGGACCTGTTCCGCCGCCCCTGTGAAACCAGACAGAACCAGAAGTCCTATGCATGAAATAATATACGTAATTACCCCGTGCGCATGCGCAGCAGGGGGTAGAGTGATCGGTTTGTGTTAGGCTGTCCGTCTGTCCGCAGTCCAAGCGCTGTTTGAGCAGTGAAGGCCTTATTGAAGGCTTATTTCAGGATAGAAGTGTCAGAATTCAGAAAATACTAGCGTCTACAAAACTCACAGACCAGAGATCTACTCGAGAGGCTGAGAAAATCTGCGTGAAAGTCGTGCTTCTAATTTATACAACTTGACCACACCCTATTTCTAACATTACTGCCACAACTTACGGTATCTCATTCTGCATGCTGACATCGCTGTATTATCCATGAGCTAGCTCATCGTGCATGCTGTATGAATAGGCCTATAGCTGTCAAGTCAAAGTTGCGCACGGGGTACGTGCTCTGCTGAGCACCTCTAGTTGCAAGAGAAATTTGAATTTTCTACAACGTCTCACTACTAACAAAGAGAAAATTGAATTCTCTATGATTTCATTGGCAGTCCTGACGAAAAGGTGTGAAATCGTTCATTATTCTTAATGAAGACCGAGGTTTCTGCACAAAGTCACCAGACCCTCTTTCCCGCGAGGAGTGGGGTCTGGGTATGAGACTACTATATATATAGTTTACTAGTGCACCCTAGCAAGGGATAGCATGCACTAATTATTTTGATGTGGGAACTGTGAGACCCCACAACTCCCAACATTGATGTTGTTCCATAAACAGGTAAGTAGCTAAGTCGTCCAAGGCGGAATGGATAGCTAGCTGCTCGATCTGATGTGATTTGCAGTTATTGGCCCACTCCCTCAATGTGCTCATGCATGCAATTGGTCACATCATAGCTATAGCTACTTACACAATTCTGTGTTAGCAACTTAAGTATTTCCCACCATCCAATGCCATAAGATGACATGCATTAGGTACAACACTGCGAACAAAGGGTTGTTTTAACCCAGCTGTAGGGGTATATCAGTTTCAGCTTGAATACCAAACAATAAGCTTGACCACTAGCTAGCTATAGGTCACCTCTCCAATCCCAGACATGCAGATGGGTAAACAATTAAACCAAACCAAATCTGTACAATTAAGGGATTGAAAAATGTCGGAAGGGAAGCTGCACTCATAGCTATGTATTTTTCTACGGTTTGTGCAATTAGGGGATTGGGATTAGCTATAGGCTTGAATCACAAGTGCAGCTGCACTTCTAGCATTCTGATAATACGTATACTTTGCTACTTAGCTACATGACTTAGCCTTGTTTACTGAAATTTGAGTGGTCATGCAAGTTGCTCTGGTCATGCACACATTGTTTGGTAGTGAAGCTGCAACTGGGATAACCCCTCCTGGGTTAAAGCAACCCTTCTGAATTCGCAGTGTAAACACACATACACACTGCCTGACTGAGATTTAGCTACATAGCCTGAGGTAGCTAGTATCTAGCAGCTAGTGCAGCAGTGTGTGTGTGTGTGTGTGTGTGTGTGTGTGTGTGTGTGTGTGTGTGTGTGTGTGCACTGCACAAACACCACAGTTGCTTTAACCAAATTTAGCCACCTCAGTTGCAGCTCGTATACAGCTAGTCATGCATGGGATGAATCTGCTGATCATCATGTGCATGCAATACTCACAACTGATAGCTGCAGGCCAGTCATGGGATGACAAACTGTATTGTTACTTCAACAATGTAGTTTCCACTGCATGCACTGCAAAAAACAACATGTTTGTTTTAACCAGGAATTTGGTAACCTCAGTTGCAGTTCAGTCATAAGATCCATCAGGTGACCTGTTTGTAGCTACCGATATGAGTCACAACCACTACAATGTGTTGCTTCCACAGTGCATTGTACTGTCAAACCTTGCAGCTGTGAGTTGTGTTTATCACAAGGACATGTGCATGCTACTTTAACCATTTAGGTATACTAGTACTCTACAATCTATATATATAGCTATGCATCCATGTGTGTGTGTGTGTGTGTGTGTGTGTGTGTGTGTGTGTGTGTGTGTGTGTGTGTGTGTGTGTGTGTGTGTGTGTGTGTGTGTGTGTGTGTGTGTGTACGTGTGTGTACGTGTACATGTGTGCGTGTGCGTGTGCGTGTGTGTGTGTGTATGGTTGAAGCAACTCCTATACCATTTCAGCAGTTAACATCAAGTGCAGACAATATCAATCAGTGAGGTACATAGACAGTGCCTATGTTACATTATGGATTCACAAATGCCCAAATTTATATGTACCTGTAATTTGATGAATTCCAGGCTGTAGACTGAGTGTGGTATTATCAAAGCTGGTACAGTAACTATACATTGTAGTTCCTGGTAGCTACTGTGATGGTTGTCACATCGATCCAGTTTTGACGGAAGTGGATTTCGTATCCAATTTGTCATTACACGGGCGGCGGCTAGCACTCCTCTGGCATCCCTTGGAGGAGACCATGTCACTACACCTGACCCGACATCAACAGCGATGGCATCTGTGGAGATTTCTTACGAGGTTGGAGGGTGAGGAAGGGAGGTTTAGAGTGGCTTTTGCAGTGGGTACTAGCTACCCCTAAGCCCCAAAAGACACATGATTTTGAAGGAGAGACTAGAATTCACTGGGTCAAATGGGGCTAAAGCCTGGCCTGACTTGAACGGTCTAAGAATGGTCATTCTTGTGAGGAAGTGTTCAGCAACTGCAGGTAGAAACTAAGGTATATCAAACATGCACAGTACCCACAGTACAAAAACTGATAAGGGGGTTTAGCTTAATTCCCGGATTTGGACTACTGCAAGCCTGAGTCCTGGTCCCTGATGTAGCTAGCTACCATTCCCTTTATCCAGAGAGTGCCAAGCAGTAGCCTCGTACCCAGGCTTTCTACCAAGCAGCACAAACATTCCTGTAGCTAGCTACCTCACAGTCACAGATGATGTTATTCCCGATCTAGACTAATCTCATTAACTACAGTCCATTTTCTAAAAACCATCCATAGTTGCATGGCGAATTCCAACCCGGGCAAACCCTCACACTCACAAAACCTGCTAATTATTTATTGGCACGCATCCGCTAGTCTCCACAGCACAATACATGCTACTGCCCCTTATGAAGTACGTTTGCTGCAGTTGAGACCATGAAGTAGCTATAACTGCTGGAATGGCACAAGTACGTATCCTTGGCTGACCTTCCTAGCTAACTACCTGTCACAGATGCCGCTGTGTTACAGTTTTCATTGTGCATACTAAAATGCCAGAGACTATGTAAACATGGCCACTACCTGAGGTTGTAGGTAAGACACAAACTTGAACCATTATTATACACTCAATCTCGGTGTTCCAACCATCAAGGCGACTATGACATTGTTAGAAGTGCTGTGACCAAGATCAAGATTTTGGTCCATAAAAATTGTCCTTGGTCGCTTGATCGGTCTCTTCTGAAGCTCTCAAATTACTGGCGATCAAAGGGAAAAAGTAGCCACGCCTCCTTTGTAGCTGAGAAATTTGTTGATCTGTTGATCTTAATTGTCGCCGTGAGGTTTCTGGATTGCTTAATCCGCTCTTAAAAGTACTTTCAAGACTCTTGATCCCACTCACTAACCTTTCAACAAGTGACACACGTGACAACTCCATTTTCCCATGCCATCACACCCCTGATAGCTTGGGAGATTGAGGGAAGTCTTTTCCCCCATACCTGCATGGGATGGTGTACATAGTTAACTTGACCTGTTGAATTACTATAGATGCCAATTGGTGTCATACAACCTTCATCTTGTGATGTCAATGTAATTTGGACTTAATTAGGTTTTGCGCCAGTACATCGGGCAGGACAGGGGGAGGTGGGCAGGTTTCAGTGCCTACACAATAAGACGATGTGTGCAATTGGCTGTAGTAATGCCTTAACCCTTTAACCACCGAATTCTTCTCACCAAGACAACACATTTTCATGCATTCAGCGCACACCACTTCCGTGGGTACTCCTCTCCCACAGCATTCGCTCCTCAGTGGCCAAACTTGGTGGGGCCCACACACATGGAGAGACCCCTCTGGCAATACCGTTAATGATATTCATGATCCAGCAATCGGAGGTCAAAGGCGGATGTCAGCCGGATTTTTCGCCCAGCATTTCCCTAAACTTGGGCCAGATCTGACTGATGGCACCCCTTACACCACCAATTTGCATGTTTTCCTGAGGCCCTGGATGGGGTCTATGAATATCAAAAATCCTCGGGTCAATGAATCTCGTCAAAATCAAAAAAACGCCCACAACATGCGAAGGGGGGGGCTGCCGCTCCACCTTTCGGTACCCTTTGCTTCTACGTTTAGTGTGGGGTGCGCGCCGAAATCTGAATTTTTGGGTTCGTCACTCAAAGTTGTCCCTAGGCACTCTGAAGACTTTTTGGTCTCTTTTTGGACTGAAGAGAAGCCTTACAAGTGCATAGGGTCTAAATGACGTCTATAGACGTCAATGGGGCTTAAAGGGTTAAGTGGTTAACGGCACTAGGTGGGTGGGCCATATTTCTCTCCTCTGCACAAATGGGCTAAAACCATTTCTGGCAGTGAAATCTTTTCTTGGTCTGAATGGGCAGTCATTGGCCAAGAGCCATGACTATTGAAAGCTCGTTAGATAACAAGTGATTATATAGACTCATGACAAATCAGCACAGGATGGATGCAATGGCACTGGTATGTAGCTCTTAGGACTGAGAGAGTGAGTGCACATGAGTATTAATTAGCCACTTTTGCTTCACTTCTCACATGTATGCGGTTCCCCCACAGCTACTCGCTACTCACTGGGTGTAGCTATACCCCCCTCCCTCCACACTGTCCTTTGTATCACTCTCTGGGAGGATGTGTAATGTTCCTTCATAAATCATCCCTTTGATTTTCAGGAAGACTTTCTGCTAGTACATAAGTCTCCGGCCTGCAGAGTGCAGACCCATGCACTCTGTGGGAGTCATGCATGTAGACACACAGAAGTTTCAAGTTCCATTGCTCACAAGTCACAACAGGTGCAAGGGGATTGGTATGAGACAACTGAGGAAAGGAGGATCCAAAGGAGGAGAAGAAAAGGAGGTGCATAAAGAAGAGTGGTAGGATGTGGAGAAAGATCGAGAAAAGTTCAAGAACTGGGACTGGCCTCAGATCAATGATTTTTCTTTGCCTTGTGGTGTGTACGTATGGCATGAGACCATTTGGAAGAAAATGTTGCTTTCTAGCAAATTCATAATAACATAGCTATACAATACACAATTCCATGTAATGGTCTATTGCTGCATGGGTCAGCAATGAAGATCGATCGAGATGCAAAGCAGGGAATGGCCGTAGCATTCACGTCGAGACTGTGTCCATGCACATTGCAAATTTGCTATTTGACTTGCAATTTGTGTCCTGTTGCAATTGGGCCATGCATGCAGTCATGAAGGCTCTGGAGCCAAGCCTGGCTTAGCAATATATTTTCTAGATGGAGGATGCAACCGATATGGATCAGAATATAGCACAGTAATGCATGTATAGCTATAGTTCATCATGAAGTTCTTTCTAGCTAGAGTGTCAACCCAGCTGCATGCATCCATCGATCCCCTCTTCAATATTTGCATGCCAAGTGTGTGTGTGCGCATGCATGAGTGCAGAGGATGAAATCTTGCATGGCCAGACCCTGTTCTGCACTGAGGACAGAATGGGATCTGGCCACATGAGACTAAGATCAAAGTGACTATCTTTTCTTTTGCATAAATTTGTGTTGAAAACATCTGTGGTGCCAATCTGTATGCATACACATTCCAAATTTGAAAAACTGACTGATTACAAACCATGGCAAAATTAGTACTTCAAAAAACAACAACATGGTTTGCTCACTAATACAAACTGTTCTACATGATGATTTGTGGGTCTGGTACAGAGACTGCGATGGACTTGTGCGGCAGTATACGTGCCCCGTTGATATACAGTTCATCTTGAATAAGAACAACATCTCCTAGGACAGAAACATTTTTGTCCATACGGACGTACAGATGGGAGGAACATAACACCAATAGTACACATGTACAAGGCCTTGGGTTTTGGAATGTAGTGGTATGCCAACATCTAGGCATATGTTAGCCTCGTTCCCAGGCCTTCTCACCCTAGCACTGTCGCTTGCAGTACTAACGCAGGGTGCAAGTGACAAATGCTGGGGTGAGCAGGTCTGGGAACGAGGCTAGGCTTACGTATATCGAGCACCAACAAGTAATGCATCAAACCCATGCAGGTGTTGGGGATGGAAGCAGCTGGTGTACACTGTATGTGTATGTTCTTAATTGGCCAATAAACTCTATAGGTTTGGGGGTGTGCACAATCGTGTATATACTCCAAGGACATTGTGCATCATTGACCACGCCCTTCACACACGTTTGACACCAGCATCGGCTCGTGATTTCCATTAGTGTCACGAGTTGTACCACTGAGCTGAAGGAGGCAGGGTGCAGGGTGGGATGATGTGGGTGTAGTCTTAGTTGGACGTTTTCGTCGCCAGCTTGCAGATACTGCCCATAGATGGGCGGGGCCTGCTAGTATACATTATTTTACTGCAAGAATGCCATGCTCTGGATCAACCGACTCACCCACTGTCCAACAGTGGACGACCAGCCAATGACGCTGGACTGTATCCAGGCATGAGACCGGATCTTTGAATTACGCAGTACAGTCGACTTGGATAGACACACACCTGGAAATTGGGGAAAAAAGTCATGAAGAAACCTCCTCCGCCGGCTACACTGTATGTACATGAATCATGAGCATTTGCTCGTCTGGGTAACAGGGTTAACCTCTCCAGCAACTGCTAGTACTATACATACGAGTGCTTGGCTTTATGTTAGGCTGTTGTTACAACTACTATGGGATGTGGTTATGAGTACTGTCACTGAACATGTGTGGAATACCCATACCCTCATTCCAAGCCTCCACCACCTCCAGTCTTCGATCGCTTGCAGTATGCAAATACGGAGGGGGAAGGCCTGCAGGGAGATCTGGTCACGTGTGGTAATGTTGACGGAGGGTAGATACATGGGGGACAGTATCCAACCGTAGCAATTCCCTTTTCACATCGACCTGTCCCTGGCATTGTGAACAATGATGGCTGCCTTGCGCCGGCCTTCCATGCACAGGTAAACTTACAGTTGTTTTCCTCAGGCTGGCCTTCCATGCACAGGTCAGTTGTTTGCCTCAGGCCGGCCTTCCATGCACAGGTAAACTTACATGCCTCAGACCGGCCTTCCATGCACAGGTAAACTTACAGTTGTTTGCCTCAGGCCGGCCTTCCATGCACAGGTAAACTTACAGTTGTTTGCCTCAGACCGGTCTTCCATGCACATACAGGCCAGGGAAATCTGTACTAGTGCCATAAATTATTGACTTCAAAATCAAGTTTTTTGACTCGGGCTTAGTGTCGTCCATTGTACTACTAGCACCATCAACATTACTGACATTCTACATTAATTGTTCTACGGTGATAGACTTACAAGTTGGGTAGTAGTACTGGAAATACATTCTGGCAGGCCCATTAAATTGTTGCTGTGTGTAGCTATATAGCTATAGCTACTTAATTTAATTATTGTCCTAGAGATGGCTGCAAAATTTACACATTAATTGCATGCAAGCCAGATTCAGACTGGTGTGCCAGGATCTGCAATGTGTGAATGAGAACAGCATCTTTGGAGAAGCTAGGGTCACCTACAGTAGACAAACGACATGCATGCATAATTATATAGCAACTACCCCTATGGCTGCAAGGGCAGTGGGTTGAATGAGGGATAGCACTGACTGGAGTAGGAGACCAAACATCTCTAGCATGATTTACAATTGTTGCCTGATTACTGTCAAAATAGCACGCAACGTGCGTTCTGGAGAAGGCAATAGTCATGACAGACATGCATGACAGTCTCATGAGACATGCATGACAGTCTCATGAGACATGCATGACAGTCTCATGAGACATGCATGACAGTCTCATGAGACATGCATGACAGTCTCATGAGACTGCAGCATGTAAGTAGATCATGGGCTGCTTGCATGGGGCTGCATCAGCAGAGATGAGCACACTTGTCACCAGCCTTTCCCAGGTTTTTTTGTTGCAACTTTATATTGGACATCTGATCAATTAATCTGTGGTGAAAAGCCTGAGTGTGAAGGCCTTGGGATGAAGCTATGTCAAATTAATGTGTGCCAGGTACAGCTGGTTTCACAGTGGCAGAAGAGGAGGATGCATCCTTACTATATACTAGGCAGTGCATTACCAGGCTGCATGTGCACTAGGCAGTGAACAACCAGGCTGTGCACTAGGCAGTGCACTACCCGGCTGTGCACTAGGCAGTGCACTACCAGGCTGTGCACTAGGCAGAGCACTACCAGGCTGTGCACTAGGCAGTGAACAACCAGGCTGTGCACTAGGCAGTGCACTACCAGGCTGTGCACTAGGCAGTGAACAACCAGGCTGTGCTCTAGGCAGTGCACTACCAGGCTGTGCACTAGGCAGTGAACAACCAGGCTGTGCACTAGGCAGTGCACTACCCGGCGGTGCACTATGCAGTGCACTATACCAGGCTGTGCACTAGGCAGTGCACTACCAGGCTGTGCACTAGGCAGTGAACAACCAGGCTGTGCACTAGGCAGTGCACTCTACCAGGCTGTGCACTAGGCTGTGCACTAGTCTAGGCAGTGCACTACCAGGCTGTGCACTAGGCAGTGCACTATATCAGGCTGTGCACTAGGCAGTGCACTACCAGGCTGTGCACTAGGCAGTGCACTACCAGGCTGTGCACTAGGCAGTGCACTACCAGGCAGTGCACTAGGCAGTGCACTACCAGGCTGTTGACTAGGCAGTGCACTAGGCAGTGCACTACCAGGCTGTGCACTAGGCAGTGCACTACCAGGCGGTGCACTAGGCAGTGCACTATACCAGGCTATGCACTAGGCAGTGTACTACCAGGCTGTGCACTAGGCAGTGCACTATACCAGGCTGTGCACTAGGCAGTGCACTATACCAGGCTGTGCCCTAGGCAGTGCACTATACCAGGCTGAGCACTAGGCAGTGCACTACCAGGCTGTGCACTAGGCAGTGCACTATACCAGGCTGTGCACTAGGCAGTGCACTACATGCAGGCTGTGCACTAGGCAGTGCACTATACCAGGCTGTGCACTTGGCAGTGCACAACTAGGCTGTGCACTAGGCAGTGCACTATACCAGGCTGTGCACTAGGCAGTGCACTACCTGGCTGTGCACTAGGCAGTGCACTACATGCAGGCTGTGCACTAGGCAGTGCACTACCGGGCTGTGCACTAGGCAGTGCACTACCAGGCGGTGCACTAGGCAGTGCACTACCAGGCTTACCAGGCTGTGCACTAGGCAGTGCACTACCAGGCTGTGCACTAGGCAGTGCACTATACCAGGTTGTGAACTAGGCAGTGCACTACCAGGCTGTGCCCTAGGCAGTGCACTATACCACTCACTGCATGTAAGGCTGGGTCGGGCTAGGATGTACATATTAGTATGCCAACTTCACCTTGGTTTTACACAGACATAGATCATTGTGTTCCATGTTGTTGATGATAATATGAAAGTGAAACCTCAAAACTCCACCTATGTATATTCAATTACGTCATAACTATTACTAGTCTCGTTCCCAGACCCCCCTCGGAAAAATCGAGAAAGGGTCTGGTAACACGTATGGCAATGCCGCGTCCAAGAGGAATTCAATCAGTTACACAATCACGTGTGAATGTTTACACTCGAGGTGATAATTGGAGTTGTGCGCCACTAAATAGCTGCATGTACAGTACTAAGTCTAGCTTGAACATGTCAGACACTGTACCAAGCTGTTCTACGCTACTACCCCGAGAGCGGAGAGCTGCACAGTACAAAAGTCGAATTACGACTGGAAGCTAACGGTATGTAACGAAAGCTTTTGCCGTAGCCGACTGGTAAGCACACAAATACAGAAATGAAAGCTTCTATTGCCCCTCAATGCTTCGGTATCAACGTTCCATACCTTATTCTCCCTCAGGAACTTCGACAGCCTTGTCAACTGATCGCCATGATGGTCACTGTATACCGATGAGTTTGCACATCCGCGATTGAACGTGACGTAGCTGAATTCTGCAATCTGATTGGCGCGGGAATATAGCCCGCGCGGACACCGCATTGCCGTACGTGTTGCCAGACCCTTTCTCGATTTTTCCGAGGAGGGTCTGGGAACGAGACTAAACTATTACAGGACGTCAGTGGGTGGGACCAGCGTTGCCAACATAAACATACAGAAAGACTGATATACGGATTATGTGCCGGTTAGCTAGAGCGTACTGAGTGGTACCGTTCGAACGTACACATAACCAACTCAAAACCTACCGGGTAGATTTCTCGAACTCTGCTGGGAAGTTGCTCTACGACGCAAACAGCCACTCCAGAGATGGCCAGTGGGAGCATAGTTTCTGTCACAGCAACTCCTACGAGCAATATTTCCACAATCTACCCGGTAGGCAGACGCAGCCATTCGTACTCTTTGGATTGCCACCGGTAAGGTCAAGAATACCAAAGCACACATAATCCGTATCGCTCGACTTTTTGTTCACTCTCTGATTTGCGGCCATATCAACCGCAAAGGCCTGAAAGTCACGGGACAAGTGACCACGCCCCACTATTCTCATGGGGTCGTTTTACCGTTTCCAACGAACAAACTCGTCTGTACAGCAGGCAGGGCACCTCGGACATCGGCGTCTAATGCTAGATCGCTAGCGCTTTGCAATCGCTTGAAGATGGATGCCGTATGCAGTCCAATAAAACACGAATTCACTATTCATGGCATTCTGTAACGTAATAAACCAACCGCAATCAGATGACATTTAGTGCCGTGCTGTGGTCAACTCGACCCACGCCTTACATGCAGTGAGCAGGCTGTGCACTAGGCAGTGCACTATATACCCTAGCTCGGTTTCAATTGTACCATTCCTGCATAACAAAGCTATATACCTCTCTAAGCATGCAGTCACCTTGTCTGTAGTCAGACCAGAAATTGCTGGCCCCGAGGTGGCCAAGTGAAGAAGATCTATACCACACACAATTATCATAAGCTTGCTTTCATGTATATATCTAGAGGGTGACGATCAGCCCTCTCCGTTCACACACAATGTGGGTGGTCAAAAGGAGTTCCATGGTAGATAATTATTATGAACATCCAACCACAAAGTATTACGATAGTAGTGCATGTGTGGTGTGTAAAAGGCCTGACAGAAGTTAGAATTACACTGTTCTGACTACCAGCATGTAACAAATCAGCTCTAGACAACAATGAAGTAGCACCAACTAAGTGGATTCACGATTGTTCTTTCTCCTCCTGTACTGAATCACTGGCCGGGTGGGAGTGTGGACCATTGTGGAGTAGTTGACAGGAGGGAAATAGCCATCACACAGGTCAAACTCGTACTTCCGAAGCAGGACAGACCAAATCGTCTTCATCTGCACATAAGCAAAGCTTTCACCGATGCAGCGATGACGTCCTGCAAAACATATTAACACAGCAGACAAGGAAGTAGTGATTAGTGTACTGTGAAAGTGGTGATTACTCCAACTGCTTACCTGCACCAAAAGGTATGTAAGCAAACTTTTCAGATTTATCCCCAGGTTTAACGTATCTGCAAAAAGACCATTGTGGCTTGCATGGTTAAGGGCATTGCCCACATGACTAGCCTACTGCAAGCGATCAAAAACTGGAGGTGCAGAAGGCCAGGGAACGAGGCTACACATGACTTCTTTGCTGTCTTTAATGTATACCTCCAGGCACTGGTCACACCATAGAAAATTGATTTAGAGTATGCTGACACAAATTCTTGGGAAAATTAAACCTGACCAACTGGACTGGTGGCTACGGTCCTGCAGACAGCTACAGTCATAGCATGCTATTATTACCCTGCACGCGCGTGCGCGAAGCGGGGTTAAGCAATCGGTTTTGTCCGTCAGTCAGTCTGTCAGATGAAAAAAATTGAAATCTCCCCACATAGACCCTCATAAACCATTGAAATGGAGTCAAACAAGCAAAAAAACCTGCTCTATGTGTACCTGACTGAAGCCAAGGCACTCCGTTTCGCTGTATTTCGGCTATTTCCTACTTTTCATAACTATTCATAACATTGGCTCCACCTCTTTGTGACCTCAGAGTCCCATCAAGAACAGGACACGCAGTGCATTTGGAAACTTCATGCTTCGAGATGACCACTAGGAAACAGTGTTTTCTCACGATCTAGCTATGTACTTCACAGACATCATGGCTATTATTTCGGCTGTTTATTCCAGCTATTTCCTGTTATTCGTAACATTTGGCCCCACCTCTCCAGCTTCACAATACAATATGTTCAGTGTATATACGGTAAGCGGTCACTCCCACACCTTGGATATGGCCATACATGAACACAGTATACGCGATAGCCACCCTGTTCGATGCGCATCGGCAGAGATGTCACGTCGACTGTAGGTGCACTGCATGCATCCTGGCCTGTAGACGTTCAGCACGGGGTATGTGTTCTATGAACACCTCTAGTTATTACAGTAACTGTATGGAGAGTCACTGTACCTGTCTGGGTTGAATGTTTCAGGATCCTTCCATGTTTCTTTGAGCCTTTGGTTAATAGTAGGAGAGACACAGATCTGATGGCCAGCTGGTATGGTAAAATCTCCCACCTTCTGCATAAGGCAAGGGGGGGGGGGGGGGGGGGGGGGGGGGGGGGAGGACACTCCTAAGAGTTTGTGGGGGTGAGGCACCTCATGGACCATAAAATCTTGATGAACCCTGGGGCTTGCACCTATATACAGATGTAATATGCCTGGCAACAAGGCTACAGCCCCACTTCTCTTAATTCTCCACAATACTATAGTTGAAAAATCTTGTGCCATTAGCAAGTCACCGAGTTTATTCCCCTAGTAGTGTTTTCTTGTACCGACAGTTCTGCTGATTCAGCTACCTGTGGTGTCCTAACCATTCGCATCATGGTCATTATTGGTGGTCGGAGTCGCAGAGTCTCACGGACACAGCGATCCAGCAGAGAGAGGTCCTTGAGCTGGTCAAAAGAGAGAGGAGGAAGATCTTCTCCACACACTTCCAGCTGCTCTCGATACACCCTCTCCTGGAGGGCCTTGTCACGGGCCAGGAAGAACCCCAGCCATGCCCCGGTTGTAGAGGAGGTGTGCTGTCCTGCCAGTAGAATGGCTATCAGCATTCCAGTGATTTCACCGTCGGGAATAGACCTTCCATCCCTAGGAAACCACGAAAGAAAAAAAAAGTAAATGCACCTTCTTGGTTCACTCATCGTTTCAACTTGAGAGTCCTATGAATATCTGAAATCACATTATGGGTGTCAGATGTTTTGCAAGAAGAAATCCACTAACTTGTAAGTGGCATTGATTAGAATGCTCAAAATGTCCTCTTCACTGCACTCGTTGGGATGCTCTCTTCGTTGTTTAATCACCTCACCAAATATCCTGTTCATCTCCAGTCGGGCTTTGTCACGCTTCCTATGTTTGTACAATGAACCAATAACAGAATCAAGTTGCTCACGCTCTTCGTACCAGAGATTCTTGGTTAGCGAGCTTAAGTATACATTTCGCAATACATTTCACCCGGCGCGCGCACGAGTATCCCGTAACCTTAACTTAGCCTTGTTCCGGCTGTATAGGAGAAATGGCCTGGCAACACCCACGAGTTCAAACTGTTACTTCCACTGCCAGAGAGTTGGCAGAAACAATCAGATTTCAGGATGTTGCCACATAACAACAGTAAACTGAATTGCGTCATGCGTTGAAATGTCACAGTCATACCCATTCATCGCAATAGTCGATCGCTCAATCACACTACTGTAGGCACTCTGCACAACAATTCTTGGTCGTTCGTCTTCTGCTTGCCTTCCATTGCAGAACCTGCAGCAACTATTGCTTCCATGAGCAGGAAAGGACCGTTCTCAGAAGGGGGAAGTATCACGTACATTGCTTGAATGAGGTATACAATTATTATGACGTTACATTCGTATACAGTTTGAACTCGTGGAAGTTGCCAGGTCATTTCTCTTACGGCCTGGGAACGAGGCTAGATTTAACCATTCTGAGCTGTGACCACCGTAGTCGCGTGTTATTAGGCACATGCGCCTATAACTTCACAGGAAGGAAATATGCGCCTACTAACGAGATGTGTTTAATATCGAATGTCATTCCTCGAATAGGAAGTGTGCATCATTTCGAATTATAGCTTTTTTCCACTCCGTAGGATCGAAAATGGCAGTTTCTGGAAGAAGACTTCAGCGCTTAACAGCGAGTAGCTGAGACAAGAGTCAAACATGTGCCTAACAGTAAATATGCGCCTATAAGTGAGCTGCACCTAATAATGCGTGACTACAGTCTATAGCTAAACCATAGCTAGCTAACTATGTGGTCCCTTTCTTTGTACAGGATATAAAGGTGTGCAATACAAAAGCTATATACACACTGCTATTAATGAACCACCCCAAAAAAGGGTAAAGAAGCAGATGTATAACACCTAGTATTAACCCCCCCCCCCCCCCACCCCCCCCCCATAAATTCCCATAAGCTTAAGGAGACACCATACGGATATACCCGGTATCCGCTAAAGTGTTTTAACTTAATTAAAAGTGCATGCCACCTCCATTTCTGTGTGTGTGTGTGTGTGTGTGTGTTTGTGTGTGTGTGTGTGTGTGTGTGTGTGTGTGTGTGTGTGTGTGTGTGTGGTGTGTGTGTGTGTGTGTGTGTGTGTGTGGTGTGTGTGTGTGTGTGTGTGTGTGTGTGTGTGTGTGTGTGGTGTGTGTGTGTGTGTGTGTGTGTGTGTGTGTGTGTGTGTGTTGTGTTGTGTGTGTGTGTGTGTGTGTGGTGTGTGTGTGTGTGTGTGTGTTGTGTGTGTGTGTGTGTGTGTGGGGGGGGGGGGGGGGGGGGGGGGGGGGGCACTAGAGCTGACTGGAATGAGGGCAGGGGTACCCAGGCAGGCAGAAGCCAGGCTAGGTGGGAGAAGCCCCCATCCAAATCAATGTACAGTTGAGCCACATGTTCGTCCATCTTCTGCCTGATCTCTGGACCTGTACAGTTCCAATGAAGAAGGTATAGAGCTATCTCTTATGGCCATGGGAGTTTACAGTTGGTCTTACCGTGCAAACAGCGACTTGCGGTCAGGATGGTCAGCTCAGAGAGTGCAACAAAGATATCTGTGGTAGCATATCACACACATCACCAGTATATAGCCACCCAGAATCTTTAATGATGCAATCAGTACATTGGGTCTTCTAAGGCATTAGTTCCGGATCTGTTAGTACTGCCTTTAGGTAGTTTGCTGGGTATGGACAAACCCTGCTAATGGAAGCCAACTGAACCAAACAAACAACCTGAGGCTATGGCTAGTCTAGTAACTGAACTGAACTGGGCTACTATCGAGTGAATTTCGTGGATCTGTTGCTGTGAGTGAAAACATTATCCACGAATACTGTATATCGTCTATAAGGTGTAGCCAATGCGAAAATGCAATCCGCGAAATACGCTAATGCTAGCGATTCTCAAAAGATTTCACTCGCGAAATATAAACCCACTATATGGTATGTTTGTGACTCTAGCCTACCCTTTGTCTCACTGTCTCCCCAGCATCTGAAGTAGTCTTCTGTCTCCTCCTCAATCAGAGGGACGTATTGTCTGAAGTGAGCAATCGTTAGACCTAACTTCAGTAGCTTTTTCTGCTCCAGAAATACCTGTGTTTGATTAGATGAAGAAGAGTTGGGTAAACTTTCAACAGTCAGGTGATAGACCTAGATCTCTAGTGTACAACTTAACGTTCAAAAGCAATTCAAGCTATCTCAAAACTAATTTTGTGTCCAACACAAGTCATACATAGCTATCTGCAAAAACTAACATACGTAGATCTTACACTATGAGGAACATCGTAAGCCACTCCTTTGCCAAAAATAGGTGTAACCAGTTTAGAGTAGACATCTTCTGCATTGAGGTCTTCGTTCTTGGAGTTAAAGAAGAGGGCGGAGGCGTCCGAGCCAATGAGGTAGGTGAAAGTCTTGCCCAGCATGGTGAAGCTGAAAACATCACCATACTGCAACGGAAGGATTACAGTATTAAAGTGTTTGATGGATGTAATCTGATTAACAACCAGCTAATGTTTGCACCAAGTTCAAATCTGGGCATTTGAAAGAGCTACAGCTAAAACCAACCATCTTGTAGACTATTGTGTGCAGTCTGTACACCCTCCAACCCTCCCTTCTAGGCTCTGTTGCATCAGTCATGACTTATAGCTAGCTACCTTTTGGTGTGACGTCAGCAGAAACTTTATGGGATCTTTTCCGAATGTCACTGCTTGGCCCAGAAATGGAATCACGGATGGTATGAAGGGTGGATGGTTCTTGATGGAAAGAATTTGAAGTGGAAGTGTAGTCACAACATAATTTCCATGAGTAATTACCCACACGAAGCAATTTAACTACCTGTTCCTCCGGGGAGGTGAACTCCAGTCGACGGAAGACAAACAGCAGAGCGGCAACTACCCCTATGGCTGCGAGGGTAGTGGGTTGCAATTGGATGAGGGACAGCACTGACTGGAGTAGGAAACTCAACATCCCTAGCTCTATCACTGAAGCTGGTCACTGCAAATGACTTAGTGCAGGGCTAGGGGCTGCTGAAGTGGCCGAAGAGCAGCCTGGAAAGTGAACAGCATCCAGCAGCTCCCTGGCCAAGTTACTCTAGATAGACTCTAGTTGACCTTTCGGCATTACAGGCTCCGCCCATTTTCGTGTTAGGGTGAAGTTGGCTGGTTTACTAACTTGACTGCCAGACTGGGCTGGTGAGAGGGAGTAGATTTTGTGGCCGAAAACTCTGTAACCTAGAGGTGAATGTGGAAAAGCAAACCTAGTTTTCCAGGGGGTAGGTTGATCATTTGGAAACTGTTAGTTGGCATGCGTGGATTTTTTTTTGGAAAGACTAGGGTAGCTAGCCAAATTCTTGTGTTTGAGGGCGGAAGTGAGTTCTGGGCTGTAGCCTGCAACTGAGGAGAGCACATGGTAAATCCATACATAGTTTTTGGCCTGTTTTATTGATGATGGGGTCAGTATGTGGGTGGGGCCTTGGAGAGGGTCCAAATTAGTAGAGGGCCTTAAAATGGGCATTTTCAAGCAGAGGGAGCATGTTTGATGCTACCCATTTATCCGTCAACCTGGTTTCGGAGATTGCTAGCTGTAGCTACCCATGTTTCCTACCTTAATTAATTAATCCACTCTTAAAACTACTGGCAAGACTCTTGATCCTGCTCGCTAACTTTTCAATGGGCAACACATATGTGACTACCCCATTTTGCGAGGCCATCACATCCCTGATAGTATGGGAAATTGAGGGAAGACTTTTCCTCCACACCTGGGATGGTGTACATAGATAACTTGACCAGTTGAATTACTTATGGCTAGATGCCAATTGGTGTCATAGGCTCATAGCTACAACCTTCATCTTGTGATGTCAACTCTGTCTGAACGGGCCGTCATTGGCCAATTAAGAGCCATGACTATTGATAGCTCGTTAACAAGTGAGTGTGGTTAGACTCACGGCAAATCTGCACAGGATGGTTGCAATGGCACTGGTATGAAGTTAATTAGGAGCTTCAAAACTCACACAAAACTGGAAATATATACGGTACGTTTAAGGGAGGGATTCTTAGGCTTATATTGACTTCCATAGAAAGAATTCATCACGTTTAAGAGCTCCTAGTGAGTTACCTACTTGAGCAACACTGTAGCAGCTCATGCCTGTGTACATGTACTAGCTACAGTAAATATTAAGGTCTGCAGTCAGTGCAGTATACTTTTCTAAGTTGAGAAGGAGAAAGATCGAGAAAAGTTCAAGAACTGCATGGGGACTGCATCAGATCAATGATTTGCCTTTGGTGAGTATGTATGGCATGAGACCATTTGGAAGAAAATGTTGCTTTCTAGCAACTGCATAATAACATATCTACAACTACACAATTCCATGCATGTGATGGTATATTGCTCATGGGCCAGCAATGAAGATCGATGGTATACCAGTACCATATTGCCTGCAAAGCAGGGAATGGCCGTAGCATTCACCTCGAGACTGGGTCCATGCACATTGCAAATTTGCTATTTGACTTGCTATTTGTGTCCTGTTGGACCATATGCAGTCATGAAGGCTCAATCTGGATCGAGCCATGCAAGCCTGGCTTATATTTTCTATAGATGGAGGATATGTATACTGTAGATATCCAACATGGATCAGAATTATGCATGCAGTCATGTCATCATGAAGTTCTTTCTAGCTATATAGTGTCAACCCAGCTGCATGCATGCATCCATCGATCCCCTCTTCAATACTTCCGTAAACTATAACCGTTACACCCGCTGCAATGAGTGTTTCATGCAAAAATCAGAAGCGTTACACATCTGGTTTATGCCTAAACACGTGCTAATTGATTACTTGCATGCCAAGTGTGTGTGCACGTGCATGAGTGCAGAGGATGAAATTTTGCATGGCCAGACCCTGTTCTGCACTGCGGGATCTGGCCACATGAGACTAAGATCAAAGTGACTATCTTTTCTTTTGCATAAATTTGTGTTGAAAACGTCTGTGATGCCAATCTGTATGCACACACATTCCAAATTTGAAAAACCGACTGATTACAAACCATGGCAAAATAATTAGTACTTCAAAAAACAACAACATGGTTTGCTCACTAATACAAACTGTTCTACATGATGATTTGTGGGTCTGGTACAGAGACTGCGATGGACTTGTGCGGCAGTATACGTGCCCCGTTGATATACAGTTCATCTTGAATAAGAACATCTTCTCCTAGGACAGAAACATTTTCCATACGGACCTACAGATGAGAGGGACGTAACACCAATAGTACAAGGCCTTGGGTTTGTAGTGGTATGCCAACATCTAGGCGTATGTTAGCCTCGTTCCCAGGCCTTCTCACCCTAGCACTGTCGCTTGCAGTACTAACGCAGGGTGCAAGTGACAAATGCTGGGGTGAGCAGGTCTTTTTTTTTCTTTTTTTTCTATAACAATTTTGCAACAATGCAAGGGTACATGAATAGCAATTGCTAACATGATAATGCACCCAGACAGAAGTCCAATTATCTATGATCTAAGTAATAGGTATAGTTGAGGTATTTAATGTGTGACATAATACAGTCTGTTTAAAAGAATCCAATGACTGACAGTTTTGTACAGATGGGGGTAAGCTGTTCCATAGGGCAATTGTATCCGGAAAAAATGAGGATTGATAGGCATTTGAGCGTGTCACTGGTCTTTCAAGGGCTAGTGTACTGGTGTTTCTGAGAAGTCTGGCC
>OZ007505.1:15296280-15438061 GCA_963931865.1 Axinella damicornis | reverse complement strand
CATCCAGCCCAAAGACGGGAGGGGGCGTATTTTCGAGTACGCAATTAGTCTCGATTATACGCCCCCTCAAAAAGTTTTGCTACGTTTATGACACTGCCAAGGTTTGTGTTCACAGTTACAAAGGTACAAACGATCGCCAGTACTGTTCGTGGTCATCATGCGTGGTCTCCCTGCATCGGCGAGAAGCGCTGCACTTCAACTCGAGGGCCATAACATTCATGATGACGTTGCTGTAGCCATCCTCAAGAACAGCAATTCTGTCGGTCATGAACCACGGAACATTTCGTGGTATTTCCTGCGGAAGAGTGGCAGTGAGATGACTTGTACCGTCGGCGTCAACGGTGACTACTCAATCTGAGAGACGATACGCGTTCTGCAAAGTTGCGCATGTGTAGGTTAGATATTCCAGAAGACGCTCACCAGGGGGGTGTTATAACGAGTCAAACTACCCTGTGCAGGAACTTGGGCAAAAAATAGGGGGAGGGCGTATTTTTGAAGGGGGCGTATTTTCGAAGGGGGCGTATTTTCGAAGGGGGTGTATTAGTGGGACACTACGGTATAATCAAACATGCTGGTGTAGAAGATGTACATTACTGGAGGAACCCAGCAAAAGGCAAATGTGAAGCATTTACTGACGCTGGATGTAGTCTCGCAAGCCAGACGTCCACGGGGGGGGGGGGGGGGGGGGGGGGGGGCGTTTGGCCATATGGATGTAACCTAAATTGAAGTTGAATCAAATTATGAACAACATATCTTACCGTCCTCCACGACAACGCCCGGTCCAATCACAACACTGGGCCCTATTCGACAGCCCTTGCCAATGGTCGCCGAAGGATCCTGTGTGCAAGGAGTATGGAGCAAAAACCAGCATAATAAACATGAAGGTTGATAGAGCCACAGTTTACTCAACGTGCAGCAGGAGATTTATCCTCCATTATAGAAGTGGTATGATAAATCTCTTTAGGGCCCAATTTCTCTCTCTAGGTCATTTACAGTCTATAGAACACTTAAACATACCCTAATTTCTGTTCCCTGGGCTCGAAACTGCTCACACAGGTAATTTCAGCTATACTAAGCTTATACGTGACCTAACCACACCCACCAATTAACGAACTTGCAATCAAGTATCCCGAGAAATGGCAACCTGCCGTAGCTGAAAGATGGGCCATGTATGCTGGAAATGGAGGCCCTACAAAGCCAGACGGCTATTTACTTTCTAACCCCATTTCTGCCAAAAACGATGGAAATGGCCCTCCCAGTGCCGACCAAGACCTTTCTACCGCAGAGCCTAGACACGGCCATGCTATTTGCACCCTCCTGGTGCACCCACCCACCTCCCCTGTCCCGCCCATTCTGCTGTCGCAGAACCTATCTCCCAAGGATATTGCCGGAAGTCACACGATGAAGCTATTTAAGTATTATGACGACATTTGGCGCTATGGGTCCTAAAGGGCTAATTGCCAGTTAGACTAAGTGTCTCAACATATGTACATGCTTGAAAACATTTTTGCACATGTCTGGTAGTTTACAGGAGTTTAGATAAATGAGACATGGATTGCAAACTAAGAATGAGACCATGCAAGGTATGAGGTGATCAAAGATTGGCAGCTAGCTGACCTACCACAAGTACATTTCCGACAAAGTTCTCTCCCTCAGCCAACCTCTCAGGGGCTGTCTTCCTGAGGAAGGACAGATAGAGACCTGCGCCTATGATGAAATCCTTTGGCTGGCCAATGTCCATCCAGAACCCTATGTATATGGATGGTGTGTATGCGTGTATTGGGTGTGTATATTGCATGTGTGTGTGATTCTCAAGGTCAGGCATCCAGCAATATGGGGTGGTTACAGTAATGAATTCAAATGTGTGTGTGTGTGTGTGAATGCATATGAATAACAAGTAGCTTCGCTCACTCGCTCAGCTACTTCCCCCCTCGTTCGCCTACGTGAGTAATCCGGTGCTGGACAGCTCTCTGTGCGGAGCTGCTGCTCCCCGATTCCGTCCGCTTCAGCTGCTGCTTGCCGCTTGCGTCCGCTTCAACTGCTGCTCTCGATTGCGTCCGTTTCAACAGGTCCCCGATTGCGTCCGCTTTAGTTGCTGCTCCCCAATTGCGCCCGCTTCGGCTGCTGCTCTCTGATTGAGTCCGCTTCGACTGCTGCTCCCCGCCAGCTATCCTGGAAGATTCCAGCCCATGCCCAATGTTCTCAAACATTCTTCACAGAGTTCGAGATTCAGTAAATTGAAGTACGAAGGTCATGCGTCACTAGTCTAGTCCCGCCCCACGAACATCCCACTTCCATTACACACACACACACACACAGACACATGGTTAAAATCTTAATGTATTGATGTATGTAGGGTGTGTGTATGGGTAAGTGTGGGTGTGTGTATGGGTGAGTGTGGGTATGTGCACGTGTGTGTATTGATGAGTGCTTGCTAGTGCATAAATAAACCTGCCCTATTGTGTAGGTCAATCACAAGCTACCATGAAGGACCAGACAAGAATATAGTGGTTAAAACAGCTGGTGCTTAGTAAACCTATCTCATATGGAGCGGATCAAAGTTGAACACCCATCCCTAACTTTTGAGTGCGGATATCATAGAACCATTCTACTGCTCTGGCCTCGGTTCCAGGCTCTCTCCTCAAAACCAGGAGAGCCTGGGACTGAGGCTACTACTGCTCTGAGGTACTATCGAGTTTCTATGGGGCGAGTGAGCAAGCGAAGCAGTGTCGGTCTGTCTCCCTGTACAGTAAATCTGGCGCATGCACGTAACAGTTCAGACCCATATTCGATGGCGCATGGTGTGCATTAATACTAACTGATGGCAGGAGGAATGTGTTATCATCACAATCTGTGCCAGACCTGTGCCAACAAAGTATTATCACAAACCTCCTACAACTATTGTGACCTCACTGACACTCAAAACAATCTTGATTGCTCATTCTCTCCTCCATGGTTACAATGCGCTCACGCTCACCCCACAATGTCCTTTGTTTAACATTTCCTGGGATCTAGTATGGCTGCTCCCACCCTTTAGATCAAAACAAACTCCTTTAATTCAGCTGGTGATTTCCTGGGCAGACATCTTGTCACTTTGTCATAAGATACGCACAATGGAGTATCCGATCCTTCATAGTGTCCGATAACCTACTCCGCATGCACACAGACATCAGCAGTGGGTATGACTGCATTCTCACCTTCAAGGTCAAAGGCAAACAGTTCCGCATCCTGCGCCATGAAGGGGAAGACCTCCTTCTCGAGGGACATGAACCTCTCCTGGAGAGAAGAAGAGTGGATGGTATGGTGACAACAACTATACACCAGCTGTACCCTAGCCTCAAACCTAGTGATGCACCGATATGGTCCTTGACCGATATTCCGATAATCAGATATCTGCCAATACCGATAACTGATCCAATATTGTATTGTAAGTTCTTGTGTTTGCCTCACCTTGTCAAATCTTTTGGCCTCAAGTACTGCAAACAGCAAACTTTAGATCCGAATAAAACTCCTAAATAGGCGACGTCTCTTCTTCCCTTCACTCGCCGTTCTATACTCCGCAAGAGACATTGCACTGACAATGCTAGCACGTGGTTACATAATGCGCATGTGCCATTTATCAGCCGAGTTATCGGTGAGTCTACTGATGCCATTATCGGTCTGACACCGATAACCGATCCGACTATCGGTGCATCACTACTCAAACCCAGCCAACTCGGGCAGAACAGGAGATACAAATTTAAGCCTTAGGCTCTGAGCCAACTGGATGCCAGGTAAACGTTCAGGTACTGGGATGAAATGACACGATTTCAACATCTAGATATCAGTTTTACATGCTTTTGGGGGTTTGAAAAGAATTCCACCTGATGGGTCAAATTTTAAAGGAAGGACCTGCCATGTGTTACACAGTCACACTGTGGCATGTGGCATTACATGTACTTCAACACGCACTTTCAAAATGCACACCTACATGTACACACTGTACACTTCGTGTGAGTTATTCACTTTCACGTCGTATTTAGTCACCTCGATCCTCGTCAGTATGGAGGGGTTGAAAATGTACATGCCAGCATTGATCTTGTTCGAGACAAAGACTTTGGGTTTCTCAACAAAGCGATGGATTCGTCCTGTTTCCTCATTGTAAACTACCACTCCGTACTTTGATGGTTCTTCAACCTTAGTTACCTGGATAATGTGGGAGGAGGAAAGAGTGGAGTTGTAGACGGAGGGAGGGGAGGGGAGAGGGAGGGAGGAGGAGGAGGAGGAGGAAGAGAACAGAAGCGGGAAGGAAGTGGAGGGAGAGAAGGGAGGGAGGAGGGGGGAGGAGGATGAGGAAGGGAGATGAAGGGCGGAGGGAGCGAGGAGGAGGAAGAGGGACAAACAAGAATGGTGAAGAAAGCCGCAGAAATCACATTTTTTCCCTACAATAACGAGGGGCAACCACACTCCTGGTAGCCGCGGTTAAACGGTAGCACAAGCTAAGTGTGACAGTTCGTTCCAATTATCACACATCACCATGATAGAGTGCTCTCGATAAGTACCATTCATGCATAAAGTAGCCGCGTTGCGTAGCGCAAGCTAAGTATTGCAATACGTTCTAATTAATGCACATGCCACGTGGGAAACCACGCTCAAGTCGATCCAAAAGTAAGACAAGACATTATTACAGCACTCACAACTTAGCCAACACGGTGAGTTTCAGTATATAAGCGTCAGTGAACAACAGCGATCACGGCCGTGTGGTCAGAATCGTCGTGTGCCTTTCCTAAGAACGGTACTGCCACCGGAAGTCGAGAGAGCGCTCGAGCAATGGCGGCCAACGGCGAGACAAAAGCGCTCATATCTCCACCACCAAGGTGAGTTTCAGCACAAACTTTTATCATTCAGGTCAGTGCATGATAGCGATCACGGCGGTATAGTCAGAATTATACGCTGTGTCTGGAATACTGGTGTCAGAGGTGTGAGTGACTCCCCGGCGTGAGTGACTCCCCGGTCATTAGCGCCTAAGGCGGAAGTGACCTCCCCCTGGCGGGAATGACTCCCCTTCACAGTACGGTGTCATAGTCGTGAATGACTCCCGTCGTACGTGACTCCCGGTCACTGCTGCCTAGGCGTCAGTGACTCCCGGTCACTGCTGCCTAGGCGTCAGTGATTCCCGGTCACTCACGCCTAGGCGTGAGTGACTCCCCGAACATTGATGCCTAGGTGCGAGTGACTCCCCCCTGACGGCAATGACTCCCAGGGGTCACTCGTGCCTAGGCGGCAATGTTCGGGGAGTCACTTACGCCTAGTTATGATTGACTCCTGCGCGTATGGAGAGCATAATATTCATGACTTGGAGAAAAAGATAACACTGGAGGTAAAATCATTATTATAACTTTCAGGGGAGAAGTACTGGTGATGGACAGTCTGGCAATGCAAGTGCCAATGAACAGATCGACGATCCTCCAGATGGCACAGATCTATCGAGTTCCAGACAGAAAATCCAGCTTCTCCATCAAAGTGCTACCCGTTCAGCAGCAGAGTGGCTACAGAGATTGTGGACTTTTTGCGATAGCATTCGCCACGGAGATTTGCAGGGGTCAAGACCCAAGCAAGTCACTCTTCATCCAAACACAGATGAGGGGGCACCTCTTCAAATGTATTACCAAGGGAAACATGATGCCATTCCCTCAGTTCCCCAAGGAAGAACAGGCCACATTACCACCACTAATGACACTCCGTCCGAAGGTGAACACGCGCAATGTGAAAGTGTATTGTGTCTGTCGTATGCCAGACCACTACGACAGGAAAATGATTGAGTGCGAAGAGTGCGAACAATGGTTCCATTATTCGTGCATGGGGTTCAGTAGAAAAGCAGCAATACCAGAAGTGTGGAAATGTGGAAGTTGCAGTCATCATTTCATGGTTCGTTGACAAGAAAATTGCGGAGAGAGCTCTCAGAGCACACCAGTTAATTGAGGAAGACGAGGTGGAGTGTCGACCTGAGAGAATACCAGCTGCAGTTGTTGATGAGAATGTTGATGTTCACTTGGTGCGCCGCCATTTCTCCAGTGATGCATGGGTTTTGATAGAAAGTGTGGTGAAGCAGAAGGTGAAGATGAAGTGGACTTGCCAGACGTGTTACCATGATCTTCACACGGAACAATCTATTTTGTGTGATTCTTGTTTACTGTGGTTTCATTTCAGGTGTGTGGGCTTAACTAGGCAACCAAAGACCCGGAACTGGTTCTGTCGATCATGTTTTGCTGCATCGAAGTAGTATAGATGTTCTGCACTGTGTATATATAATATTATATACCTGCATTGTCATCGTGACGGACGAAGGCTGCTCTAACTGAAGCTGTCCTCAGATGCGACCTCCAGATGCAGATCTGAATTTTGTATAGCACGTGCCGGTACTTTAAAGTTTCATAACCCAATCCCGGTACCGGTACCATGTCAATTCATGGCTCCAATCCCGGTGCCGGTACAATAACGCCAAATTTTTGGTTCACGGTACCGGTACTCTAGACACAGCGTATATTATATTACACGGCACAATTTTTCCCTAACCAGGAGTGTAATTATGCCAATGGGTACAAAGATAGCGATGCTAACAAATTATGCACCCGGATTCAACTATGGCTAGCCATCAGAAACTTCCTATCACCCCAAGCACAGTCATGACATGGTACTCATCATAAACCACCACACACCATGCAAACACAAAGCAGAGGTCATACACAGTCGGACTTGTATGTAATTATTACATCCATTCTTCCGCAGGCCTGGTCGTGCATTTGTCCATGTTACATGTATACATGTAACTGTGAGTTTGTGTTCGTGTGTCTGGGTGTGAGTACATGTGTATTGTGTAATCGGAATAATTTTGGTATATTTAGGCATAGGGAATGACTAATGCGGGAATAATCCAAGACATACGGGAATAATTGGCATGTGCAGTAGATGGACCTGGAGTGTGACAAACCAGGGCCTAGTGGGCTGCCAGGCAGTAGCAGCGAGCCTGTCGTTGAAGGGGAAGACAGGTCCTAGCTCTCTGCTAGGGAAGTTGCAAGCTCATAAGCCCTCAGACATCGCACGAAAGAGAAAATTGATGACTAACCCTGCCGTTCCTAGCAAACGCTGTTGCCGTTATCCTGCCAAGACTATTCACAATCCCAAGAGTGTCACAGCATCCCAAAGAGTGTCACAGTATCCAGAGGAACCTTTGACAGTCACTTCAGGCAAGTTATCCACTTCAATAGGGACTGCAAGTTCAGAAAGCCCTGTCGCTTTCCCCACGTGTGCAGCCAGTGCAAGGAGCAGTTCATCAGCAAGTGCAACAAGGGAGAGAAAATGGACCCCAAGTAACTAGCCAAGCATGGTAGTTAGGTCTCAGCTAAGCCACTCAGACTTCAGCTCATCTTATTGTTGTTTCGCGCAGGAGTGTACAGTCTCCCAGTATCTAATCCTGTAAAATCCTGCAATGTATTCTGCAGATTCCCTATTGACTATGTGCCCCTCCCCCTTTTCTTGCTCTCTCTGCCCCCTTCTGTTCTCTGTCCCTTCTATCCTCTGTCTCACCTCTCCTCCCTATCTTGAAAGCATGGGCCCATTACCATCTCTTGAATGAACTGGGCAATTCATAGGCCCTGGTAGTAGCTTGTTATTAAGAGCACACATCACGTTCAACCAGTTATCGAGCACACCCTTGGCCACGCTCATTACTGTTCTGCAGAACAAGACCAGAAGCCTGAGTGGAGCTACGCCTACATTTTCAACTGCAGGCCAGGGCATCCCAGGCAACTCCCACGATGTCTATTGCAAGTAATCATCATGCCCCTATAGCTGGATATGTAGCGTGAAAAACTGAAGTTCCACCCAGACCAGCGATTCGCAGATTACATATTGCGGGGCATAGAGAACGGGTTCCGCATCGGGTTCAAATATGACGGGCAAGTGCTACACCCACATCACAACAACATACTATCCGCAACCCAAGGTGGTGTCAAACTACTTGGAGGGAGAGTGCTAGCCCTCAACAGAATAGCTGAGTGGACACCAGGGCAGGCCCAGACGCTGGATGGCCTGCAGTGCACAAATGAAGGCTGATAGTGGCGAACCTTTCATCGTTAGAAACCTGAATGACGGCATCTCCAAGGAACTCTGCTCACTCACATATACATCGGTAGACGATGTTGTTGCATGTGCCCTTAAGGCCGGAAAAGGGGCGCTTGCAAAAGATGGATACTAAGAACGCGTATCGCAAAATCTCTGTCTACCCCGATGATCACCCCCTGCTGGGAATGAGGTGGCAGGAGCGAGTGTTCGTTGACAAAACTCTTCCTTTTGGCTTGTGCTCAGCTCCATTTCAGTGGATACTGCAGAGAAGAGGACTGTTATGGATTGGCCAGCTGGCCTATCAAATGCTAACTAGTGTTTGCTAACATTGGAGGGAGCCCCTTAGAGTTCAGTGTGACATCTTGTAGTCCTTACTTTTGTGTGGTAATTACCTACATGATTTTTAAGTAGTGCCTATTTTGTAACCATGAGGTTCAGAGATTCAGTTATCATTGCTCTTCTGCTACAAGTTTGTTACCGCTCGGGTCCATTACGTTTGGTGGCAGGGGTGGGATCCACTGCCCGACAGTCGGTGGCAGGGCCAATGTGTGCGTGAAGTGCAGCAGAAACAGAGAGTCCAAGCGAGCAGTGCAGAAGGCGAGGCGGCAAGCGAGTCAGAGTCGCAGAAAGAATGTCGTGGCTGCTGAGGAGAGGGAAGGCAGCGAGACTGATACATGTACCGACTTCGCCAAGAAGGTGTGAGCTGCCAAAAGTGTGAGGGTCGCCAGGAGCGAAGGTCGCCGCGAGAGGGTGAGGATAGCTGCCGAGAGAGGGCAAGGCCCACTGAGGAGCGAAAGTTGCCGGGGCAAGTATCGGGACAGGAGAGCTGCCACGAGAGCAAGTAGAGCAAGTGGACGCAGAGAGGGCATGTGTCGCCATGTGTTGTCAGCCAAAAGGTGTGTGTGTCGGTGTGTGTTGTCAGTCAAAAGGTGTGTGTGTCGCATGCGACACGTGTCGCAAAAGATGGTTTGTACCAGGAGCTTGGGGGGAGCTGCACGAAGGCTGCAGCGTGCTGCAATGACAGAAGTCCACTGAAGAGAGAACAAGAGTAGTATTGCACCCGTTTAGAGTTTTGCTGAAGGAGAATGGGGGTGGAGTGTGATAGACTGGCCAGCTGGCCTATCAAGTAGAACAATAATTGATGAATCACCAATTGTACTGATTGTGGAACAGAGACTCAAGACTCACCGTAGAATGATCATTGTACAAAAATGGCCATTTTATTAATCTCAACTATAGGTACCCACGCATACACTCACACACACACAAATGCACATATGTACGTAGAAACGTACCTATACATACAGACATACATGTACGCCGTGCAAATACTTACAACGATGGTTCCTTCCTTTTTGTGTGCCTTGTGAAACTCCAACATCTTCTTGAAAGGGTAGTTACAGATGATGTCGCTGTTCAACACAAAGAAGGGCTCCGAGTCCTTTGTCAGTGACTCCTTGGCCAGGGCAATGGGACCCGCTGGAGGAGAGACAGCAATGGTCGGCTCATCCTGATGAGAGTTAGTCTTGTCACCAGGATTATGCAGTTACACCACATCCCTGCCAGTGATTTACTGTCAATTACAGGTGTACAATGGTGGTTACATAGTCAGTGTGAACTGTGGATTAATTGGACCCTGCACCGTACTCTAATTGCCATTCCATCTTAGAATACACGAGGCTGGATGAGGGCACAATAGAGGAGTTATGGTGCCCTACAGAGACAAGGAGACATGATACAGGAAGGCAGGAGCAATTATCACCGACCTTTGATGCACATCCTGGAGTAATGCATGGCTATAAATACTAGCCTCGTTCCCAGGCCATCGCCCAGCTTTTCGTCGCTTGCAGTACGGTAAAGCAGGGAGGGCCTGGTACATTTCCTCACGTGAGCATGACGTAATCGAAAAATGGCAAAATTTTCAGAACGAGGACACAACGTTTTGCGTGTTATTCAACCATCTACACGTTCAATGCTCGGTGAGTATGACAGTCGCCCCCCGCTAGCTAGATACGTGTGGTATCTTACTTGGTACCTTCGCTCTTCTTGCTGTTCTGAGACCACGTACGCCCACGTTCAACTTCCGGTCTTTCTATCCCTTTCTACCCTTGACGTCACTCACGTGAGGAAATGTACCAGGCCCTCCCCGCTTTACCGTACTACAAGCGACGAAAAGCTGGGCGATGGCGAGGCTATATAAATACTATTTACACTTTTGATGATGACTAAAGTCTTCAGTCGAAAAAAAATGTCTCCCTAATCATGTACATTGTGTACGTTGGTAACAGCTAGAGAACTCTCATTCCATTTATGCAGGAGCCAACTGAGTCAACATTTTGGCCAAGATACCAGATTTAGTGCACTCTATGAACATGGGCAGTGTTACTAGTGGAATGCGCAGCATTGTGGGGTGAGCGTGAGCATAGATAATATAGCTGCGGAACCGCAGCTATATTATCTATGGCGTGAGCGAGTGCACGTGCAGAATGTGGAACAGGTGTATGTACAATACTGTCATCAGAATGTGACTGCATGAGCACAGCACATCCTCAGGCCACACATATGCACAACACAGATTTACTTAGTCTCGGTACCAGACTCTCGTGCACGGCAGAGATTTATGGCACAATGTCCGGAAGTGACTGTAATGTTTCATACATTATAACGAGGGGCAACCGCACTCCTGGTAGCCGCGATGCAACCGGTTGCAACTCGCTGGGTGGTTATATAAAATTATAGTCTTTGTGGCAATGAAACTTTGAAAGTCGAAGAGAGCGCTTGAGCAGTGGCTGCTGAAGGGAAGACAAAAGCACTCACAACTCGACAACCAAGATGAATTTCAGCAACAAAATTGTACAGTTGGGTCACTGCACGATAGTGATCATGAAGATTTAGTCAGAACCTTTGTAGGTCCTTCCTGCAGGCCACACATATGCACAACACAGATTTACTTAGTCTCGGTACCAGACTCTCGTGCACGGCAGAGATTTACGGCACAATGTCCGGAAGTGACTGTAATGTTTCATACATTATAATTATTGCATGTGCTAGGATTACAGTATGGGAGACAAATCGACAACACTACGAGGCGCGCGCTTGACCACAACTAGTGTGGGGCTTGCTCACACTCGCCCAATAAACACCAACTTGATAATAGGCATCTGGTGAACTCTGACTAATAGCAGTTCAGTAGCTATGTACCCAGGCCTTCTCACCCCAGCGCTTGTCACTAATGTGGGGGAAGGCATGGTAAAAACTTGTCATGCGCAGTGATGTGCCTGGACGTCCAGAGGAGTGGCAAATCCCCGGAAACACCTCAACTAAGTGAGCACACTACAACCACAGACCAAACGAGCTGTCAACACTGAGTAGTCATGTTTCATTGGCTAATTAAGAAAGCACAGCAGCACAGAAGTCCTCCAGACTGCTTCAGCTACTGTGCTTCGATCTTGGTCCCTGATTGCGTCCGCTTCAACTGCTACTCCCCGATCGTGTCCGCTTCGGGTGCTGCACCCTGCACCCTGATTAAGTCCGCTTGTAGTCTGCTGTTCTCCGATTGCGTCCGCTTGAAGTCCGCTTCAACTGCTGTTCCCCAATTGCCTCCGCTTTAGCTGCTGCTCCCCGATTGCGCCCACTTGTAGCTCCAGCTGTTCTGGAAGGTCCCAGCCCATCCATGCCCAATGTTCTCGAGCATTCTTTGCGGAGTTTGAGGTTCAGTGAAGTACGAAGGTTGCGCGTAACTAGTCTAGTCCCATCCCCCACTTCCAACCTATACATCCAGGCACATCACTGCATGTGGCAAGCTTTACCAGGCATTAGTATTGCAAGCGACAAATGCTGGGGTGGGAAGCCCTGGATATGAGGGTGGGAAGCCCTGGATACGAGGCTAGCACAAACCTGTTCCCAGTGGTACAGCTTCATGGGACAATGAGATCCTAATGCCAAGCTGGAGAGGGGGAAAAGCAACACATGTACATACAATATTGCAACAGAGCCATAGGTAGGAACCTGAAGTGGTCAGACAGACAATTGGCCTCGTTCTCAGGCTCAGATGCCATATTGCATTCCTCAAGCATGTGAAATTGCAACTGAGCAGGTGCACTCAATGCACATTACACAGACATCCAAGGTCAGCAGAGCTCGATCCTTCTCTATTGTGGTGAAGCTGGTGCAGCTGGTGAAGGCAAGGAGGTTACTGTGACAGCTGGCAGAAATTGATTAGCTCTCTTCAGGAGGTGACCATTGACCTTTCAGTTGTTGACCTTTGACCTCTGCCTATTACAAGGGGAGCTGGCAATTGACAGTGGTACATATTTCTGAGAAGCTTTGAATGTTGACAGCATATACTTTTGTGTGGTTTTTGACAACTGGCTATTGACCTGACCGACTGTGGTTGCAGCTGTAACATGAATACCAGAGTAGCCTCGTTCCCAGACCTCCATGCCCAAGTGACAAAAGCTGGGCGTGGAGGCCTGGGAAGGAGGCTTACCAGAGTCTATGTATAAGTGCACGGAGAAAACATGGCACAAGGTAGTATGCCTCTACAGTCCTCACCCTTTCCTCCTGCTCTTTCATCTCCTTCTCCAGCATCTCCGCACGGTAGCTCACTGCAAGGATCACATGCTTCACTCCCGCCTACAGAGGGAGGCACAACACACAGAACTATTAGCTGCAGCATGTCCTGCAATACCCTCGAACCCAGGCGCGTCGCCTGGGTTCGAGGGTAGTCCTGCATCTAACATACATGGTGTGAGGGTAGTCCTGCATCTAACATACATGGTGTGAGGGTAGTCCTGCATCTAACATACATGTGTTGGTCTTGTGTACATAAATTGTACAGTGCATACAGATTCTGGGTACCTGTGCTTCACATAGGAGGGGCGGACAACTAGAGTCATCTAACGTGCACGTGAGAATACCCGTGTGGTCGGAGCTCGAATTAACCCTAACCCAAACTGAAATTTGTCAAACAGCCACACCTGCACACCATAGTGCCTGCAGTATCGTCTTTGAAGGTGTTCATGTCATCTGCACATGCAAGAAGGGGGATTTCCTGCTCATGAAAGCAACTTTGGCTGGCTGAAAGGGCCACAACTTTACTAGTCTCGGTACCAGACTCCCAACCCTAACCCCCTCCCCCTTTGGGTGGGAGTCTGGTTCCGAGACTATCCGTGAAGTGAAGTTACATTACATCCGTATACCGATTGAACTCACAAAATCGGCAGGCTGTTACTCCTATGGCCTGCACCCCAGGTAAGAGGGGTAAAATATACTTTATTGGAATGTTCTATACGCATCAGATTCTGTATACACTGCATACCAGAGCATACATGCAGGTATGCTGGGTTCATCCCAGGACGATACATACACCTGGATGGCTGAATACGTACTACAGTGTACCTGAGCAGGAATTCCTAGGTTGCTACAACTTCAGGTTACATGTTGCAGAACCAAGAATGACAATGATATTGGACAGAAGACCTGGTAATGAGGATAGGCTTCTGGGTCAAGGCTTCAAAGGAATAACTTCCTATTGATGAACTGCTAAACTAACAGCCCATTTACACTCCATGTAAGTGTGATTCGGGGTCGAAGTTCATGATTATTCACATGCCCAGACCCCATTCTCACGAGACAAATCATGTTCGATATACAACACCATGACAACCCCTCGTCTCAAATTGCAGAAACACAAGCAGCTGTCTTCCACATGTGATAAGATTGCTGTTAGGTAGTTAGCGTACCTGCTAAGCTCAGGCTGATCTCTACGCAGATTGAGAGAAACAGACCAAACTCCTTGTCATACTGTTACACACAACAGCTGCCTGCATCAGGTGCATATATACTAGTGGAATGCAGGACATTGGAGGGCGAGCCTGAGCAAAGTGCACACGCGTGCAGGACATGCAAGGAGCAGTTGCATTCACGATTGTCATCATGTGACCGGGCAATGAGCTCAGAATTTATAGCACTAAACATACACTCGTGCACATCACAGCAACTGTGAGTCAGGTTAGCGTTTATAGCTAGCTGAAGCAGTCTAGCAGCAATGTCACCCCGGCCATGGTGGTAGATGTAGGTCCACGAGCTGTCTCCGTCTTTGTCAGTGTCACCACCGAGGAGGAAGAAGGTTCATGGTGCTCTAACCAATGTCCACCAGTCGCCATCGTTTGTCAAACAGGAAGCTAGATGAGTTCGTTGAATTTGCGCACGTGCAAGTGAAATTCGCTGATTTAAAATTTATGGTAAGCGCAAGATCCACCAAACATCAAACATACACACACGCACTGCGCAATGAAGTCACGCTAGTGTGGGGCTCACTCAGGCTCGCCCCAATAATTACTTGATTAACCGCACAACTTCTACAGCTCTGTAGGTACAAATCTTGCATGGGAGAGCTAAAAGTGATCAAGAGGAAGTCACGCTAATAAACACCACAGTCACAGCTGTGACCGCACCTGGTCAACCCGTATACTAAGGAAGCGGTGGAGTCACTAAGCATTCTTCCGTACATTATTGCGGTCAAAGCCTCAAAAATCAGCAAGTTCAACGGTCAAAGCCTTGAAAGTCAGTGCAGTCAATGGTTAAGCAAAAGAGCGGTCAAAGATTTGTGACTGCAGAATCTATGGGCGCCATCCCCCCTTGGTGATGATGCATACCAGCAAACATGAAGTCACAGTTAAGCACAATCTTCAAGAACGAAGGGATCAGAATTCTCGTGTGTCCGGAAATCCTCACCCCTACCAGGGGTGGGTCACTCCTATCGACTCTTTATAGTCCCAGCATGTTAAAATTTTGACCAGTTCTTTTGTCCACTGAATAGGGCTCTGATCATTGACTGCGCTGTATTTCAGCTGTCCACAGTTGACTACATGCACATTTGGCCCTTTGGGGAGCACACCTTATAGGATTGCACCCATGCTACATACAGGGTCAAGATGCACAGTCACAGCTGTGACTGCGGTGCATATACATGAACCACCCTGATACGCCAGCATAGAGGTATACTGGGATCATCTCAGCCACAATTCATATACCTTACCCTGCACAAACTAGTGCTCACCAACAGCAGGTAGCTAGCTAGCTGCACATCATTGGTGACTGTGTGCATGGTTGCATAATCATTCCTTACCTCAGCAAGAGCTTCTATCTGGTGAAGTAAAATGGGTTTGTTCCCAAACTCCACGAGCGGCTTAGGCCGAGAGAGAGTTAGTGGACGCAATCTCGTCCCAAAGCCTCCGACCAAAATTAGGGCCTTCATTTTGCAGAGCGCATGGATGCAAAGTGGGTGTGTCATCACGTGACAGGATGTTTATGAAGCTCTGCGTGCGGCGCGGCCGCATGGGCCGCATGCAGTGACATGATGGACAAAGCAAGCATCAATACAGCAGCCCTGGTAGTTGTTGGGGTGCAGTCAGTGAGGGGCAAGATGTTGGAAAGGAAGTTGGGTTCCTTCAGAGGGTACTGAGTGCAGCCTGGCACTGCAGGTTCAAGGTGTGTGTTAGTGGAAGACTGGTGAGTAGCACACTTACGGTATCTCTTCTTTGTGTTTGGTGAGGGAGTGTAAGGAATTGGAGGAGTTGTGTGGTGTGGCTTTCACTGATAAGATGCTGGAAGGAGAATTGGTGTGGGGAAACAGCAGAGGTTGGGAGAATGGATGGTGTACTGCTACTGGACAGATTAGTCTCGTTCCCAGACCCCCCCTCGGAAAAATCGAAAAAGGGTCTGGCAACACATATGGCAACGCGGTGTCTGTGCAGGCTATATACCCACGCCAATCAGATTGCAGAATTCAGATACGTCACGTTCAATCGCGGATGTACAAACTCATCAGTATACAGTGACCATCATGGCGATCAGTTGACAAGGCTGTCGAAGTTCCTGAGGGAGAATAAGGTATGGAACGTTGATACCGAAGCATTGAGGGGCAATAGAAGCTTTCATTTCAGTATTTGTGTGCTTACCAGTCAGCTACAGCAAAAGCTTTAGCTTCCCGTCATAATTCGACCTGCCCCCTCTGTGACACTGCACCTCAGGAGACCTCGGTGACGGAACACGTGCTGTCAAACCACTTTGGGGAACTGGGCTTGGGGCAAGAAATGAACTTGGAGCTCTTGTTACGTCGACTTGTGGACTTGGACATAACCTTTTAGCTAAATTTAAAAACTGGTTTTTCTGTCACTTAATTAGCTATGGGCCTTTGTATGCGTAACACCGCGTAACACCATCCATTAGGAAACCTATTCTAGACTGTTTGTTCATACACTGTACCCTTTGACTGTTCCTAGTACACATGCACACACATACTCTCACATGCACACACTCACTCCCAGTGATGGTATCATCAGCTACGATGAGATGCTCTCCTATTTCTTGAGTGCAAATTCTCTCCTCAGAGAACGATTCACTCACAACTTTGTCGAGCACGCCTTCATTGGAACGTCGGTCTGCAAGGGAATGGTCAGTTACCACATCAGCATAGCACTCACACATCACACAACACCCTCACACCTGCACACACAAACACATCACACACACACACACACACACACACACACACACACACACACACACACACACCTTCACACAAATGAAGGGCAAGGTGTCCGTTGTAATGACTGTGGTATCAGCTGTCATTGTAAGGACTACGTGGTGGTCGACTGCCGGAACCACAAGAAGAGATGTGAGCTACATGTGAACGGATTTGAGAAAAGGGGTAACTTTATTCAACTTACCATCGTTCCAGGCCAATAAGAGCCTTGGCTTTCCTGCTTGGTTTGTAGGCATATCAGGACTTCTACTTCACAGATCCAACATTTGAAAGTGTTGGAAGGCTCCTGCCCCGAAAGGTGAGGTGCTCGCATTAGTACTACATACTGCATCCAACTGTGAAGTAATTTCTGCAGAGGTATACAATGTATATATACCTTACATTCCACATGCAATGTGACAATGGTCAATTGACCATGCACATACAGAGTAAAGAGTTATACAAATACCTTTTGTTGAAGTCCCTCACTGCTATTAGACCACTATAGTGGTGAGCAACTCACTGATTGTGAATTTGCTCCCCCTACTTCCTCCCTACTTCCTCCCTCCTTCCCTTCCTCCCACTCCCTTCCTCCTCCCTCTTACCCCTCTAGCTAAGTGGCAGCATCCTACCAGCCTTCAAGCCCCAGAGCTGTACTGGGATAACGACATATCACTGAAGGAGCTAGAGCAGCTAGAGGCTACAAAGAGCAGAAGCTGTGAGTGACAGTATATATGAGATCAGCTGCAGTTTATGAGAACAGGAAACTTGAGATTACTGACTTCTGAAAGTCAGTATACTGATCCCTGGATGAGCGATTGTAGATCTGAGTATTGCACACATCCACACCTCCTTGAGCACACAGACACACATACTAGTCTTGCAGACCAGCTCACCACACACATACACACACACACATGCACTCCCCCACACAAACCCCCCACACACTCACGCACACAACCCTCCCCACCCCCACTCACACACCCATAGACTTGTGATGCCCTATCAGCTGAGAATGCAGAACAAGCTAGCGGAGGCCAACATCTTACAGCTACAGTCCCATGTTGCCACCACCTGCATGGCAGCACATGATTGGTTTCATATTGGAACAGATGAACACCCTCAAGCGGACCATGAACTTGGACACTGAGGTCTGGTCATGTGACCAGGTCATGAGGATGACTACGTGGATCATTCATTTGTATACTTGTAATCAGTTTACTCCTCCTTTACATTGAGTTTGTCAACTGGATGGTGTCTGGTAATATTATTATGTGCGTAAAATACATGGCATGGTATGAAGGATTGCACATGCATAAGGGTGCACGAACCTCTCCCTGTACAAACAACTAGTAACACTAGTCTCGGCCCTATAGACCCAGCACGGATCGCTTCCAGCATAAGCGATCTGCGCATGCGCTGGGGTTGGTTTGGGTCTGGGGCCGAGACTACGTACAGCTAGTAACACAGGCCCATATATAGCTGGCATGGGGTTAGTGACTGAATGACTAGACATGCAGTAACTAAGCTCCATGGACCGTGCACACTATGTTATTGTGATTGGGAGAAACTGAGTGGCTATATAACAGGTTGACCACAAAATCTCATTTCCATAAAATAATAATTATAGGACTGATTCAAAATGTATTATAGAGAGACCACGCAAGAATTATACAGTTCCTTTGTAATTATGTCCCTTGTAGTGTTGAGATAGAGGTATCTATTATTGTAGATCAGCCTAAAATCTAATGTTGTTTTAGTTACCTAAAACTATAATGCATCTTAGTAAGGCATTTATTTTTCACTCTAGTAATTTTAAAGCTAAAACTAAACTGAGGAGTGTCTCAGCATGTTAATTAAAACTACAACTAAACTAATATTTAAATCACCCCAAAAGGGTGGTTACTAAATCTAAGAGCTTTTACTAACCCTTTTCAGATTTAGTAACTAAACCAAACAATGCGACTTCTACCTAACTATAACCAAAAAAAACCCCCAAAAATACAACTACTATTTTAGTTTTAGATACATGTACATGTAACTAAAACAACATTGCCTAGTAAAATTCCTTCAAGAGAACAAGCCTAGCAGCCTACCCCCAAAAGGACTTGATAGGAAACAAAGAGCAGCCTCCCTCGATGATAAAGTAAAGACTTGAAGAAACACCCAAAATAATAATCACAAGCCTAGCAATGCAGCCTCCCTCCATTAAAAAGAAGAAAAAGAAAGAAAAAAAGACTCAAGGAAAGAAAAAAAACAACCCAAAAAACAACAACCTAGCAACGTACCCATCCCTCCGTGACAGGTCAGACACCGAAGTGTGCAGCCTCAGGAGCGTTGGATAGGCGTGACTGGAATCACAGGAGGCTAACCTGCTTTCCACCAGAACAACCTTTAGCTTCGGTAGTCAGATGGGAACCGGCGTACTCGGGCTGCTAGGAGGGGAGTCGAGAATCGGTATGTACGGAGTGGCCCAGACTCGTACTCGATTATTGGGGAGGCGAACACTCAGACCCCAGGCTGCAAAGCAAGTGCTTAGCGAGTGTGCCATCCCGACTTCCCGCCAAAACTTGCTGCTTTAAAACCCGCTTCCGGTTGCGCGCGCCCCTGGGGTCAAAGGTCACGGCTGTGGTCAACTTCAAGTAAACGAGCGTGCGCGAGACTCTTACCGGACGATGGGGAGGCATGAGAGGAGATTCTGTGGAAATGGACATGCACTGCTCCTGCGTGCTTTGGAATGAGGGTGAGGTCAGTATTCCGCCATTGCATAAATTGGAGCTTTTTCCATTTAACTGCAAACTTGCAAAAATTTAGTATGCTTTGGGAGGTATTGTACCCACTACTCGAGGTTTGTGGATGCCCAGCAGTATACACATGTGGTCATATTTAGGTGTGGGCGTCAAGGCTTCTTCTTTGAACTTTGAACCTTACATACTGCTATACTACTGGCGGCAAAATCAAGCTACACAGTTAAGCTAGAGGCTACATGTACAGCTCCTGGAAACACAGCTGACCTCGTCCTCCTTCCAAGCTAGCTCCACTTATCGTCGAATAGTATCCTGCAGCTTTTCAGTGCTAGTTGTTGTATAGTTTCTAGCTAGTCTAAAGGGCTAGCCCCTCCCAGCACGGATCGACTAACATGACCGTGCGCGCATACTGAAAGCGATCGCGTGCTGGAGAAAGCGAAGGGCTAGCTTGTTAGACTAGTTTTTAGCTAAGCCAATACTAGTGTCACTGGTCTGCAACAACTGGTAGCATTTAACTGGACCTATGGCCATGCACTGTGTTTGTGTGTAGCCCAAACTGGAGCTAGGTCAGATGTGGACAAATGTAGCATTAAACCATAGATGGACTCTATTATCGATTAAACCGCTAGCTGCATGAAGAAGGTCTTTGAACTGATGATCTATGCAGCATTGCTGTGTGTGGTACAACCTGCAAAAGGTCATATTAAGTTTTGAATCTGTGCCCACTGTCATTACATCCATTTATTCTCCGGCAATCAAGCCACAAGAACACAATCGTGTACAGCTACATTTTCTCAGGCCATAAAACAAAAGTATAGCATATATTAGTACTTCCTTCAACAGCAATCTGAGAATGGCTTAACCTGTACAACTAGACTAGAGTATAACTGCGTGTCTCTCATTTGTTCAAAGATAGGTGCACGGGATGTAACCTTTCTCGCCCCTTGAGCTCTCCGCCCACCACAACTGATTAGCCCTGCCCTTGCGCTCCACGACATGCTCATCAGAGTCACTGGCTTGGTGGCTCCGCTGAACGGGGCATACACCACACCGTTGTTGGTTAGACCAAGGCTGTTCTGGACGTCTGTGTGCGTGAGGGGAGGGAGAGAGAGTGAGTGTGCATGTGTGTGTGTAGAAGTTGACTTCTTGTGTAGACGTGCACCGATGCAGCCTCTGATGGGTCAATCCTAACTGACCACCTATGATGCATTCATCCTGTGTACCCAGTAGCAGTGGTGTATGGACCATAGCATAATTGTATGGTAAGATGTACAAGTAGCTTCGCTCGCTTCGCTCGCTCAGCTACTTCCCCCTCTTTCGCCTACGTAAGTAATCCGGTGCCGGATAGCTCTCTATGCAGAGCTGCTGCTCGCCGCTTGCGTCCGCTTCAGCTGCATGCTGCTCTCGATTGCCAACTGCTTCCCTATTGCGTCCGCTTCGGCTGCTGCTCCCCAATTGCGTTCGCTTCAACTCTGCCCCCCATGTCGTCCGCTGCTCCCCGATTGCGTCCGCTTTGGCTGCTGCTCCCCGCCAGCTGTTCTGGAAGATTCCACCCATGTCCACTATTCTCGAACATTCTATGCAGAGTTCGAGGTTCTCAGTAAATTGAAGTACTAAGGTCGCGCGTCACTATAGTCTAGTCCCGCCCCACGAACATCCCACTTCCGTTACACACGGACAGACAGACACGGTTAAAATCTTAATGTATTGATGTATGCCAAGGTACCTTCACTACCATTTTTGTTGTCATTGAAACAACATTTCTGCATCAGCTAGTGGTAGCTGTGTGGAGCACTTGCTGAACACCACGTGACCAATAGGAAGTGTTGTTGCCATAGCAACAGAAAGCAATGCTGTGTGTCTGATCAGTTTCCGTAGTCATTTGATGTCAATCACTTTACCTGTTAGGTACTTGAGGCACTCAACGGTCGCGTCATTGGTCCTCCCTCCCTGTGACTCCTGCTGCAGGCGATACTCCTCCATGCTAATCTTTGCAGGGGTCTCCCCCTCCCTCTGTGTCTCGTGCTCCCTGTGGGCGTTGTCATTCAACCTTTGAACCTTTGAACCTTTGAGCAAATGCCCTGCATGGCCGAGCATCACTGGTTGGTAGCACTGCCACAAGAGGAGAGGGGCGCTTGCTGTCTCACCACAGAGCAACTGTTGGGTCAATGCAAAACCTGGGGACTCTGGACTGCAAATGAAAACAGCCAAGCAGTAAATTAAATCACCAACAATTACAAGGCTTGGTAGGCTGGGTGAGTATGGGCTGAGGGCAACTTAAAGTTAAGTCCTAGAATGATGTGCAGGCTGGAAACAAACAGGTGGGAGAGGACTTCTCAGTTGATTCGTTGCTGGGCGTGGAATGGTGCAACTGAAGGTGTCCTGCTACGCTTACATTTGGAACTCCACCTTTTCACCCTCGTCCTTCTGGAAGATCAGCATGTGCAAGCTGGGTCACAGTATGTTTACTGGCTACACACTGAAAAACCAAATCAGTTGTTTTAGCCACAGAGTGGTTACCCTGGTTGCAGACAAGTAATATAGTTGTACCATGGGTTTCTAGGGTGTACGGGATTTGTACCCTGCATGAGTGCAGTTTTATGTATTCCCGAGGGCGCAGCCCGAGGAATACATAAAACTGCACTCAGGGTACAAATCATACACCCTAGAAACCCATGGTACAGCTGACTAGCCTGACTTTTACCATAGTTTTATAATACACGCTAATTGTCAATTATGACGTCAAACGGTAGCGATTACCTTGTTTTTGTATTTCGTACAGTGTGTCAGTTTGCTAGTAGCGATGGTTGGCAGCTGAGTGTAGCGAGGTAGTTATTCACCTAGTTTGTTGGAAAAGGTCCAGTTTCCACCATCTCCTTTGACAAAAAAGCGAATCAAAGGAAGCTTTGACCTTGGAATGAACGACTGGAATGATTCTGATGACGACCTTGAACCACTGAATAAAAGGCTGAAGAGCGCATGTACGCGGTTTGCAGTAGCTATTAACTAGCGAAGAAGAGTTGACAGAAAAGTCGAAAGGAGTAATCCCAAAGAACACGGAGAAGAATGAGCAGTGGGCTTTAACAACATTCATGCAATGGATGAGGGGAGAAACAAGCTCTCGCCAAGAGTCCAGTGTCCTAAGAATATACTGGAAACCAAAGATGCTGAGTGTCTGCCTAAGTGGCTCTCACTTTTCACGATCGAAGTGAGACGGTAGCAAGTACCATCATCAGTAATTCAACAGCAGTAGTCCCTCGCAATTCAACCAATTCTGAACCGATAGTCGCACATCCTCTGGCTCATGGTATAGGTATTGGAGACTCACTGCTCCTCCATCCTTGAACTTCAGTGGGTGTTCAGTTAATGTCTACACTGGCCCAGTTATGACCATGGAAGTTTCCACCGTTCTAGTGTGTATAATTTTGGACTCAGTGCAGGTAATCTAGAGAACTTTGACAAGTTCTAACTTCAGTACCTTGGTACAGCCGGTAAATCCTTGTTGTCAGCTGCTTTTTGACTTTTTGGGCATTATTGATAATTAGTTTTGAGAAGAAAACCACAGTTGCCATGGAGCCCCTATGTACCCTAGGGTACATGGATGTACCCTGGCTTCAAAGGCACCGCTTAGTGTACATGGGATTTGTCCACTGTGGCGGTGCCTTTCAAACGCCCACGCACTATGGTACAAGCTAACAAGGGGTTCAGAGACCAATTACATAAGGCAACTTGAAAGGAAGCTGGCCCAATTATCTACAAGATTTACAACCATAATCATGCAGATCTTAACCACTAAACATCTGTGAGGGACCTGCTGCCATCAAGGGCTTGAAATTTCCATGACAACCAGTTGTAGCTATAGTACTTACCTTGCAGTGAGATGACCGGGCCATTGCCTTTGCAGGTTGCATGTCTTATGCAATTACCCTAACCCTTGAGTAAACCTCCTATAACCACTGTCTCCAGTTTGTCTGCAACCAAGGTAACCACTCTGTGGTTAAAACAACCAATTAGAAGTGCACAGTGCATACATTGTACCACTGCAAAAACAATTCCAATTCCCCATTCACTTCTGCTGTCACCAAGGTGTGGGAACAGATTTGAGATGAGCACCATTGCTAACCGTTTTTGTCACAAACATACTGGCCAGGTGACACCACTATGACAAAGTATATAAGGTGTACCACCAGAACGAGAAGTCACCATTCTTGGCTTGGGATCATTCCCCGGTGCTTGTGCAACATCGTTACTTGACTGGAGATATTCTTTTATTCCATACAGCACCAAGTGTAGCAAAGGGCAGCGTCGAGATTCCACACGCCTAGCTGAGATACTCAGTTGTTTGTGGCGAGACAGCGCTAGCAATGGCCCCTCTCCAGTGATGCTCCACTCCAGTGATGTATTCTTTCAGGTGTCGAAATAGGTTACACGGCGGGCGTCAGTCCCCTGGGTAGCTTCTGGTTATAAATTATACCACTACCCAGGTTGTAGTGCATGACTGGCTACTTTAAAGTTTATTGATACGGATAGCTAGCCATTATCTAGCTACTTGTACAGTAAGATGCATTGCTGCAAAGTTATGCGGAATCAATGATGACGTAAATTGTAATTTCTGGGATTCAAACCCAAGACCTTACCACTGAGCCACGGTAGAAGAGCGGATGTATAACTGCAGGACAGGCTAGATGACTCAGCCAATTCCAATTGTCTCTCTCCCTCTCACAGTCGGTTTGTTACCAGGGGAAGGGTCCCCTTCAACAGCCCAGTTGTGGATGTGGATGGATGGCTTCAATTTCATCTATTATTTATGCTATAACCCCCCCCCCCCCCCCCCCCCCCCCCCCCCCCCCCCCCCCCCCCCAATAAAAGAATTAACCATAAAACGAACTTTTTTATTGCTGCACACCTGACTTTGAGAATCAGGAATTATAGGTATGGGAGGTATGGTGACAAGAGCCTTGGAGATGGCATGCAGATGTGACAGGATGTTATGATCAGGAGTATGGGAGTGGTTGGTGGCAAGCTTGTATGAAGAAGGGGTAGCTACATGCTGAAAATATCTGGAAGTCTAAACAAGCATCAATATAGACTCAGCATAACGTAACAGAACAGTGATGGGAGAGACCACGTACTGAAGGTCTAGCTAGCTCACAGGAGAGATAGCTATTCCACCTTCCCCTCCATACACTCTGGAGTAGCTACATGCTATACTCCTTGAAGTTGCTCAGACAATTGATGACATGCAGATAATATAGTGCAGCATTAGAAAGCAACTTAAACCTTTAACTCCTCAGAATCTCACCCATACATTCAGTGTTCATCTCCCATCTGCCCTCTCCTAGAGGCTCTTGTTCTTGGTACTAATCATGTGAGGTGGCCATTATGCATGCATTTAGCTATATTTTATGCGTTGTTGGTTGATAAGATGAATAATTATTGCTAAGCTGTTAATGGTGCCCCTCCTTCGTGTTACTCGGTCTAGAGTAGTCTTTCGCCCAGACTCCACAAGGCTTGCAGGAAAGCACCTGGGATTATGATGTTGGACAACTTTAGTAACTAATTGATAGGCGAGAATAAGGGTGTGAATGGTGTCCATGTAGCTGCTGCAAATCTTAAGTGGTGGTGCAAAGGCTGTCATAAGTGAGTGCAAAGTAGCCACTAGGTGCATTATTTTCATATATAAATCACATTTTCAGTTGAGAATCTTCACTGCTGACGACACGTATTGCTAGCTACCCAACATCCCGGACCATATGAAGAGAGGAGTTGGAGAAAGACTGCTCCTTCTTCTCACAGTCTCACCTACGAATGTCAGATCCTTGCAATTTGCATAGCTACATCAGCACCGTTCAAAATTTAAACTCATTGAGAAGCTAGCTACAACTATGTGTGCCAGTGTAAGAGTGAGGATTTCCGGACAGTAGGGATTTCCAGACAGAGCCCCAGATTTCACTCTCTTGGAGCAACTTTGTGACAACTGTACAGCTTCAAAATAATTGCTAAAGGAGTGAATATGAGGGCCGTGGTGGAGTGCTGTGTCTGGAAATAGTATCATAGACTGTCCAGAATTACCCTATACTTGGAAATTTCCCCTTCCTAATCTCAACCATTCAACCTGTAGCTACGTCTTGTTGCAGTCGCTATTGTAGAGACTGGGCAGAGATATGCTACTTTATCTAGGCCTTCATAATATTTGGCACCAGTCATTTTAATTTTGTAGCCTCGTTCCCAGGCTCCTCCCCAGCTTTTTGTCACATACAGTATGCGAAAAAAGCTGAGGAGGAGCCTGGGAACGAGGCTACCATTTTGCGCATGCTCGAGCTTACTGAGCTCGTTGTGTGGGTGCGGCCACCAAGTTTAAGGTAGGAAACATGGGTACCGCGATCTCCGAAACCAAGTTGATGGATAAATGGGCAGCATCAAAGCGTACACAAGTTTCAGCAATACTTTGCATCAAACTGCTCCCTCTGCTTGGAAATGCCCTAAAACTCAATTTTAAGGCCCTCTACTAAACTGAAAATTTGGACCCTCTCCAAGGCCCCACCCACACTCTGACCCCATCATCAATACACACACAAAACAGGCCAAAAAACTACGGATGGATTTACCACCTGCTCTCCTCACTTGCAGGCTACAGCCCAAAACTCACTGCCGCCCTCAAAAACAGAGGTTTGGCTACCCTAGGCTTTCAAAAAAAATTCCACGCACACCAGCTAAAACCGACTCAAGCCAAGGGCACTCTTCAAAAGGTCAACCTACCCCCTGCAAAACTAGGGATGCTTTTCCACGTTCACCTCTCGGTTACAGAGTTTTGGCCACACATCTACTCCCTCTCATCAGCCCAGTCCAGCTACCAAACCAGCCAAATTCGCCCTAACACGAAAATGGGCGGGGCCGAAAGGTCAACTCTCTAGAGTACCTTGGCCAGGGAGCTGTCGGAGGCTGTTCACTTTCCAGGCTGTTCTTCGGCCACTTCAGCAGCCCAACAAACATTCTGCTCACTCGACCTAGCTATTCACACTCAGATAGCCCATCGCTACATTCAATAAGCCAGAATAGCTCCTTACTTAAAAAAAAAAAAAAAAAGAAATAAAAAAAAAAAAGAGGGTTGTAACAAATCTTCAAAGTACCGCACGGCCACATCAGAGTACCGATTTGAAACTTGAAAGGGCCGCTAGCCGCATCAAAGAGAGAAGCCCCCCTTGTTTTATTCCGGTTGCCGCCATGGGAAAACGTAAACAGATGAATAACTCTATATAACCGTATGCGAGTGACGTCATCTCATTAATTATTCATGACAAAATTGCGCGATTTCGCCGATGCCATGCTTCCTACCTTAATCGATCGCCCCCACTAATTCAGCTGATCGCATAGCGGCAGCATGTAACTGAGGGTGCACCGTCTGCAGGGAGAGGGAGCTGCACGAGCCAGACGCACAAGCCAGGAATGGTACTATGCAAGCATCAAAAGCTAGAAAGAAGATAAGGCCGGGAGTGATCCATCGCGGAAGTCCTCATGTCCTCTTGACTGTTGCAGCTCCTACCCCATTCATCTGTGGCCCTTCAAGAGGTGTGTTTCTGTGTCCACTGACTGTGAAAATCTGCCCTGTAGTTCGTGAAAGCACTAGTTGTTTAATGCCCCTAGCCAGTACAGCCATAAATTATGTGCCTGCAGATTGTGCAAGTACAAGCATTAATGTGAAATTATCACACCTTTCAGTCACATAGCTACCTAGTCTCGTTTGGGAATGAGACTAGTAGCTAGCTACATAGCATACAAGTCTGAAAGGTTTTTGTGTGCATGTATAGTGCCACTTGCAGAGCGTATGCTGTTCATGTACTGGAGTGTCCTCTTGTACAGATTATCGTCCAGATTACAGTAGGATAATGCTCCACAACTGAAAGGTGTTCTTTTCTGGTGGAGCCCACATGCCAACTATATACAGTATTCATGGTGTAGATAGTGTACGTTTCATGGCACCCACAATAAGGTCAGGATTACACAAGAACACACCTACAGCTTCAGTCACCTTTAAAGTACATCCCATGGTCAATTACAGACTTGCTAATTATAATAATTTGTTCCTTTTGGTACTTTGACTTGTGGATTTTCTTCAAGTGCCTGAAGGTTAATTTTATGTAGACGCTAGAGCCAACTGTCCGTGTGTTTTGTAGTTGCACTGCAAATGTCAGATGCCAAACACTCTTGGACATTGAATGAATGTTCATGACCAGTTTGAGCTTTGAGCTGTTCGAACACTAATCTGTGTTGATGGTCATCAGTTTCCATAGCAATGGAGGAGGACCCTCTGACCTAGCTCTCTGGTGGATTAAGGAGTGACCACTGTACTTAAACTTTGAGGTGACATATATCATGTTAGCTGTACACCATGAACCTCATACTTCAAAAACATTTACATTAATTAGTCATGACGGTTTTATTACGTCATTTTATGGCCACGCCCACATCCACTACCGCCGTTGAAGAGAAATATGCCATCGCAAATATTGGAAAAGTTGGAGCAGTTCTCCGTAGAGCTAGGGTTTATAGTTTATACTGTTGTTGCAGCAAACCCCAGTCTGCGTAGTAACTAAAACTCAATTGGGGTCCCAGAAATTACTAACCGTATGGGAGATAAGAGAGTTTGTCTTGCACCGATCCCGAAAATGAGCGATTTTGACAAACGGTCACAGTTCTTTCAAACCTTCGTCCTTTGCCATCCCAATCGTGATCCTGGATGATCTTTGGGTAGTGAAGCAACAGGAGTAGAAAAACGTCGGCTATTCAGTGTGGAACTGCTCCGACTGAGGCGATGTTTCCTCATTTTTATGAACCGCGGTATTCCCATCGCGGTTTTCAGGGTCTTAGCACACGACTCGAAAAGCAGACAAAGACTACTATCTCCAACACTCAAAGGCCATCCACCGTAGGTAACAACAAGCTACTATCACGAGAGCAGATCGATATTTCAGACAACTAGAACCGGAGTCATACTTAGCGACCTCACATCACAACCGCGAGGAAGCTTCCGCGGATTAATAATGAAATACCGTAATCTTTTCGCGTTACGTCAATATCATTGAGTCACGCCTTATTGCACTTGAGCAGTACCTCCCCAACCCTGCTTAATTTCTAGCTAGCACAATGTCTTGGCACGGGATCGACCTTGCTCCTTGAAATTAGACTTGACTAGCCCTTGACACTTTCACATAGCAAGTGGGTACAGCAAACGACAACAAACACAATGGCAACAATTAATAGCTGTAAATGCAGTACACCCGATAAATAGGATTTTTACTACCACATATTGGCTCATATGGCTGATTTGGCAGCAATTATAAAGGCTGTCATATCAAGCCCTATATACTTCTACTGATGCAAATGTCAGATGCCAAACACTCTTGGACATTGTTCATGACAGATTTGAGCTAATTGAACACTAATTTGTGGTCATTAGTTTCCAGAGCAATGGATACTACCACACATCTGTTATACGGCTCGCTCATATGATAGCGTTAGTTGGTGTAGCACTACTCTGCATACACTAGACAAATGGCATGACATTGTGGGGTAATAAGTAATAACCGTTTGCTCGATTACCATAGTACAATTTGAGTGCACAAATTTTCCACTCTGCTTTATATGGAAGTACGAGTTGCGGCGGCCTCCATACCACTTATTTATTCAGCTGGAAATTACGTGGTTGAACTAATCACTAATCTTGCATTAGTAGTTGTAGGGAATGTGCAGGTTGTAGTTGTAGGGAATGTATGTATTGTTTTGCAGGGTGGGTGTGGGTGGGGCCGGGGCCGGGTGGGTGTCTATAGCGAAGGAGGATTGTGTCTTTTACTAGGTCTGAACATGCTATACTGTCAGCCTTTGGAACTTATACAAGTCTGACAGATAGAGAGTGTTAATTATGTCAAATAATCAGTGGATCAACACCTGAGAAGCAATACCATTAGCTGAAGGCAGAGCTTGTGAGAGTCTAAAGTTTATGCAGAAGCAATATGTGACTTGCAAATCATTGATGATTCAGTCTGTTGGCTAGCGTTCATGATTATGAAGTTATTCAAATAAGTTTGTCAAAATCTTCATTGCAAATGTTTCAGCCTATACTTCCCAAGGAAATAAACACCACCCTTATAGTAGGCGCACCAAAATGAAGAACGAAATAAATAAATGCTGCAGCATCTATTTTTGGACTCTCTCAAGCAAATACATGAATTTGCTGTGCTACCAACTCTTTCATGGGTAAAATGAACAGGAGGATTAAGACCTGCACTTTCAACTAGCATTCTTAGATTGTAGTGGAAGCATACAGTTTATATGGCTGAAGTTGCCATGCAGAAGACATAACAGCATATGATGTTGTTTGTATTCAGACAGTATTCCCTACAAAGAATCAAAAGGGTGTGGTATCATTCAAAGCCTGCATCTTGGCAAAGATGAGCACATAACAATCCCTCCGCTTCATGGAATGAGGCCCTTTAGTATATCTTGCATTTGTAAGAATGTTTAAGTCTTATGTAGCTATGGACATAATAAGTTCTTGGGAGTGTTTGGATGGCCTATTGTGAGCCTACTTCGATCACATCTGGTGGATGTCAAATAGATGGGATGTCAAATAGATGGACTTCAACTCACCAACCAGACTGCACCAGTTGTGGGATTAAGGAAGACCCACAGTGTTGCTGCTGTGCTCTCTGCACTGCAAGGGAAGACTGACTGATAGCATTCATTACGTAACACTCACTTTGAAATGTATTTGAGAGCTGCTGATATGCAATCAAACTTGTAATGCGGAAGTGTGACCACCTTTGAGTGAGCAGTGGCATCCCATTTATCTCCTTGGCCCATGGCAACCTCGGACTTGGTTACTTAGTATGGAAGCCTGGTGTGTACCTCACAGTTGTTTTAGTTTTGTCACTCGTTTATTTCTGCACATCCTGTGTTTGGCCTTACGTATATCTTGTAATTCTGATTCTGATTCTTGGTATTTTGGTTCTGCCCATTGCCGCCATTTTTGACATGCTTTGATGTCTCTCTGGGGAACAGCTGTGAGTACCAACACAAGAGTGACTTCACTGATCCTTCACTTGGTATGCAGGGATAGCCTTTGATGTGTGTGGGCATCTCTGGCCTGCTACAGGTACACTGTTGTAGTAAGGCACTGTGAAGCCAGTGTTAATTTCAAGAGAGCTAGTGTAAATCAGGTAGTATTCCACCAGGCAGTAATCTAAAGGGAGCAAGTGTAAATTGGCAAAATGGTACAGGGTAACTACATGTAGTTTGTTAGGTTGTCTGTGTACATCTCCAGATGTATATAGCAGACATGCCAACTCTCACGCATTCGTCCGCAATCTCACGCTCTCACGCTTACTACAGCAAATCTCACGCATTAGTAGCTAGCCGTTCAGGCTTACTTTGTGGGTGGGGCCTAGGAATACGGCGCGCGTATACATAACACGTGGTTGTTTGAGACATACAGACAAGGACGACCGCAATTCGAGCGACATAAATGGACTCCTATCCTGTGTCGATCCACATCGAAGAGGATAAACGCAGGCGCTACCACTTTGTCAATCTGCAAAATGTTGAGTGGTGGAGACTTCTGCTCAGGACAAAAGCAATTGATGAAGCAACAGCAACTGGAATGAACTGCTGTGCGCGCTCTTGAGCTGTTACATTAGCATGCATCACGCATTCTAGCACAATCTCATGCATTTCACTGCACATTTCACTCATTTATTTGCTAAGTAGTTGGCATCTCTGATATAGCCTCCGTTCCCAGGCCTACCTGTTCTTCGGTTTGCGTTGACAATAATACATGGATGCGGAAGAACAGCGAAGAATGAGGAAGGCCTGGTATTGTTCAACACGTGTGTGACGTCAGGTGGATGCGAAGTAGATGTAGGGGAGGGGGGGGGGGGGGGGGGGGGGCGTAGTCATTTCAGCAGGTCCTGAAGCCAGTCAGCTTGGTTTGAACGCTCTGCGACTAGTCAAGACTCTCAGACGATCTACACAACTTCGTCAGCCAGTTTTAAACTTATTTGCACTTGGGCCACACACCCCCTACGTCCACCTAACATCAATCACGTGATGGATAATATAATACCAGGCCTTCCCTGTTTTTTGCCTGGGAACGATGCTACTCTAGATGGACTGTGGGAGTATCTCAGGGTGACTCCACTGATCCAGTATATGTGCAGGTATCGTAACAGCTATTCATAATGGTGCATAATGATCACATGAAAATGGCATTTTAGTGTCTACTGTAGCCACGTGTATGTTAGTGGTGAATTGGTAATGCTGTGTTCTACATCTTGGTAGTGCTGAGTGCGACAGTGATTCAGCTGATTCTCCCACTACTGGTACTCGGAGTGTTGCTCTTTGTTGTTAGATAGACCAGATTCGCTGAAAACGAGCAAGTTGTGCTGGTGATTATTAATAGCCACGTGGACTAGTGTTGTAGCTAGGTTTTGTATTAGCATAATGACTGGGTCATCACGTGTAATGAAAATGGGGAATTGTTGAACAGCATAAAAAGCCAACCTCGATATTGGAGGTGCTCCTCCAATCACACACATTATTTCAGGTGAGATAGCTCTCTCCTGCAGAGGATGGATCGTTTACATATGGAATAGCAGTTGATAAAGAATGAGGACTTCAAAATGAGTTTGAGTGAATTGGACAACCAATGGGAAGAGTATTGGGTATGAGGATTGGAGTAAGTGACACTGGTGAAGAATGACGATGGAAAGTCGCCCCTTTAAAATTTGTCTATGCAGAAGAGCTGCTGCTACCCCCTTCTGCAGATATGAAGTGTGGATTGACGGGCTCACTCTCAGCCGTCCAGTGCCTAATTAGTGGTGGCTAGCTGGAGAGCAAAGGTTTAAGATGTATAATATGTAGCAGTGTGCCACACCCTCCCCATGAATATTTGCACATCCTGTTATCGGAGTGGACACCATGTAAGGATCTGGAGTAGTATGTAGCTAGTAGCTGTGCCTACCAGTTTTTTCTCACTCGTCATCTTAGGGGAGGAGTCACCTCTAGCTGCTGCTATCCCACGAGTCCTTACGTCAGATCCTGTCAAGATGGCCGATACGTCAGTATGTAGATGGTTGATCACAAGTGAATAATATTCTTACGTGTGGTCAATTAGTGGTGTGGAGAACATGCATTGAACTCGCTATTGAGCAGTGAGGGGTGAGAGTTCATGAGTGTTGCACGCCACCGTTACAAATGCATTTCCGGAAAACCTAAATGCATCCATGCATAAGCGAAGCTGCACGTACAAAGCCAGCGTCTCGGAAGGCTCTGTTACAAACACATATCGGAAAAGCATTCCGAATTTCGGCTTCAATATTAAAGACACATACTATGCATAGGCGTGCATAGGCCTCTGAATAGGCCTATGCATAGGCCGTGCATAGGCCTCTGAATAGGCCGTGCATAGGCCGTGCATAGGCCGTGCATAGGCCTATGCATAGGCCTCTGCACTTGTCACTTGCTATTATGTGCTCTTGCTTACTGTTTTGAAGCAACAGCTTCTGAGCTGGCTCATTGTCTCACTAACCTGCCACGATTCTCCGTTTTGTGCTTCAATAATAGCATGAAACCGTGACAGCGATGGCAATGTTGTGTCTGAATCTCTGGGATCAATTTAAAAGATGCGTATAGTAGTGTGTTTGTATGAATGTGGACTTTAGTGTGGAGCAAATGTGAGTTGCAATGTGGGATCATGTGCAATTACTGATGTGGAATGGTGACAATTTTTTTTGGTAAAACGGTCTGTACTCTGATCAACAAAGGAATGTGAAATGGGTGGCACAGCCTCCCTATAGAGCTGTAGGTTCCTCCCATATGTATACATATCAAGACGTTTGTAGCTAAAACGGACATTCAAACAACATGACACTTCCCTTTGTACTTTGCCGCCGATATATTGTTACATAATTGCATACTAGTGTTACATCACCGTCACTGAACTGTACTGTGCATGTTAGTAGCCGTCAAGAAGGTGCGAACAAAGGCAGATATCCCAATGGTTGTTGTCGTTCTGCACACCTACAACCTCCGAAACAGTGAGCCAATGGATTGCAAAAACTTCGAGGACATCAACCTACCAACAACATGGACCCACTGTTTCTCTATCTTCATCTTATCTGCTGATCTCAATGTCTTGGACAGTCAGGCTTGGGTACCACACAAAACGTGGGGTCAATAACCTCTCCGTACAGGTAGACTTTGCCTCATGAGCTATAAGCACTTCAAATTCCAGCTAGCCTCTTACTACAAGTACAAGATGAAGCCTCAGTTGAGCTCACGTGTTCTATTTTAGTACACATGTGACTGTTTTGACAATTGCATGCTCTTCCTCCTCTGCCGCAATGTCGATGATGTTATACTAGGGCAAACGTAATGCACAAGCACCAAATAGAATTTTGGTAAGCAGTGAAATGAAAATTTAACCTCTTCTGATAAGAGTAGATGCTAGGGCTCTACTCATTTGCTGTTGATGTATAGGATCTACTATGTCGACGTGGAAGTTATGCGATTTATCCTCCACGGGAAAGTTTGGCTAAGGCGAAGCCAAGGCTAAACTTTCTCAAGGAGGATAACTGCATAACCTCTGAGTCGACGTAGTAGATCCGGTTTCTACCATAGACATAACCTCCCAGTCAAGTTAGTAGCTGGATCGGCTGCTAGGACAGCTATAACTCTCTGATTCTCAGCACAGCGTCGTTCGATTACGTCATCGCGGAGGATAACGGTACATCAAAGGATCACCCATGCACTGTGGTAGAAGTTGTATCGTCTACATGTCTAGGTAAATTTAGAGTAGAGGAGACCCCTGTAAAGAAGAAACAGCTTATGTTCCTCACAAAACCACTTCAAAAAAGGCACAATGAATGGGAAATCGTCTGTTCAGCAATCAGTGCAACACTGCCAGAAGGTACACTTGATCACTGGGATGATTCCAGTATTCCTTTTTCCCACCCTTTTCCAGACCTAATCTGAATCACCCCTTTGTGTGCTACTGGTCTACTGAATGGTGTGCACGTACGTATACGTACCCACCAACGAATATTAGGTTGTTTTATCGATGGATCTCTGAGTTACGGTCTATTTCACTTGGCTCAAGAGACAACAGTCAATGATCAAGCTAGTTAGTATATGATACGAACAATCAGGTTTGAGGTTAGTATTTGCACTAAGTGTGTTCTGTTCTTCTGAACTTGAAGGTGTTCCTCCAGGGGATCCAACCAACTGCAAAGTACTGAAAAGACTTGTTTAGCAATTGCAATGCAGTTTGCAATCACTTCCAGGGTTCTTGAGCTGAAGAGATTTCATTGCTAGATCAGCTAGGTTAGGAGCATCATCAGGGAGCAGCTGGAGCTTACACTTGGCAAAGCATGCAGTAAAAGCATGCAAGATATGGATCATCAGCATCAAGCCTCATCTCATCGATCCCACATTCAGTCCTGTAAGGTGGGAGAGAGACCTACAGAAACGAAATGTTGGAATCTGTGCTTGAGCTCTGCAGTGTGTTGGAAGCAAGATGAAATTCATTACGTAACGCTCACTTATAAAGGTCTTTATAGTGCCGCTAATTATGCAATCGGTATATGTAATGCGGAAGTGTGACCATCTTGGCTGTGAGTGCTGGCGGGTGTGCTCTTGTATGGAAGCCTGGTGTGTTAGTTTCCTACTACTGTTTTTTTCTGTTATGTGCTAACACTCACTTGGCTGTTTATTCATGCACATCCCCGTGCCTATTCTGATTCTGATTCTTGATATTCTGGTTCTGCCTACTAACCGCCATTTTGGCTTCCTTTGATCTGGAATTGCTGTGGGTACCTGCACGATCCTTCACTGGGCATAGTCAGCAGGGTTTCTGAGGATAGCCGTGAGAACCTTTGATGTGTGCAGGCATCTCTGGCCAGCTGTTCAAGTTTGCTGTTGTAAGTGAAGGTGTAGATTAGGTAATTCTGTTACCGTAGGGAAGGGGAGACTATGGACTCCAGTGTTAATAGGTCTAGTGTAAAGAGAGCAAGTGTAAATCAGGTGGTAGTCAAACTGGTATGGCAACTAGATGGTTTCTGTTACCATTAGCAGATTGTGATTGGGCTGTGAACTGCACTGGGTTGTGCCGTACATTTGGACACCATTTTGGTTTGGTTTCCTGTGTGTAGTAAGGGGGATGTTCACTTCATTTTGTATGATGTACATAATGCAAAGTTGTTCTACCTCTTTCTCCGTGCTGCTTTGTGCCTTCAATGAATCCTGATGAGTATCCTCCATAGTTTAAACTTCAAGTGAATCAGTGATAGGCGATTATACACTAGTATGTGCCTATACATTAGCAGTTGTTCATGATCCCTGCTTTTATCCTCAAACTGCATAAACTTGTGTCAGTCGCGAGTAGAAATCGAAGCTTACGTGCGAAATTTCGCACCGCGTTTTATCGCGCATTAGCGATCGTGGGGCGTGCAGGGCGATCGCCCCGCACGATCTTATGCGCGTACACCGTGCGGCCACCTACATGCGCAATTGCGCACTGTGTAATTATCGCGCAGAACGATTGCAAGGCGCGCAAGGCGATCTTCTTGCGCGATGATACGCAGTGCGAGTAAGCTTCGATTTCTACTCGCGACTGACACACTTTAATTTACATTTGTCTTTCCCGTTGACTGCCAATACTCACTTTGGCTACTGCTGTAGCAATATGTGTTGTCATGGCATTAATTGCAGCGAGCTGCAAGCTGCAAGCAGCCTAGGAATGAGGCTATGTACATACAAATATGAGCTGGTGGATGCTCTCAGAGAAAGCGATACCTACTGCTAAATGCCTCCTCTGTCTTCTATTTGCTAGAGGATGATAAACAAGACAAAATTCTACATGTGGCCGTATGTATATGACTGAGAATATCGACAAAATGTGTACTACACCAATAAGCATCAAGTAACGAGTCAATGGAGCAGCTGTGCCCCACCCTGGCAAACTTCAACACTATAGGGCTGTTAGTGCATAATTATGGTATTCTAATTATACAGCTCATGTTCTTGCATCATGCGTTAATTCAAAACTGATTCACAAACAAGTTGAGACACGAAATGTGTCCTTGAACAGTCTACTTCCTCAATGGTGAAAACAAGGGTGCAGAGCACTCAAGCGCCTACCTACATGTAGTCTTGTGCCCAGCCCCCAGGGCCTACCGCATGGAACAAAAGTTTCATCTGTCAATGTTGTTATTATATAGTGATAACAAGTTTCTGTATAAAACGCCTATACCGCGAGAGTGCAATTATTTCTGTAATCTGCACTGCTTTCAGCCAATCAGCTGCTGATTACACTTTTTTGCACTGGTACGAGTGCAAAAAAGTGTAATCACGAGCTGATTGGTTAATGCCGCAGCGGTTTCTACGTGGTTTCTAGGTTCGAACAGAAAAGTAAACAAACGATTATCGAGTGCGTATTAGTAGCTAAGCGTCATGGCAGAGGGTATAGCTACTGGTCAAATGAATTTTCCTGTCCCACTATTGCTGCGTTTCTTCATGAGAGCGTGTGCGAAACTCGGAAGATGTCGCTGGGGCGGGAGAACTCGTACTCGACGCGACTGACACCGAAACTCGTGGTCGCCGAACCATGGACAATAAACAGCAAGGCGATGCTGCCACACCCACTGCTCCGCCTACGAGCAATGCTTACCAGGTCCCAGCAGCGCCCAAGAGTTGCCACGCGGCCTGAAGGATACCGACAATCAACAACTGGGCCCGTACGGCGGCTTGAGACGGTGGCAAAAACAGCGTGGCATCACAGTAGCTACCATGGCTAGTGTGAGACTAGTGCTGGTGACAATCATGCAGTATGCTACTACACAGCGTCAAGGACCTCCTGCCTACATAATAGGGACTGATACCGGACTGATAGCTGCATCTGTGTCATTGCATATACTTTCTGTGTACAGTTATTGCTGTATCAAGGATTCTTTGCTGTGCAACTGATTGATAACTCAGTTTCTATATGATTAATATGTGATAGCATGATTTGGAGTGCAATTTTGGGAATTAATTGCACTCGTAAGGTCAGTAATTTCACTCGGCTTCGCCTCGTGAAATTACAAACCTTACTCGTGCAATTAATTCCCAAATTGCACTCCAAATCATGCTATTACATATACGTATTACCTGGCTCACATTTCCTGTGTTGAAGTCACTCATCGCGTACATGCACTCACCTCTTCAAGATGGCAAGAGTGCTCTCATTTGTTTACGCCATCTGTTTGTGTCATATTCTGCTGCCTGGGGTGGCTGACCTTTGACAACTACATTACCTCCTCAGTGCCATGCAGCTATTGCTCACACTTGCTGCACAATGTCCTGCATTCTCCTAGTGGTAATGAGGTAATTCATAGGATATTAATTGTGACCACGACTTCAGTATTGTCCCATTCCCATTGTCATTGCAATGGGTGAAGAGACAGTCATGAGGGTCTGTCATCAAGCATTTGTCAGGATATAATTACACTCCTGGTAGGGGAAAAATTGTGGCGCGTAAATAATATATTATAATTCAATATAACATAATATAAATAATGTTTGAGTACTTAGGATTGGCCTACAGAGATTCTGACTACACCGCCGTGATCGCTATCATGCACTGACCTGAATGATGAAAGTTGGTGCTGAAACTCACCTTGGTGGTGGAGATATGAGCGCTTTTGTCTCGCCGTTGGCCGCCATTGCTCGAGCGCTCTCTCGACTTCCGGTGGCAGTACCGTTCTTAGGAAAGGCACACGAAGATTCTGACCACACGGCCGTGATCGCTGTCGTTCACTGACGCTTATATACCGAAACTCACCGTGCTGGCTAAGTTGTGAGTGCTGTAATAATGTCTTGTCTTACTTTTGGTCGCCATTGCTCGCGATCGACTTGAGCGTGGTTGCCACGTGGCATGTGCGTTAATTAGAACGTATTGCAATACTTAGCTTGCGCTACGGCAGGTTGCAACGCGGCTACTTTATGAATGGTACTTGATGAGAGCTCTCTAAATAATTTGTGATCTTCCCTGTATACAGCTATCATGGTGATGTGTGATAATTGGAACGAACTGTCACACTTAGCTTGTGCTACCGTTTAACCGCGGCTACCAGGAGTGCGGTTGCCCCTCGTTATAGCCAAATTAAACCTGGAAATTATGGATGTATGAGGATTCAACTTGCAATTGTCTGAACTGCTAATCGATATCGATATCGACTTGTCTGGTCTTTTGTCAGTGCATTGATTGATCATGGCTTTAAGGAAGTTTTGAATAGTATCGGGCAAGCATTGGAACTACTGTGTGACTTTGCTTCTGTGGTAGGTTAGAGGTTTATGTGGCCAGCTAGTCTAGCCCTATCCTCCTAGTGCACCTGAAAGTGGAACTGTTTGTTTGTAATCTGAGTTGACAACCAGCAAGGTTGTGAGTACTATGTACATGTAGTTGTGCTTAGAAAGTACAATACGTTTTGAAACAGAAAGTTCCCCCTTGGTGCACTGTCTGCATCAACTTGTGAATTCACAATTCCATGTTTCCCCCTTGGTGCACCGTCCGCAGGGGGGGTGGGACAAGGTCTGTGCGCACGTGGTACAATTAAAATTCCATAGGGATAGTGCACAATAATATACAAGAAGTATGCGGAACTAGCAGACTAGTAACATCTCTAGCGCTGACTTATCGCTGGGGTTCGATGGGGTTCGATCGCTTTATTGACTTCCTACCTGATGCTAAACACTTGAGTGCGGTCGACAAGTCTGCATTTGCTGATATTCTCGGTGAGTCTGCATGGTCACTTACATAACTGCTCAGTACAGGCACGTAGTAGTGTGTAGTGGCTTATACCCAGTTCAGTCACAGTCTTTGCATGGAGGTTACTCTTCAGGATGCTTCAGGATGCTGCAATGCAGCCTTCTTCCACGGAGAAAAGCAGTAGAACGACTTTGCATTACGTCATACAAAATGACAGTGCACGTGATCTTGTCCTACCCCCCTGCACCGTCTGCATCAACTCATAATTCCATGATGACAAACAGATATGGTTTGTTTATCCACCCCTCCCATCATACCAGTGATCATTAGAATTAGGGCCTAAAATTTCTTTCTCTGGGTCATTTTCAGTCTATTGAACACTTAAACCTACCCTAATTTCTGTTCCCTGGCGTTGCTGGGCTCGAAACTGCTCACACAGGTAATTTCAACTATACTAAGCATATACGTGACTTAACCACACCCACCAATTAACAAACTTGCAATCAAGCCTCCCAAGAAATGCCAACCTGCCGTAGCTAAAAAACGGACCATGAACGCTGGAAATGGAGGGCCTATAAGGCAAGACAACTACTTTCTAAGTCCATTTATCCCAAAATGGCGGAAATGGCCTTGCCAGTGCCGACCAAGACCTTTCTACCGCGGAGCCCAGACACGGCCATGCTGTTTGCACCCTCCGAGTGCATCTACCCACTTCCCCCTGTCTCACCCTTTCTACTGTCACAGAACCTATCCCCAAGGACATTGCCGGATGTGACATCTGAAGCTGAAAGTCTCGCATTGTAGATATGCAACATTAGGTCTTAAAAGGTTTTAACTTAATTAACCAGTGGTTATGGATGAATGGACCGCTTGCTTCAGTATGTTCAAGATGTACATGTGTAGCTGGTTGTGGCAGATCAGACCTGCTTGTTAGTCCAACAATAGTGAAGTTGTGTGGCTTGTTGTTCCACTAATTGTGTGCATTACGTGTATGTCGATCATTGGATGTGGGAAGTGACCCATTTTCGACTCTATAGAGCGGTTGCAATTACGTCACAAAACCACGTGACTGAGTACTTCCGTATGGCAAAAGAACGTGGAATTCAATGGCAGCTGAACGGAAACTACTGACTCACTTGTACATGTATTCCAGGTCGCGCAGCTGCTCGATCTAATCATCATGGTAACTGTGGTACAGCGACAGTTGACACAGTAGTACTTCGTAAGTTCCGAGCTGCTTGCGTTTCTAAGATCACTGTAGAAATTACTACTTTTTTGCCATACAGTCTTTTGAGAGAAACGGAGTATAACAGAGGGCGTTTCAGTTGTTTTACGGCCGGTGACTTCAATTGCAAGCGCTCTAATATGCTGATAGAATGAAACGCATCATTCTCATTTGTAGACAAGTTGGCCTGTCCCTTTACTCAAAAGAATTGTAAGGAGTATATGTTACGTATGTGGGGCTCTTTCATGCGAAAGTGAAAAGAATTTTATCTTATCCATGAGCTCCTGACGAAACCCCTGCAGTTACCCAACAATGGCACATCCATGTTCAATATACTCTTCATCACTGTACTTACCTGAGAAGGTTTTGCCATCCTTGAATGGTTGTCCTGCAAGAACTGCTCAACAGATTTCATGACCTGGTAGTATCAGAGTCTGCCTAGAAAGACTCATTAATTGGCTACTTGTTGCCTGCTCTTGTTCAGGGAGGTAAGGGTGGCTGCATAGTGCCTCCCCAGCGTGGCTATTGAACCCATACTCTTGTCAGAGTGCATGATGACATCATTGTTATTGCAGCAGCGCAGTGGAGGAAGAGCGTGTAACTTTGAATCCTCCCTGTGGTGAAAGCAGAATCTTTCGCATGTACTTTTAATAGCACATCTGGTCACATTGTAGCTAAGTAACAAAACCTCGTTACACGCACGCCGCAATGACGATGATGTCATCGTGCACTCTTGCTCTTGCTTGATTGTGTCTCCCTTTGTATTGGGTCTGGGCCAAAAGCCTAACCTTGTTATCAGTGCATTGTTAGCACCTTCCAGTGATGGGCTAGCCACCTGTTACTCAGGAATTAAGTTATTGTGTTAGCTACCATTGGGTCTGTCTGCAAACCAACCACACCAGATATAATTAGGTCCAGCGTGAGCAAGCCCCACACTGATGTAAATGTGTTGAGGCATATGGTACATACAGCGTTATGCTACATGTATATAGGTAAATTTAACGTACATTCTTGACGTCTTCGACAATTTCACATTGATACGTAATGTCAGTATGTCTTGTGGTATCTGCACATGAGCTTGCTCACGATCGGCAATACTGAGCTGGCATGGCATTAGCATTTGGGTATATATAGTGTGACAAAGACTCGTCATGTGGACACTTATTGAGCCATTGTAGCCATGTATCTGTTGCCATTGTTTTCCCAAACCTGTATCATCTGGTCATCCTGGTTTGACCACCATTATACGTATCACCCTTGATTGCCCATAAAATGCAGTATCCTCTGACTAGGATGGCTCTAATCAGACTTAATGCAACTGGTCTGTCAATCTGTCTCAAGTGCGCTGTGAACTGTGAGTAGTAGCTACCTCTCTGCCAGAGTCGAAGACTGCACTCACGATACATGCCGGCGCCAATAGAATCACTCAAGGACACGAGCTAATGTTTTGTAACCCCAAAAAGCCCTGCTGTAGGATGAGAGTGTAGCTGTGTGAATAGCAGCTTCCTCATGGACCGAGGGACAAGCAGTTACCAGGACACAGAGTCGCCAACAGCATTTTCCCACTCATATGTAAACTCTCCCACTGTGACCAATATATGTGTGTTGGTTGACTCACTGTAAGGTGAGATCATTTACCTCACCTCACCGAATACTCTAATCAGTGATGGCATGTACGTACATACACAACTGGGTGGATGGACCATCAACGCTTTTCAACTAACTGCTATGTGTTTTCTTTGCCTGTAACCCAGGGCAGTTCCCACTTGATGGCTTATTTGGAATCCACTCCACTGGAGCTTTCAAACGATGTCAATTTTGTTGAAGTAGACTACTTGTAAACTACTGAGAATGCACTTCAGCTACAGTAAACGATTTGCCCACACATGTATGTGGACAGAATCCAGATTTCAACAGCCGCAATGCCATTCTGTGGCATATAATGTATCTGTGGCAAACCATAATAATGGCTTCTTTCTGTGATTTTATATATACCGCTGGAGTAGGTGCAAAGTCCAGATGAAAATTCATGGGGGTCAGGTGTTGCCTTCACTTAACTCACTTAGTATAAGCCAAGCAAGTAGCACTCTCACACATCCCTCCCATTCTGAGGGTTTGGCGGATGTCCAGGTGGCTGTACCTGCTCAGCCCCTTCCCAAGAAGCTTGAACAATACCCCCGTGAAGTTAGCCCATTGGGGGAGGGGTTGAGCTTGTTCATGGTACCGGGGTACTTGAGGGAATTTACAAGGGACCGCCCAAACTGGCCCCTGACGGACCTCCCCCACCTGGACTTGTCACATCCTGTACTAGATTGGAGGGAGAAAGGAGAAGGGAGAAGGGAGAACACCAACCAAAAGGCTGGGTTAGAGACATGCATGTTGACAACCATCCGCGCAATGCCCCTAACATCCACCATCATTCATTCATTAACTTGTACCTAGTTAAACCCCTTTTAACTCACTCTTACCGCCAAGTGAGTATATGGCACTCTCACACACTCCTCCTCCTCTTCGTGGTACCGAGGTACTCGACGGGATTTACTGGGGACCGCCCACACAGGGCCCTGATAGACCTCACCCACCCAAGGTACCGGGAGGGTAATCCCAGAACCCCCACTCTATAATTATTATGGACAAGGGATCATTTCGCTCTTCCTAGCTAACAGATAGCAGCAGCCTATTTACATCCTACAAGAGCAGAACGGAAGAAGAGGATGCACATGATTCTGATTACCCCTTTGTTTCTGACCATGACTCTGACTAATGGTGAACTATGTAGATATTGTAGGCCGTGGTGAAAACCCGGACCGGACCGGACAAAACCGGACCGACCAGAAGTGAGATAGTTGTATAACGACTTCGCTGCGCAAGCTAATAACCATGTAGGCTACCACTTACAGGCAACTGCTGGAGGAGTTTCGTGGGACCCGAAGTAGCTTCAGCAGAGGTACTGTCAGTGTCTGTATTGCTACTGCATTTGTACTTTGCGTTGCGTTTATGTCAAGCTTATAGCAGAGCAGGAGGCGAGTCTCACGGACAGTAGGCCTAGAATACCTAGTACTCAATGCTTTTGTAGTATAGATTGCTCACACTCGCTTGGTTCAGCTCTCTGACTTACCTATAGCAACCGTGAATCGCCAACAAATGCCTGGTTGCCTCCTTCAAGTCATCCTCAAATTCCGGGTCGTTGCTAGTGTCGCGAGCCAGCCTCTCGCCACTACCAGCCGACTTGGACCCGCGTGGGTACCTCGCTAACGCTTCGTGGCTTCAAAATTCTGTGCAAATCAATCATCTCGCGAGATTAAACTGTTCTCTGACTTCCTGCACGAGGCAATGCTGCGATGGCTACTTCACGATTTAAAGTAAACTATTTTCTGTACACGTGGAAGCACTAATTAACTACTTCCGGTCGGTCCGGTCCGGGTTTTCACCACGGCCGATATTGTATGCACGTAGACTTGTACTTTGTAAGGTATCTCTATCTGGGCATTGATGTCGTTTTGACAAGTACGTACATTTCCTATAGTATTCATTTCACTAAAATCAGTGTCAAAGTAGTTGATCAAAAGCAAGTTCCTGAAGCAAGATTTCGAGTATTGTTTCTTGTTCGAAAATGGAAAATGTTGTTTGTGGAACACTATGCTTTTGATAGAAGTTACAATACGTTTATGCAAGCATGACCATGACAACCTTACTTTCTATGTGCTCTGTTGCAACCATATGCAACATGGTTGCATGTATGTACACATGGTTGTCACAGCCTTGGTTTTCTGTATGGATCATGTGCCTTGATCGTACATGTAAATGTAATTCAACATGCAGTACAATGGAGAATGTGGAATGCGAGTAGAATGATCCAATATCAGTATTACTACCGTAGAGACCAGTTAATAGGCGCATGCAGCTATTAAGCGCATAATTTTAAATAAGCGCATACTTCCTTCTTGTCTTTACGTATCATTTAATTAGCGCATACGCCTAAAAAAATGCTGACGTGTCGATTTTTGCTTTACGAGTTAGCGAGACACTATGACAGATTGTGCAGAAGCACCCGGCACTCTCAAAGCTACGCTGGATAGCGAACACTTACGTGACCACTCTCGAGGGACGTAGCCTAATACCGTGCGTTCGCAAGGCACACACTGGCAAAATGGACGTCGACGGCGCAGCCTAGTCTCGCGTGGCCCAGACCCTTCCTGCGACGATTAGTGGGGCGAAGAATCTCGCCACTGACATGCTGTATGGGACCGCACTCACTTGTAGATATGATGACATCACTCATAGTATCTTTGTCAGCTTGCCATGATCGGTATCCGTTGCCGCTAATAAGCGTATACTCATAATAAGCGCATACTTTCTTGCTGCTGCATGCGATAAGCGCATGCGCCTATTAACCAGTCTCTACGGTATCGGTCTAGCCTCATACCCAGGCCCCGCCCCACCCGAGAAAGAAAGGGCCTGGTATCCACTGTTTGTGCATGTGATTAATTTCCCAGAAAAAAAATCTACCATGAACTGTTACATCCATAAAACCACGATGTCAATATCGTGTACTACCGCTATTTGGTCCATGCAGCTTTCCTGAGCAACAACGGAGTTTGACGATTGAGCGCTCTCCTATGACCTTAGTGGCTAAGTACTCCTGTACGTGTCTCCAGCCGGAACAGGTAGCAGCCTCCCCATTTCGGCCGTTTGCACAAAGAAAGTCGATTTTACACGACTCACCGACCGAGTTTGAAACATCTGTGTGACACGAAGGATTACCATTCGTCATGGACTGTAAGTTAGCAAGAGTTGCTAGCAATCCAAGGTAGTATATATAGCGCTAGTTGTCGTGTAGTTCTGGTGATATCCCGGCTCAATCAATCTAGCGTCACAACATCGGCACGTGGCCATGTCCTGCGTCATATGCCCCTCCCCCTTTGTCTTGGATAATTACGCGAATGTGCTACCAGTGGATACCAGGCAGGGCGAGGCCTGGGTACGAGGCTACTATTGGTGCCGGTACCAGCACAGTGGTGAGATAATGGGTGTTGTAATTAAGAAGCTGAGGGGAGCCTTCTTGGAGTTCAGAGACTAGAATGTTTGGAAACCTCTGTTTTCCTGATACGAGATTCTGACAATGCTTTATCGGGTGAAGGTTGTTATCATGTAGACACTCCTCCCCACATTGTGTCTTCTATTTAGTCACTACATGCACATGGTCTAATGGGCGCAGCATAAGCTTCCAGTTTTCACTTAATAACAAGGCCGACTGAAAGAGAAGATTTTGGCAACCAAAGAGGTATCTTTAGCACAAGACAAATACACATACATTAACAAAGGACTGGTTACTTCAACAGACTGTTCTGATTGGAGGTTAGAAGGATTTTTTTGCAGACAGACAGACAGATGCAAAGGCATGCTTTACATACCTCCGCTTCACGTGTGCATGTGTGAGATACTTAATGACTACATGAGGACTAGAGAATTTTGCTGACTTCATCCTCAGAAAAGATGAGTTATACTCTGGATGTGTCCTCCAGACACTCTGCAGTGACCCTACATGATTTTTAGTCACCACCTTTTGCATTGAATGAGTCAGACAACAAATTTTGCATGATAACTTGAACAATGAGTGTATGAAAAGTCCTTGCCACTTTGATCCTTGACGCTGAACATGTGTAACTCGTCCGCCCCCCCCCCCCCCCCCCCCCCCCCCCCCCCCCCGTAGCCAATTCATCATTGGGTATGGGAAGTGATTAATCATCTCAATAGCTGATATTGCATTGTTAATTAAGCTGGCAATTGTGGACGCTCACACTGGATTGTGCCCTTTCTGGAGTGAGGAGAGTTAGCCTCGTTCCCAGGCCTTCTACACCTCGGGTTTTTGATTGCTTGCAGTATGCAAAAACAGAGGGAGAAGGCCTTGGGAATCTTATCACGTTGATCTGCATGCGATTAATCATCTCAATAGGTGATATTGCATTGTTAATTAAGCTGGCAATTGTGGACGCTCACACTGGATTGTGCCCTTTCTGGAGTGAGGAGAGTAGGCCTCGTTCCCAGGCCTTCTACACCTCGGGTTTTTGATTGCTTGCAGTATGCAAAAACAGAGGGAGAAGGCCTGGGGAATCGTATCACGTTGATCTGCATGCGGCACAACCATCATACGTCATCACGCCTCATATCAACAGTCAAGTCATGTGTGAGACCGATCTTGCATTCTGCACTAGCTACGAAGATGGGACAAGCACCAACTGAGAGTTGTATCTTCTCGTGGAGCGAAAAGACAGCACTATTTGGAGTTTCACCCCTGCTATGTTTTACACGTAGGACCTACCTCTTCTCTGAAACTTGTTTCAGTTTTCTAGCTTCTCTGTGGCTGTAGATTGGAATGTAAATAAGCCATTGCGTCTAGAATCCGTGACGTAGGATATGGTGTGGATCATGTACTAAGATTCCCCAGGCCTTCTCCCGCCGTTTTTTCATACTGCAAGTGACCAAAACAGGAGGCATAGAAGGCCTGGGAATGAGGCTAATGAGAGTAAGTGGTTTAGTTTGCAATGATATCTTTTCCACAAAATTATGAGATCCGGTTACTTATCCAAGGCCTTGTAGACTAGTATCAGGTGAACAGATTCAAGGTTAATTGTTCACGATGGATGGCTACAACTACCTCAGACTTGGTTCAGCACATCTTGAGGCAGCTAGACGAGCCTTCTTGACTTCAGAGTCTGGCGTGCTGATATTTGGGTGCTGCTACATGGTCACACGCTATACCATGCCATTACTCTATCCAAACATTAGTGGATGATGACCTCTTTCCACTTCCATGATGCTGAATATGTAGGTGTAACAGTCATTGGATACCAGAGTATGGCCCAAGTCATAATTTTGTCCTAACTGCAGTTCTCTGAGTTTGATCATAAAGAAAACACTTCTAGCCATTTGCAGTGAACTTTGCCATGATGAAACTGACGATTCCATATTGCAAGATCAATGTGAGAAGCATCAACTGGAGTGGATACTTAGTTTGCATTTGGCAATCACTAAAGGTACACAGAATGTGGAGCATCAAACTGTTCTTGTAAGATGGGCTTTCAGCATATCTTGTTACATACGTATACTCAGTATGAAAGCATGATAGCATTCATTACGTAATTCTCACTTAAAAATGTATTTATAGAGCCGCTGATTACACTGGTAATGCGGAAGTGTGACCACCAGGTCAGTGAGAGATCCCATTTTGCTCTTTGGTGGTGGAGTTCTGTTATGGAAGCCTGGTGTGTTTCCCATAGCTGTTGTGTGCTAACACTCACTTGGCTGTTTATTCATGCACATCCCAGTGCCTATTCTGATTCTGATTCTTGATATTCTGGTTCTGCCTACTACGGCCATTTTGGTATGCTTTGATCTGGAATATATGCTTTGATCTGGAATAGCTGCACGAGGCCTTCACTGGGCATAGTGAGCAGGGGTTTCTGAGGATAGCTGTGGGAACCTTTGATGTGTGCAGGCATCTCTGGCCAGCTATTCAGGTTTGCCGTTGTAAGTGAAGGTGTAGATGAGGTAATTCTGTTACGGTGGGGAAGGGGAGACTAAGGACTCTAGTGGGGAAGGGGAGACTAAGGACTCTAGTGTTAATCGGTCTAGTGTAAAGAGAGCAAGTGTAAATTAACTGGTATGGCAACTAGATGGTTTCTGTCACCACTAGATGGTCCATGAGTCTGTGATTGGGCTACAGACTGCCATTGGGGTGTTGCTGTACATTTGGACCAGCATTTTTGTGTGTACCACCATTTTGTGTGTACGTACATTGTCATCTTTGATGGACATTAGACACCTTTTTGTTTTGGTCTCTGTGTACATAGTGCATGGGGTCTTATAATCCAGTAACTCCAACTGTCAGAGTTAAAGTGTACAGTACCATCTATGTGGATATTAATTGGGACCATGACTTGAGTGTTCTGTCTCAACTCATAACTCCATTGGTATTTCTATCTCTTTGCATTATTGTGGCGAGCCTGAGCAAGTCCCACACAGACATGTAAAACGTAATCGTGTCTGTATGCGTACTCGTACCATAAATAAAACGCTTTTGCAAATAATTGAAAGTTCCTTGCATCATGACAAATTTACACGTGCTCGCTCAACAACAAAGCTAAATGTCACTCAACGAGTTGTCTAGAGGCACGAATCATGAACCGTTGATGGCTACAGCATGGACAGAGACCACTCACGAGTCTAGTACCTCTTCAAAGGCTACAGCGTTGGGCACTACCGCACGGCAACAAAGACTGTGTGAGTGCAACCTTTTCACTGATCAGTTACCTGGACAGCCAAGCTAATGAGTATAGCTACTGAGCTGTGGCTTAGCAGTTGTAGCTATATCCTCTCACAATTAACCTACTGATGATGTTATAGCAGGTTTTGATGCAAAACATTCTCAGATTGGCTTACGCACTCCCACCTATAATCATAATTGACAAATTCCCTTGTGATGGTGGAGGTTGAGGAATGGAAAGGGACACAGTCTCCCAACAGTACTGTAGTTGCCTCTCGTGCACGTGGGCTACCACCTGAAGGCAGGCACTCTAATTGGGAAGTTGGTTGGTATGAAATGCTTACTGTTGTTTAATCCATTTGTCAGCAGACATTAAAAGACACCTGTGAGAGTGCCTCACAAACAGACAGCCTTGGTTAGACCCATTCATTCACACTGTTGTTAAACATGCAAGCACATGCATTGTGTCCTATGTAGGTGTTGATTTGACCAGGTGCAACCTCATGCATGTCCTGCAATCTCAAGTTCACTTGTCAACAAATACATCACAGTGACTCTTCCATTCATGTCACAGGGTTAACATCTTTGCTCTCTTTGTTGCCGTTGCTCACATTCTCTCTCTCTCTCTCTCTCTCTCTCTCTCTCTCTCTCTCTCTCTCTTATTATTGCTCTCTTTGTTGTCATTGCAGCACCTACCGTTTGGGTACTGCTTGGTATAAAGCTATGGCAATGTTGTGGTTGAGGTAGAATCCTTGTGCAAGTGGAGGGGGTAGTAACTAATTTCTGCCGGCCTTGTCCTTGACTTGCTACAAGACCAGACCAAATTATAACAGTCGGTCATCGGACTAAAGTCCGCACATTGTCCATCCATTTGCGGATGAAAACACAAGCAAGGCTGGACCTTCGAAGAAGTGTGGCGTGTACCTAGTGAAACACTATCCTAGCTTTGCTGCAAACTTGAGCGAGATAAGTACCACGTGATGTCTCTCTACTGCACTGTGTGTAAAAGTACCGAAGCAGTGTCGAGCTGCTTAGGAACTTCTCAAGCTTGAGTGTCTAGATCTCTGGTGTCAGAAAGTGAGCAATGTGCTATCAATGACCATGCTACTAGCGAGGTCCATAAGGTGCCAATGTTGCGACAGTGAGTGGATAGTGCGTCTACAGTGCTGACATCGGAGTTTGGACGTAGCGGGTTGACTTTGAATCACCAAATGTAGTCACGAAGGGGATGACAGTTAAAGCTTTGCTGTGTATCCCCTTCGCCAAGTACCCCCTTCACCAAGTATGTAGCTACCTAGCCTCGTTCCCAGGCTCTCGTTTTCTGAAGGGAGAAGAGAGCCTGGTAACATTGGGGGGGTCAAACTGTTGACTTCCGGCGCGTCATCATTCATGTGATAAACAAAGGACACGCCTACTTTTGTGGTAAATGTCGCGTGAGTTACAAATCAGTCACACACTATTCGAAATATTACTCTTCATTCTCAAGGCATCCCTGGCTTTGTAGAGATCCGAGACACTTCTTACAAGTAAAGTGGACAACTCACCGTGCGAACCGTCAATCCCGTAAGCGGCGACAGAGCTGATCTCGCAAACAAACCGAAGTGAACAGCGCTGTAAGACCAGTGGTCGTCTCACACACCTGTCATCTGCCTTTTACCAACCATTGAGGGGTACTTCGTCCATGATGATCATTTCTGAGTCTACAATTTGTGCGTTAGTACTAGTGAAGGTAAACACGCCTACAAAATAGTCACAAGTTCACGTGTTTTCGTTCTGCAATCTGATTGGTTCTGCGAGAATCCTCGCGGCGGAATACCACAGTTTAACCCCCCCCCCCCCCCCCCCCCAATACTACCAGGCTCTCTTCTCCCTTCCGAGAACAAGAGCCTGGGAACGAGGCTAGTACGTACCAGCCTTGTTGCAACTCAATGGTGCTGCAGAGTAGATTTAAGCTCTAGGCCACACCTATAGAATTACCGTATTTCCGCGATCAAACGCCGCGGCTACTATTTATTTCATCACGCGATTTACTGCGGCTACTATTCGAGGGCGGCCACTAATCGAAGGCGGCGTTTATTAAACTCGAAGCGAGGAAACGGATTGGAGCACCGTGTATGCACAAAGAAGTTGTTTTGTTTCAGCCCTGGGCATCCCGACAAAACGGTAGGAAACGCCAAAGCCATTACTGTCACGAAAGATTTCGCCGGTCACACGTCGCTCGCCCCCCGTGCCTCGTCCACAGAAAACGCCAAACGCTTAGACAGCTCTCGGGGATTATGACTAACAATCAGTTCTCCTCTCTTCACGCTCACAGCGAAACAGTCATGGTCCTCGAGGGCTAGACAAAGCGATCGCCAACCGTTCGAATACTAGCCGCGGCTACTAAACAAGGGCGGCGTTTATTTTGTTCAGCCCTTCTGGAGGTGCGGCTATTATTCGAGGGCGGCCACTAATTGAGTGCGGCGTTTGATCGCAGAAATACGGTAGCTGGCCAAGTCTCTTTCACTTGCTTCATTGCTGGAAGTCAGCAGCATAGCTTCTTTCTTTTAGTCAGAAGCCACTTCTTAGCTGACTAACGATGAGACAATTGATGCAGAGGGTGAGCTGATAGATGCCATATATAGCGAACATTGGTCCATGTGCTGAAAATGACAAGGTGACCACCTGTAGTCGCTCCACAGCACTGAAAAGGACCGCTAGTGGTGTGTTTAGATTACTGCCACCTGTCAACCAAATGTCCTGCCAGATTTTTATGTCACACCACTGACATTTATGTTGGTCACTCTGTCTGGAGGCACAGCTATTATTCAAGGGCGGCCACTAATCGAAGGCGGCGTTTATTAAACTCGAAGCGAGGAAACGGATTGGAGCACCGTGTATGCACAAAGAAGTTGTTTTGTTTCAGCCCTGGGCATCCCGACAAAACGGTAGGAAACGCCAAAGCCATTACTGTCACGAAAGATTTCGCCGGTCACACGTCGCTCGCCCCCCGTGCCTCGTCCACAGAAAACGCCAAACGCTTAGACAGCTCTCGGGGATTATGACTAACAATCAGTTCTCCTCTCTTCACGCTCACAGCGAAACAGTCATGGTCCTCGAGGGCTAGACAAAGCGATCGCCAACCGTTCGAATACTAGCCGCGGCTACTAAACAAGGGCGGCGTTTATTTCGTTCAGCCCTTCTGGAGGTGCGGCTATTATTCGAGGGCGGCCACTAATTGAGTGCGGCGTTTGATCGCAGAAATACGGTAGCTGGCCAAGTCTCTTTCACTTGCTTCATTGCTGGAAGTCAGCAGCATAGCTTCTTTCTTTTAGTCAGAAGCCACTTCTTAGCTGACTAACGATGAGACAATTGATGCAGAGGGTGAGCTGATAGATGCCATATATAGCGAACATTGGTCCATGTGCTGAAAATGACAAGGTGACCACCTGTAGTCGCTCCACAGCACTGAAAAGGACCGCTAGTGGTGTGTTTAGATTACTGCCACCTGTCAACCAAATGTCCTGCCAGATTTTTATGTCACACCACTGACATTTATGTTGGTCACTCTGTCTGGAGGCACAGCTATTATTCAAGGGCGGCCACTAATCAAGGGTGGTGTTTGACGATAGAAATTTGGTACTTACATTTAGCTACAAAACCTTCAACCAGAACCATTTTGCCGGGATGATTACAGGGCTGAAGCAACACTTCAAGCTTCTTTGTAAGCTTTTTCATCACGTACGTATACGCAGTACTCCAACCCGTTTCTCGCTTCATTGTTCATGCTGAGTTTAATAAATGCCTCCCTTGATTATATTTAATTAGCGGCCACCCTTGAATAGTAGAAAGGGGGAGAGCCTGGGATATTTTGTCACGTGAGAAACCTCATGTTTAATTGCGTGTGGGCGATCAAAACCGCAAGTCATGCATGAATACACTATAATTCTGTACCAGTGCGTGTTGTATAATTTCTTGCTTCTTAGTCTAATTGGGGCGAGCCTGAGCGAGCCCCACACTAGTGTGACTTCATTGCGCTGTGTGTGTGTATGCTTGTTTGCTTGGATCTTGCAATTACCGTAAATTTTAAATCAGCGAATTTCACTTGCACGTGCACAATAATATTCAAAATTCAACGAACTCTATCTCGACACACCTCCGGCAGGAATTGTGAACTGTCTAGCTACCTGTTCGACGAACGATGGCGACAACAAAGACGGAGAGACCATTCGTGGACATTTGGCTAGCCTCCTCGGTGGCGACACTGACAAAGACGGAGACTGCTCGTGGACCCGCTACCGCCAGTGGCCGGCCAGTGATGTTGCTGCTAGACTGCTTCAGCTGTAAACGCTAACCTGACTCACAGTTGCTGTGATGTGCACGAGTGTATGTTTAGTGCCATAATTTCTGTGGCCTATGCTCATTGCCCGGTCACATTCTGATGACAGTTATGTAAATGCAACTGCTCCTCAGTGCTAATGAAGGACCTCTTGTTTCATTGATATTGAAGATGCATAATTATGTGTAGCTCGTTAATTGTGGCAAGATCAGACCTTTTTTGTGTGGGCAATGACTTCTTAGTGCAACAGTTGTGTATTCTTGCTTCATTGATGTGTAGCTCATCTCGTGGCAAGGGTATTTCTTATGCAGGCAATGGTTTCTCAGTCCAATAGTAGTGGAGGATCGAATGACCTCTTGCTTGATTGATATTGAAGATGTGTAGATTGTTGGGCAAGATCAGGCCTTTATCTCATGTGCAGGCAATGGCTTCTTAGTGCACTGGTTGTGGATGAATAGACTTCATTGACATTGAAGCTGCTGCCTGCCATTGACTGGTGTCGCTATGGCTAGCTGGCTGCTTGATTGCTGAAATGTTGCTGCTGATGCCCACCTGTTACCGCCCTTGCTGTTAACATATGGCTGCAACTGCGGGATATCTGCTACTGCCCCCTGCTACCCCTACTCACAGTTCTGCCTAGCTGCTAACTGCTGCTACTACCTGGGGGGTAATGCTGCTAAGCCATTACTGTTGACTCACCCGACGTGCTGGCGTTTTGAAGCTGGGTTGCCAGGTGACCCGCCGACTCGACCGGTATCAGTAGGGGTGGCTGTGGTAGCGCTCCGGCTACGCCCTGGCTGTGGTCGCTTGTGAGATGATTCGCCGCCTGGCGTAGACTCTGCCTCACATGCTGTTAACGTTTAATCCTCATGTAGCTACGCAGCTGGCGAGATCAGTAATTCTGATTTCCCACGCTGCTATGTTGCTGGCATTGGCTTCTTAGCCCAATAGTTACTGTAGTAAATCATCGAATGACCTCTGGCTTCATTGATAGTGAAGATGTGTAGTTCGTTGTGGCAACATCAGACCTTTGTGTATCTCTTGTGCTTGCAATGGCTTCTTAGTCCAACAGTTGTGGATGAATGGACTTCTTGCTTCATTGACATTGAAGATGTGTAGCTTGTTGTGGTGAGATCAGGCAGGCAATGGTTTCTCAGTCCAATAGTAGCTAGTTAATAATCGATTGACCTCTTGATCTTGAAGTTATGTAGCTCGTTAATTGTGGCAACATCACACCTTTATATCATGTGCAGGCAATGACTTCTTAGTGCAACAGTTGTGGGTGAATGGACTTCTTGCTTCATTGATATTGAAGATGTGTAGCTTGTTGTGGCGAGGTCATTAATTCTTATTTCCTATACAGGAAATGGTTTCTTAGTCAAATAGTAGTCACTGTGGTTGATGACCACTTGCTTCATTGATATTGAAGATGTGCAGCTTGTTGCATGCATGGTCCGCGACTTCCCATGCTGAATAGGTAGCAATATGCTATTCTGTAAGTTGAACAGTACATGTACGTAAGTGGACCCAAAATCTGGTAGTCAACTTATACAGTATGTGTAGTGGTATCCATCCACGATGCAAAATCATGCAGTCTGTTATATTCAAGGCAGTTGTGATTCGACTTGGATGTTGGGTATAACAACCCTGTCATTTGAAGAGTTAGTTCCTGGCGAGCGTTGCTCCAGCCTGAAGGCAGCTGTTAGCGTCTCTTCTGTAATGCATTGAGCTAGAGTTCCTGGTGAATGTTGCTCCAGTCTGAGTGGTACGTGTGAACTGTTGCATTCCCTTATAACATATCGTCAGCGGTGATTATTTGATGGATTGTAGCTACTTGTCTTAAAGTCATTCCAGAACTTTTTAGAAAGTACATTTGCGCAGCTGCTTGGCTGCAAATCGGAAGGCTTCTTCAGTGAATTAGAAGTGACGTCAGGAAGAGTTCTTCAGGTATTCTTAATGGGGTGTGTCCCATTTTCAATTGTTCTGTTATCTTGGTTCTCCCCAGGGCATTTCTGACTCTTCATTGCCTAATGTTACCACCCTGTTGTATCAAAACGTAGATCTGGATAAGATGTCATGGAAAATGTATCATAGTACTCACGTCCACACTTCTTCGTGTGAAGACCTTTGCATTCGAGGTACAACTTCGTAGAAGGGTTGCCACGATATATGAAACACTATGTCATTACACTCCTGGTATAGGAAAAATTGTGCCGCGTAATGTAAATAAATAAATAATTATATAACCTTACACTACCTTGCGAATGGCCTACAAAGAATCTGCCTACACCATCGTGATCGCTATCGTTCAGTGACCCAAGCATACAATTTTTGTGCTGAAACTCACCTTGGTGGTGGAGATACAAGCGCTTTTGTCTCGCCGTGGCCGCCATTGCTCGAGCGCTCTCTCCAACTTCCGGTGGCAGTACCGTTCTTAGGAAAGGCACACGAAGATTCTGACCACACAGCCGTCATCGCTGTCGTTAATTGACGCTTACATGCCAAAACTCACCGTGCTGGCTAAGTTGTGAGTGCTGTCTTGTCTTCCTTTTGGTCGCCATTGCTCGCGATCGACTGAGCCACGTGGCATGTGTGTTAATTGGAACGAATTGCAATAATTAGCATCGCTACGGCGAGGCAACCGCGGCGTTGCAACGGCTACCAGGAGTGCGGTTGCCCCTCGTATGTCACAGAAGTTTAAGTCACGACATATCACCTGTTACGACATAATATTAACCAAGTGACAGTTGGGGAAGTAACTTTGGTTGAGGTACCGTCTTTGCGCCGCTTCTCAAGTGCATTGGAATCTGTTTGCTGTAACTGGTAGCTCAGGTTGGAGGTGTTCTGCGATTGTGGCCTTGCAAATGATCTTCTTATCAGGCACTGCGCCAGTGGCATCAGCTGGAGAGCTGAAGTGTTTCCAGAGCTCACTCTTGTATTCGTACTCACAATTTGCTCTGTCATCGGCATTCCAATGCCGTGTGGTTCAAGGCTGCTGGCTAGATTGATTGAAATGCACCCCACGATATTGGTATTGGGGAGCAGCAGCTGCCTGGCTGAAGTGGACGCAAAGGGGAGCTGCAGCTGAATCAGACGAGATCAGAGTGAGGTAGACACAATCAGGGAGCAGCAGCTGAAGCGGGCACAACTGGGGAGCGGAAGTTAGATTTTGTCAGACCTCTGCACAGAGAGCTGGCTGGTGCTGGACTGCTCACATAGGTGAATGAGGAGGCAGTAGCTGAGTGAACGAAGCATGCGAAGTGATGGTAGACCTCTCACCAATCCTTGTTGCATGTACCGTAATCTCACGAAAGAGCGCTCCCACTCCACTTTTGGCACCCTCCATACCATGATTTGGAGATATTGGGATGTAAATAGCTGCACAAAAGGGTGGGTCCTAGATACATACTCAGACCAATTAACATCTAGTACCTGCCCACCCTACAGCAGCTGTATAAACAACAAGCGCTGCAGTAGCTGTGAATATCAATGCTTGATTTTCAATGCTGCTTTCAAGCTTTACCCAAAGGGTATACCCACATAAGTGAGCACCCCACCAGTTCCGTGCGAGATGGCAAATAAAATCGGTTAGAGTGTGCTGAGACGGTGGAAAACGCAGCGTGGTTATAGTAGCAGGAGCGCATAAAGAGCGGAAGGAATGAAAGGAGCCCAATGAACATGCAAAAGATTTTATTTCTCCCATGGTAGTCATGTTACTATTTTTAGCACATGCATGTGTCGTTTTTCCATGATGCTATTGACTTGCTACAGCAAGGTGCCAAAAGAAAACTGGGGGAGAGAAGGTCGTGTCCGTAAGTGCTGCAGGATATTTTTTCCCAGCTGTCATCAACACATCATGATACAGCACCTCAACATCTGTCACTATATCCTTCCTCTGCTTTTCTACCAATGGGGTCTTGATACTCTGTCTTCTAGTAGTCATACTTCGTATGCGTGCGAGCTAAAAATGGACCAAATACCATGGGCAAAATTAAATCTTGTAGCGTTATCGTTCCTGGTGGTGGTAACCAGGCGTAGTAAAGGCTCTACTGATTATTTGACACTGAGAACACTATGATGTGGCTATTGTGGCTAGCTAATGTGCTTCAGATCGAGGCTACACTGGCATCTTTCAACTTACATATGTAGCAGCTGTTCGTGGGGAATGATGGATGCTGAACGGCAATGCACAAGTGCAAAGTTTGTAAACCAGACTCTTTTGTAGATGAATGTGGAGGCACTCAAAAGAGTGCCCCTCCTTCTTTGGTGGACGTGCAAGGCGCATCTGCCATGGGTGCTTTTTGCTAATCATGGTACTAATAATGAGTGTTTTTCACAGACCTTTGAGGACCTCCACAATGTAAAGGTGGCGTAAAATGTGTTTGTTATAGTTCAAAGGTTCCTATTGCTATTCAGTTACTCAACAAATATCAGGGCATTAAATTTTACTCACTGTTGGACTCAGTGAATGTGATATCTGTTGACTTGCCTACCCCATTCATAGCTCTGGTAGTTTTTGGTTCTATGAACTGCTGAAAATCTGTTTACAGTCACGAGGAAGATGGCGTGGAAGTAGTGGTAGTACAGTCCTTCCCGATGGCTGAAAATGATGGCAAGTTGTCACCAGTGTAGCCATGGCAATGACAACTTGCTAACCCCAGCCCTGCAGTCCGGGCAACTGGAAAAGCAGGGAACGGGAAATGGGATGGGAATGGGAACGGGAACGGGAACAGAAACAGGAACGGAAACGGGAACGGGAACGACACGAGCGGGCTGCTATACTGTCGATTTCACTTCGCTTCAAACCACCAAACTGAGGCAAGCGACAGCGTGGTAGGCCGGTCTGGTCAGCGCAGCATTAATATGTGAAGCAGCCATCACGTCCGGATCCACGGACGGTGCAGCGACTAACTGAAAACTAATAGCTAATATGCCCATAGCTACTGTGGTCGGTTCCACACAACACTGCTGTACAGTGAATTTTTCAATCATGCATCAACATTGAACAATTTCGTGTTGCGTACGGAGACATGTAGCGTACATGTACCAGGCTGTTGCATACTCGAGCTCACGCATGATATCAAACGTGTTCAATTTATAAACGCAACTGAAAATTTGTCCAGCGGGTAGCTAGCTAGAGCAACGAAGTGCCATTAGCTACCTACTTCCTGCCGTGCTGACCAGACCGGCCTACCACGCTGTCGCTTGCCTCGGTTTGGTGGTTTGAAGCGAAGTGAAATAGACAGTATAGCAGCCCGCTCGTGTCGTTCCCGTTCCCGTTTCCGTTCCCGTTCCCGTTCCCGTCTCGTTTCCCGTTCCCTGCTTTTCCAGTTGCCCCTGCAGTCCATATATTGTGTATTTGGTTGAAACTGATAGACTATCTGTCAACTGGTCATGGTAGCTTGTTTAATCTGACAGGATCACATGACCTGTCTGCATACTTTCCACCTGGTACATGCAGAGGAGGTTGGCCACTGCATACGTCACGAGTAATTATTACCTTTCTGTCATGTGACAGTGGACGGTTATTAAAAAATAACTGTACGAATAGAAGACCGTTTCTGGGGCTGCTGTGGAGTGCTCCCAGTTGGCAATCCTCGAACGCGCTTTGCAAAATGGACGAGACGGCCCCGAACCTCCACTCTAGTCTCGTAGGGCCGACGTTTGCGGCGCGCGTTGGGACCGTCTGGACCGGGAGACTACTTCCACTCGTTTCTGCCATACCTCAGCTGAATCTTGAAGGGCTCGGCCTTTTATATTGACAACAGATGCCTACGCTTCCCTGCGAGTCGATATTCCAGGTGATTGCGTCGGGGCTCGATGTTGAAAACTGTCAAAACATTGTCTATGGAAGTACTGTACTTAACATTCATTACATAATCTATATTATCGGATTACACGTGACTTTAATGAGACCTGATTAGCAAAGGTCAACCTTGGCCGTCCTCCTCTGTGGTACATGTACAATGTACATGCATAGTCTTTAATTCACTCTCTGCATTCTTTTCACATTGCACACACCTTCTCTCACTACCCTAGGCTTCAACTGCAAGCCCCCTCCCCCCACACCCCCTACCACCAAGCGCCCTCCACACAAGTCCTCTACCAATCTCATGCACACCACCTCTCCTGTCAGAGTTATAGCAATGAAGCAAGTGAGGCCAAAATCCGAACATTCTGACAGTCGAAACCATCAAACTGCCAACTACAAGCCAAAAACACAGTTCACCCCCCAGCAGCTACACTACTTAGATGAAAGATTCTTGGAGGGCCATTTTCCCAGTGCAATAGCAAAGGAAAATATGGCAAAGGAACTTGAATTGACCCGATATCACATCCAGGTGAATTTGTTAGCACTCAGACTCTCATTCTGCATGCTGACATCGCTGTATGCTGTATTAGTAGTCGGTGGTAGGCCTACCTATATCAAGTCAACGTGTCAGTGTACGTGCTCTGCTGAGCACCTCTAGTTATTTGAATGGCATCTTTGAATCATGAACACATGGTTCTTGGGAAGAAAGACTACATACCATCTTGGTAGATTTCTGCAAAGTATGGATATGTAGGTTGGGATGCAGATTATACTACGTAGTCTCTAGAAAATATGCCCACCCCCCTTTTTCGCGACAAGTTGTTGCAAAGGGTCATTTATTACTCGAAAATAAGCCCACCCTATTAGCTCGAACAGGAAAGCACTTGAATAGCTCCAGAGGAAGTATTGTCAAAGAGGTTGGACTAAGAAATGAAGGCTGACTATCGAGGTACCGTAGTCTCTCGAAAATACGCCCACCCTCGAAAATACGCCCACCCCCCTTTTTCGCGACAAGTTGTTGCAAAGGGTCATTTATTACTCGAAAGTACGCCCACCCTATTAGCTCGAACAGGAAGCACTAGAACAGGAAAGCACTTGAATAGCTCCCGAAGAAGCACTGTCAAAGAGGTTGGACTTAAGAAATGAAGGCTGGCTATCGCGGTACTATTTGCAATGAATTTCATTATGTTGCATGCCATTGCATAATCAGCTGTGTACTGAATGCATGACATGAGAATGAGACCGTGCACGCGCTGTGCATTGCATGTTTGTGTCTTCGCGTGTGCAATCGCCTAGCGTAGCATTAGCAGTGCACTACGGATTTCTAGGAAGCAGCAGCAATCGGCAAGTCCCGAAGATAGTCTGCGCACTCTACGTCATTCAAGCAGTCCTGCTGTGTCTTGTTTGCTGTTCCTGTAGCTACTCACACGAAGAGATTGTTCCTGCTCACCAAGAAACTCCGGGACTAGTAGTAGTTAAGCCTTGCTAGAATGACTGTTGCAGTATTGCACTCGTATACGCATGTACTTGGGTGGGCCTACTTTCGAATTGGGTGGGCCTACTTTCGAGTCAAGGGTGGGCCTATTTTCGGGAGAGGGGTCCTCGAAAATACGCCCATCCCCCTCTTTGAGCAGATTCTAAATTCATCGCCCATGGGCGTATTTTCGAGAGACTACGGTACTATTTACAATATGTTGTATGCATTGCATAATCAGCTGTGTACTGAGTGCATGACATGAGACCGTGCACGCGCTGTGCACTGCATGTTTGTTTCCAAAAAATAAATAACTTCTGAGCACAGTGGAGGACATGGGAAGATTCTGACTACACCATTATCATTGTAATATCAAACGTATAATATTTGTGCTGTAACTCAACTTTGTGGTGGAGTTATGAGCGCTTTTGGCTTTGCTCACTAAGAAACTCCAGGAGTAGTATACCGTATAGCGGGAAAATTTGGTGGGGGTTTTAATTTGGCGATTTGGCGGTGCAGGAAAAAATCGCCAAATTAAATTCCGCCAATATTAAACCCCACCCCAGCCGGCCGGCCACTCGGATCGGGTATGCGCGCGCACATACGTACGTACGGTAGCACTGTAGCTGTACCAGTATTTCAGAAAAGATTCAGCTCAGTATACTCCCACGACATCGGGGATTCCTCTCTCTCCGGGAAGGAACTACAAGCCGTTAACGAGAGTGTGAGGGACGTGGCCAACGATTGCGCTCGAGCGCATCACCGCCACAGCGCAATCCAGTCACCGCTCTCGGACGGTGGGGCTCCACACTGTAGCTGTATGGAAAACGTGATTGCCTCTGAAACATCCCTCTACTTCGAAGGTCTCCATGGTTAGCTGGTAACTAACTGGTCGCACTCGATCGATACATGTACAGTTCACACTGAGCGCCTAGCGCCTCACGCTGAGGCTTACGTCATTGCCGTTACGTCATTGCCGTTACGTCATTAGTGTCGAGGATCGATCGATCGAAATCGCCAAATTTAAATTCGCCAAATTAAAAAATACAGCGTTTTGGCTGAAATCGCCAAATTTAATGCCCGCCAAATTTTCCCGCTATACGGTATAGTAGTTAAGCCTTGCTAGAATGACTGTTGCAGTATCGTGGCACTCGTATATTTGACGCATGTACTTGGGTGGGCCTACTTTCAAGTATAGGGTGGGCCTATTTTCGGGAGAGGGGTCCTCGAAAATACGCCCATCCCCCTCTTGAGCAGCCACTAAAGTTCATCGCCCATGGGCGTATTGTCGAGAGACTACGGTAATTGTCTTTGTTTTGGTTTAGCAAACATGTTTACTCCCTTACATCTACATGTATGTAACTAGTTTCAAAACAGGTTTGTCATGTTGTACTCAGGCATGGGTCAATCTATTGTATGTTACACGGAGATAAATTGTAGTGTGCGGAAATAATTATTTAGTGTATGGAGAAAGATAATGGTGGTGTAAAAAAATAAGCGGAGTATAGTCTACCAGTGTGTCTCTCCGGATGATGTTGTAGCTTCGCTTTGTGCTAGTTGTAGCCTATACCTTTGGTAGTTGCTTGTGTGACTCTGTGGTGCCGCTCCTGTGTGGATTTCGAATGGCAGTATATGCTTGACCTTAACCTGTACATGGAAAGTGTTGGAGGAGGTAAAGAACGCTACACAAGTTATCAGATATATATGGCTTGGGGGGTTGAGTATGAATCGACAATAGCAAACTTTCTACATGGAAGTGAGTTAACTGGTGATGCTCGTTTATGAGTGTGCTTTGTGTCGTAATGCATGTTGATGGCTTTCGGCGTCCAGCAGGAGTGTTGTTGGTGACTGCTGATTCATGTAGATGGTTCGATGTATAGTACATCAGTTGAACGTGTACAGAATGTTTGGTCGCGGACAAAAGTTGTCTGCCTTTTGTGATATACGTATTCTTAAATATTGAACGATTGATGTGGGCCGCAATTACTAGCCATGCCCACGTATGGGGTTTCCATGGTAACGTGCATATAGCTTGGGGTTTCTATTATGGTATGATCACACTTCATCTGATTGCTTGTAGATTCATGAAAGTGTACCTGTATGTCGATAACTAACTGAACTAACGACAACCATTGATGTGTTGCCTGGCGGCCAACAGCAACTCACCAACAGCAACTCACAGAGTTGCAGAATTGAGGCATGGCTGGTAATGAAAGCACAGAGCTCACCTACCCTATAGCTAGCTGCTCATGGCTTTCACTTGTATACACACCAACACGAATTGGTACCACGTAGATTGGACAGCAACTAAGTGCTGAAAGTGAAAATGGCAATGCGGAGGACAGATCCGTCTCTGCCCTCAAACATCGAGTGGGGGGTACTGATACCATCCATCTCACTAAGCGCCAAACTGCTCTAACACACCAAGCAAGCAACACAAGTAGTATATTTTCAGCGAGTATGGTACGTGCTATCTTGGTTCTGTTTACTGGCAGTTTGCAAACGCAAAGTGAACTGCTAATGGCTGTAGCCACTTAGCAAAGTCAATTGGCACAACTTTGTCACAAATCAGAAAGGCTTCTCCCAGAAACACAACCAGGGTTTTGCTATCCAGCGGAAATGTGGTGCAGTAGCAGAAGCTAGTGGTTTCCGCAAACTTATATTTTTCAAGCTGTATTTATTAACATGTAACTTTATATCCTCCAGATATGGTTTCAAAACAGAAGGGCAAAATTTCGCCGCCAAGTGAGGAGGTCTATGACTAAAGAGACCATGAAACACACACCTATACCACCTTCATACTGGCCACAGCACCTACCCTTTGACAGTAACTTCGCTGGTAATGCAGAACAGTTTACGTACGGTATGCATCTTATAAAATTGATGCCGTGATTAGTCCGTCTATGGTCCAGAATTCTGTTACAAACACAAACGTGGAAGACCTACACACGAACACGGAAGGCCTAAATGAACTCTGGAAGATGGAAATTAGGTGCATACAAAGCCAGAGTTCTTCGGAGGAAGAAACCTTTCGATCCTTGGAAGAAGCCTTCCGATTTTTGGAAGCCTTCCAATTTGCAGCAAAAGTCGCACTGCAAACTCGATCGGAAAGGTGTTCCGAATCACGGCATCAATTTCGAGACACGTACTGTATGTTTGTAGTAATTGAGTGCACAATTACTTAATTCATATGTAGTTTGGTGTTTTGGGGCCAACTATATAGGTGGGGGGCCCTCGTACACAGGTGACGATTTCTTACGTAGCTGCACTGTCTACAGTTATAAACTTGTCAGGTTAAGTGCAGGAGAAATGGACTGAATGTGAAGACACGTAGGCAGTGGCTATACATTGCTTGCATTGGTTCAGCCTCTTGAGCCCTAAAGGTTACGGGATACTGTGTGCTCATTAAATATACATAACATACAAGTTACCTTTGTCCCTCCGTGCAGGAACTAGCTAGAGACACGCAACAAAAACGAGGTATAACAGCAATATGAGTACCTTCTAGCTGGCATGGCCTGAGCACAACATGCCAACATAGGCAGTGGCATCAAAGTTCAAGGTCGAGTTGGCCATTTTTGGCATCAGATTTTGCAATCAGAAAGGGCTAACAGGCCAGCTTGGCAGCATCTATGGGAAGTTTTCAACTGACTGGAGGGCGGCTCGGAGCGAGTTCGCTTCGCTGCCGTTGGAAAAACGAGGGATGTTCGTTCATACCACAAAGCCATTCGCTTTTCGCCTTATCAGGCAAGTAGAACGCACAGTATCTCACGAACAGGATGTTTATCTCGTTAAAACTTTTCGAGCCGCCCTGCCCCTTTCTTCGTGGAATTGGATTCCAGTCTAATGTACGGTTAGATCTTGCTTCAGCGATAAAAAATTGACGCCAAAGTCGCGCACACATTTCAGTGTTGACTGTAAACCGCAAGCGCACACCGCGCATGCGCAATAGCAAACTGTAACCCATAACCTTAAGGTTACGGGATCCACGTACGCTGATATACACACCGTATACTGGGGTGATATAACCGTGGGACCTGACTTGGACTTTGAAGGCACAAATAGGCACAACAGTGTAGAAAGGCCGGACGAAGCCTTTTTGTAACTAAGTTTCTTGAGTTTGCTTTCGAGCATCTCTGCTTCGCCTAAACAGTAGCAGCAGTTACGTACCGTATAGCGGGTTATTTTCGTGGGGTGCCAATTTTCGTTAGTTTCGTGACTCATCAACAAGTTACGAAATTTTCCACCCACGAAATTTTCAACCCATAATCGCGCTGTGCAACACTTAGCTAGGTGGCGTCGTTTAAGTACACTGTACGGCTCTTCGTAGCTGTACCTGCGTGACTGTATCCCGTTGACAGTGTCCTCGATTGACAGGATCCTCTATCACCAGCTGTCCCTCGCGTTGTGATCGAATTGGACCATAGATGACTGGACCCCGCGCAGGGCGACGAAAAACGAGGCCAGTACTCTCGCCACAGCAAATCGGTTGCCATTCTCGTGTTAGCATGGTAGTTCTTCGCCAACACCGGGCCTCCCACACGTCCACGTCTTTTACTGACGAAGTAGCGTCGCACTCACCTATACAGTGAAGCGCAATGTCGTTGAAACTGTACTTCGGCCATCAAGCCACTGTACTAATTTTTATATTACGTCATCCGCGCCGATAGCACGAACGCGGGTGCCACGAAAATTAGAACCACGAAAATTAATTCTGACGCCCGTAGCCAGCATTTCACGAAAATTTCCACCCACGAAAATAACCCGCTATACGGTATGTGTTAGTAAATTGTTGCCACTGTAAAACAGGCACAAGAATGCCAATCTTACTGTGATCCCACATCACAGAAAAAAGCAGTGGAATGCTTGGGTTGCCCATTCTGAATGGCAGATACGGTAGTAAAGCTTTACAGCCACTTCAATGGTGTGTATGTGCATAGACTGGACCATGATCCTCGTGAGCCTTATAAATTTTATACCGGGAAAGGTTGCGCATGCACAAGCAGTGGATAGGCCAATTTGTTTCCTCCCACACAGCCGGGGAACGAGGATGCCATTAAGTAATATTTAGATACCACTTTGCAGTGCATTACGGGTTTTACTGCACGAGGGCAATCTAGTTAACGGTCAAGGGCGAGATAATGCACGAGCCGAAGGCGAGTGCATTATACGCCCGAGACCGTTAACTAGATTACCCGAGTGCACTAAAGCCTGTAATGCACTGCAAACTGGTATCTAAACTACTTAGTGCAACTCACTGACCCGAGACAGCCTTTGATCTTTGAAAAGTGTGCATTATCTAGATAATGCACACTAAAGTGTGCATTAAGCGATTTAATGCTCCGTCATGTGATCGATTCTGAGGCGTCTGATTCGTTGAGGGTCACGTGAGTAGCACTAAGTAAGATTGAAACTGCAGCCAGACATGGGAGATTTTTCTCTAGCACAGGTAGCCTGCTTTTTCACTTCAGGTAGTCTAGTTCTACTCTAGAGTAACACAGGAATCAGGTGAGAGTTTTCTTGGGGCATTAAGTATTACATGGATAGAATCAGATAACTATATATAGTACACTATGCATCAGAAAACCAGAAAACTGAATAAATGGCTTCTTCAACTCAGTAGTACGAAAATGGCTTCATAGAATCAACACTTCAGCAGAGTTAATCCAGCTACTCACTAATCAAGCTACAGGATCAGACCAGGTGCATGCAAACTCACTAGGCAAGTACAAATATCAGCAAACAACAACATAGGTCAGGATCCCAGCTGCGTATACTGCACTTTGATCAGTAGCAGTTGGCTTTTACTTCACGGTTACTGGTTAGCTAGCTGGGTGCCAGCTTAAATATCAGCTAGAAGCAAATATCTGTTAGCTCAAAATACCTAAGAGACGGTGCTGCAGGGGGGGGGGGGGGGGGATATTGGCTTGGGTAACCATGGTCAGCAGAAGTTGACTATCACTTCTATCATTACTTACTATATCTATAATTATTCCTATAGAGGTGCTGATATTTAATTATCTATCAGCATGCAGTTATCTTGAATCTGTCTGTCCATGAAGAATAGTGTCATCAGTGCTGTTATTTCAGCCAGGAAAAGACAAAATGATTTGTCTATCAGAGCTATTTCTCTGCTGTTCGACTTACGTAGCCCTCGTAATTTTTGTTCTCACATTAGGTGTACTTAGTGCTAGTAAAGACAGCCAAAGTACTGGAACCCCATCACCCTCGGTGTCAGAGCCGTCGAAAGTGAAGTCTGAACCCTTCTCTTCACCAGAAACGCCCCAGTTAGGCAATGGGTTGTTGCAGGAATCACTCACTCCCGAATCTCCCTTGAGTACAGGTGAAAGCACCATTAGTGGTACGAACACAAGTCCACTTAGCAGTCCAGCGGCAGATACAGTTGCTTGTAGTAGCACCATGACCAATAGCTCTCAATCTCTGACTGTTTCTATATCAATTCAGCATCACAGTAGTAACATGGAATCATCGTGTAGCAATCCACAGTCCACATCTTCCGCTGACACATCACCAACAAGCATCACACCAACAAGTGTGTCCCCTATGACAGTACATCCTTTGCCTTCATTCAATGACAAATTTCCTTGCAACAGCAACCATCTGCCATACTCGAATGACATGTCTGTGCCTCCACCTGCAACAGCAACAACAACATTAAGCAGTGTTACAGTGGGCTATGAACGTACACCTCTTGGACCAGCCACTTTACCTACAACAACTGACTGCAGTGCTAATGTGTCCCTGGAATCAACAACTGTATCAACCCCAACGCTCTGCAGTATTGGCAGTGTACCATCATCAACAACCTCCTGCTGCACTGCTGATAAGCCTCCTCGACCATCAGCAATGCAGCCTCATTGCAACATTGAGTACGTGACTCCAAATCCAATGACGCATTGCAGTGTTGACCACGTGCATCCTGTCCCAACTGTGAAAACAGCATACTGCAGCATTGACCATGTGCCTCCTGTGGGCTATGCACCACCTAAGCCAACAACAATATCACCACCTGTCATGAATGCTGCCCCTGCTACTAGAGCTGGTGCGTTAGACTCGGCCCCATGGATGGAATCGATAAGCTCAACAGCACTCTCCCTGATGTCCAAGGCACGTGCTGCAGCTCATACAGATGAACCAGTCAATCATAACCCTCTTCCTCTATCAAGACTGGTAACAACTCCAGGTGCACCCGCAGTTGACCGTCTTCCTCTATCAAGACCGGTAACACATCCAGGTGCATCCACCACTGGCCATCTTCGTCCACCGGTAACACATCCAGGTGCACCCACAACTGACCATCTTCCTCCACCGGTAACACATCCAAGTGCACCCACAGCTAGCCAACTTCCTCTATCAAGAATAGTAACGCATCCAGGTGCACCCACAGCTAGCCATCTTCCTCCACCGGTAACACATCCAGGTGCACGCACAGCTGGCCATCTTCCTCCACCAGTAGCACATCCAGGTGCACCCACAGCTAACCATCCTGCTCTACCAAGACCAGTGACACATGCAGGTGCACCCATAGCTGACCATCTTCCTCCACTGGTAACACATCCAGGTGCACGCACAGCTGGCCATCTTCCTCCACCAGTAGCACATCCAGGTGCACCCACAGCTAACCATCCTGCTCTACCAAGACCGGTGACACATGCAGGTGCACCCATAGCTGACCATCTTCCTCTATCAAGACCGGTAACGCATCCAAGTGCGCCAACAGCTGACCATCTTCCTCTACCAAGACCGGTAACGCTTCCAGGGGCACCCACAGCTGACCGTCTTCCTCTACCAATACCGGTAACACATCCAGGTGCACCCACAGCTGGTACGGTTACACCATCATTGATGAATTACAGCTGTAATAGTGCCACCTATCCATCAAGGCAAGGGAGTGTCATCAGTGGTGCCCTGGAGAAGGCCAATGGATTAACCTTTACTGCTGAGAACCACACAAGCCCCCCTGCGCCATCCCTAATCCACGCGGAACCTCCAATGCAATTGGCAGACATTTTGGGTGAAGATTGGGACTTGGGTGAATGGGACTTGCTTCAGCCCATCCTTACTGCAGAGTACCAGCAAAATTATGCAGAACCAGAACCCCCAGTGCCAATTCCACCTGGTAATCCGTATTTCCACATGCATCAGCCGAATTCATACCACGGACCAACACCTCTGTCCAGCAACGATGTTCCTGTGGGTAGACCCATGTTGGTTCAGAATCCAACTCCTTTCACGCCACAGTGGCAGAATGCTCTACCAAATGTACTGCAACAATTCAGACCTATTCCACCTGCGAGAAGTTATGACAAACTCTCTGCAACACGCTACCACTTTAACTACAGCGGTCCATTGCAGTCCAGTTGGGAGGGTTACAACAACTCTTTACCGCTGCACAGTAGTAGAGTCCCTTTCATGTTTGGTGCTGGCACTAGTACTAATGGGCCACCTTACACACTGTCGTCAAGTTAGATTTTCTTTTCAACATGTGACCACCACTACATGTATCACTATTTCTCTGAGCTATAATATACTGGTTGCTATATTCTCACTGTTTGTATTTACACAGGACTCACTCAAATTCTCTCAAGATCATCATCTTAGTTCAAACTGAGATTTCTTCTGGCATATTACTTCAAGTGCTTGTGGCCCATTGTTGCAATAAATGAAATTCATAACTGTTTTGTAAGGGGGCGGTGCTGCATAATATAACTTGCATGACTGTACATGTATATAAAGGCAGCGGAAGTCGTGTATAGGGAGATTCCCTATAGCTACATGCCGTGCACCGTGGCAGCTCTCCATCGACATGGCTACCAGGGGCACTAGAGGTGAGTACGCGAGTCCATGGGTACGGAGATCGGGTATATAGCCTAATGTCATTTCACACTAATTCTTACAGGGATGTCAGCTTACTATATGACGCCGATGTACGTGTTTATTAGACACACCCTTTGTTTACGAAGAGGCTATTAATTGGTCAATTGCATTCAGCACCTGCCCGGTGCTGAATGTGAACTGTCATATATACTTTTAAGTATGTACTTCCTGCCAGACCAATACCCACTGCGTATTGTAACACATGCAGCGTAAAGAATCTGAGCATTTCCAACATGCAGTTCTGTACCTGATTCCTAGCTACCATTTCAAATCTACCTATACTCGGCTCTCATGATCAGATTTGTTATATCTGGGGTAGCTATTAGCTTTGTTACCTGGCTCCCCCTGCAAGCACGGTGAGCTTTTCATTGACGCAACAGCAGGAGGGAGGAAAAAGGGCTAGGTATAGCTATCACCCTCTCAGTTCCCTTTTCACTACAGTATACTACAATTACTTTGTACAGCTGCTCTGCCGGTGTGCCAGGATACAATAGTTGCCATGGCAATTACCAGGCCCTAAAACAGTACACCTGGACTGTTTGCTGTGGTAATTCCCAGGTCCGAGACAGTAACAACCGAGCCAAGGCTCGGATTGTACACTTCAGCAAATGACTAGATTCACCAGATATCACCTCCCACCTAGCTAGGTCTGGGACCTGGGAGGTATTGCATGGATGGGTGCTTTTGCCTTATTGCACACAATTAGCTATCTCTGTCCGGAAGGAGCTAATGTACCCCAGCTAGCTCCTGCTCCAGGACAGCAAGCTGGCTACTTTCGCTGCCACGATGAGCTCAAATTCCTCTGACACAAGTTGTCCCTCCAATGTTACCCCCGGTCGGTCCTGGTACACCAGGCATGGCCGTTTGAGTGGCTGCTACCTCACCTGCTGTCCCAGTCCTCGCTGGTACTGACAGTCTCAAGCCCACATAACATTCCTATCCATTTGTCACGTGCAGCTAGAGCTGTGGCAAGTGACATGGTTAGGGTCACGATATCTATCAAGGTATAATAATTGCATGCTGGTGAGTGAGGATAGAGTTTTGGATTACTTGGGAGCCATTGCAAGCACATGACATGCACGACTGCCATTGAGCTCTCTGATCTAAATGCCCCACCCCCACCTCCGCGAAGGCAACAAGATAAACATTGATCACCATGAACAGCAACATCAAAAATGCATGGAATAATATATTAGTGGAAATAGAATGAAGCATCAAAGCCTGCTCAGTGCCCAGCAGAAGGTCCACATCCATCCATCAAGAGGAACGAGGCTACACTGTAAGATGGCAATTAATAAAATCTGCATGACATCAGGCTCAGTACCCCCATACCCTTACGGTGATGTTGTATGTAGCTACCATGACTAAGAAGTTGCACAGTTCGTGCGCTCTGAAAAAGTACACAAACTAGAGGTGAAAATTTTGTCCCAAAAATTAAAAGGATTTAGTGATGGCCTGTCACATTCAACCTCTCGAAAAAGCTAAGAAACAAGGAGAATGCCATTAACCAGCCTCAGTCCCATCCCATCCCTAAATTCTACATTTTTCAATGGGATGGGACTGAGGCTGGTTAATGGCATTCTCCTTGTTTCTTAGCTTTTTTGAGAGGTTGAATGTGACAGGCCATCACTAAATCCTTTTTAATTTTTGGGTCAGAGAATCTTAGCTAGCTGGGGGGGGGGCAATTTATTCAAATTTGCACCATGGAATTTGGACCAATCAAATTTCATCTAGATCTGAAGGGTTCCGGTGCTAACCATTATGCCGGGGGTATAAACCGATTGGACTGGCTTGCACTTTAATCTTTTTATCGCCAGGTTTCTTGTACTTGGATACAAAAATATATACAATCCTTACATTAAAGTAGTACACCCTGCCTGTCAAATTTATGCAGTTACCCTCAGTGCGATGCGGCTGCAGGAACTGCTGGATGAAATGACGGCCACTTGGTACATTTTCTGCCAGTGCCTTGAGGTCCCTAAGCCCAAACTTGACCAATTTGAGTTGGACATCGTTGGCCCGGGAAGGAGTACCAGGTGTATGAATGCAGCATTGGATTGGTGGCTGAAAAATGCTGACAATGCAACATATGAAGCCATTATTGAGGCCTTGGAGAGCAACACCGTTGGCAACCGACGTCTAGCCAAAACATTCAGAGAGATACGTGATAAAGGTACATGTAAGTAAATTCGTTTTGAATACTGGATTTGTCATGATCATTTCAACTCAACTTGTATGGGAGATATGTAGCTGATGTATTTTCAATTGAAACCCTCACACTGATTTATCTGACTTCTACCTCCGAATGTCACAGCAAAATTTTGTAATCTGTCTATATGTTTAATTATCTTGCTAGCGTCCACCGTCCAACCTCCTCCCATCATTGAGAGCCCTCCTCCTAGGCCACAACAACCAGCCTGTAAGTTCTTGGGACACACACCTCAGATGCCGGAAGATAAGTGTAGTGTGCAATATGTTATGTCTTCACAATGAAGGATTTGACAATGTCCAATCATGCAGACTGATGGAATAGCCTCATTCCCAGGCCCACACAAGAGCTTGGGAACAATGGTCTGCACCCTGGAAGTTACTATTTGAAATCTAGACCATACACTTAGCTACCATTCACAGCAATTATTATTCTGCCTCTGCTCCAGGTATACAACTGTCCACAAGCTACTTTGCCAATCTGGATACCCTTCTCAGAGGAGCAGTTGTGAAGTGGCTTGACATCGGCCTACAGCTGGGCATCCATATAGATAACCTTGAAAACATCAGGTCAAGACCTCTTCTCTTGCTTGAAGGGACAACGGGCTATTTCCGAGCTATGCTGAAGGAGTGGCTTCAGTGGGCACCTCCAAGTCACCCTTACCCAACTTTGGAAGCTCTAATTGGTGCTCTCCAGACTCCGTGTGTTGGAGAGTTTAGACTTGCCTCAGAGCTGGAGGAAAAGTTTCTAAAGTTGCAGGGTAAGTATTACAGTTTGGCACTTTATTGGTCGGTAGTCAATCACTCCCATAGTTAGCTACTTACACGCTGCAGCTGTCATCTTGTGACCAGATAGCTAGCTAGTTAAATCTTCAAGGATCAGGCTTTTCAACCGACTTGTGATCAATCTATTCTCTCCAGGGATGAAACAGTGATCACTGCTGAAATTGAAAGTGAGAAGGTGCAAGTAACTAATTACTGTATTTCTGCAGGAACACTATGTTTTTATTATACATTTTGTATTTGATGTCCAATGGTGTACTCAACAGGTGTTGGAGTCATAATATTATGTATGCTAATTGGAGCCTGATCCTGGTATATTAATTCAATTAGAACCATGGCAATAACCTTGTTAGAAGACTGGTCAATTACCACTCAATCACTCACACCTTATGTACTTGTAAGCATGTTACCATGGTAATGCTTGCTTGTTAATAATAATCTACAATCTATTTGCTACTTTGTTAATATAATGTTCGATATTTGGTTATATATACGCGATGGCCTTCAAGGCTCAAGCAGAATATAGGTGATTGTTGAGCTAGAACTCCCCAACTCTCCAGCCAAGTCAGCTGTATCTACTCAGAGACCCTCTGCAAGAGTGGAGTGCTGGGCTTACTCATCTCCAGCAATATGTCATGGTTGACTCACATCGCTGCAACTTGTTCTAAGGCCAAACAGATCCAAACAGACGCTTGTATGGCTCTGCTAGCCCAGATACCCTGAAGCAATTGTACCTCAGCAATGTACGCCCACACCCGAAGTTGATTATACATGCCAAATCTGGGACCCTCACACAGGAAAGTCTGAAGGATGTGCAAAAGTTGCATGTAAACAAGCATCTCACCAATGGGATTCTAGCTATCTACTTCCCATCCCCGTAGGCTGCACCTAAAACTTAGTTTTATGTTCCAGATCATACACAACCTCTGTTACTAGCTATCCAGACACACCATCCTTTCGTGATAATGTTCACAGTAGAGCTGCTCATGCATTCCAAATTAGCTGTTACTATCCAGACACACCATGCTTTCGTGATAATGTTCACAGTAGAGCTGCTCATGCATTCAAAATTAGCTCATACTATGGCTATTAGTTTGGATAACGAATGTGTTACCTGGATGGTAGCTACAGGTACATACTGAATTCATTCATGAATCATCTTAGAAGTTAAACTTGTTCATTAATTTGTTATTTCCCTTTCCTTGTTGTTGGGTGCACACTTGATTAGTAGACTAGTACCTACTATTGTGTATCCGTTGCATTCGATAAAGGGTTAGTCCTTCATTTAAGAGTCACGAAATGTGCTGAGTAAGCACTATGCACTATGTAGAATCCATATGTAGTAATGTAGTACTGGTAATGTAGGTAATACTGGTAATGTAGGTAATACTGGTATTGTAGGTAATGTAGGTAATACTGGTAATATAGGTAATGTAGGTAATGTTGGTAATGTAGGTAATGCTGGTAATGTAGGTAATGCTGGTAATACTGGTAATGTAGGTAATGCTGGTAATGTAGGTAATGCTGGTAATATAGGTAATGCTGGTAATGTAGGTAATACTGGTAATGTAGGTAATACTGGTAATGTAAGTAATACTGGTAATGTAGGTAATGCTGGTAATGTAGGTAATGTAGGAAATACGGGTAATGTAGGTAATACTGGTAATGTAGGTAATGTAGGTAATACTGGTAATGTAGGTAATGCTGGTAATGTAGGTAATGCTGGTAATACTGGTAACGTAGGTAATGTAGGTAATACTGGTAATGTAGGTAATGCTGGTAATGTAGGTAATGCTGGTAATACTGGTAACGTAGGTAATGTAGGTAATACTGGTAATGTAGGTAATGCTGTAATGAAGGTAATGCTGGTAATGTAGGTAATGCTGGTAATACTGGTAATGTAGGTAATGCTGGTAATGTAGGTAATGTAGGTAATGCTGGTAATGTAGGTAATGCTGGTAATGTAGGTAATGCTGGTAATGTAGGTAATGCTGGTAATGTAGGTAATGTAGGTAATGCTGGTAATGTAGGTAATGCTGGTAATACTGGTAATGTAGGTAATGCTGGTAATGTAGGTAATGCTGGTAATGTTGGTAATGTAGGTAATGCTGGTAATGCTGGTAATACTGGTAATGTAGGTAATGCTGGTAATGTAGGTAATGCTGGTAATGTAGGTAATGCTGGTAATATAGGTAATGCTGGTAATGTAGGTAATACTGGTAATGTAGGTAATACTGGTAATGTAAGTAATGCTGGTAATGTAGGTAATGCTGGTAATACTGGTAACGTAGGTAATGTAGGTAATGCTGGTAATGTAGGTAATGCTGGTAATGTAGGTAATGCTGGTAATGTAGGTAATGCTGGTAATGTAGGTAATGCTGGTAATGTAGGTAATGCTGGTAATGTAGGTAATGCTGGTAATGTAGGTAATGCTGGTAATGTAGGTAATGCTGGTAATGTAGGTAATGCTGGTAATGTAGGTAATGTAGGTAATGCTGGTAATACTGGTAATGTAGGTAATGTTGGTAATGTAGGTAATGCTGGTAATGTAGGTAATGCTGGTAATACTGGTAATGTAGGTAATGCTGGTAATGTAGGTTAGTCCTTCATTTAAGAGTCACGAAATGTGCTGAGTAAGCACTATGCACTATGTAGAATCCATATGTAGTAATGTAGTACTGGTAATGTAGGTAATACTGGTAATGTAGGTAATACTGGTATTGTAGGTAATGTAGGTAATACTGGTAATGTAGGTAATGTAGGTAATGTAGGTAATGTTGGTAATGTAGGTAATGCTGGTAATGTAGGTAATGCTGGTAATACTGGTAATGTAGGTAATGCTGGTAATGTAGGTAATGCTGGTAATATAGGTAATGCTATATATAGAAAATACATGGAAGAGTAGTGACGAGACCAATTAGTGCAAGCCCTTTTCGGGGTTTGCCGATATGTGCTACTAAGCCGATTGGGATCATCCCCAAGGTTAGAGAAGAACAGAATATGGTCAACAGTGGTCACTGGGAAGTAGACGTATCAGAAAACTTGATGGACATGCAGTTGATTGTTAAAATTTACACCATTTCTCTGCAAAAGTACCAGATAATGAAGGCGCTTGCAGCAATGGGGCTATCGCGTCTAGTAAATTCTATCAGTCACTTTATTGGTTTTCAACCATCAATCATTGACGTCTCTGAGCAAAGTGACTTGACCATGCACGAAAAGCTATCTGAATATGGATTAAGATTTTCATCTGTGCCTCGTGATGGAAACTGCTTCTTCACTGCTGTTGCGGTAAACATTTTAGCAGACTTGCAAACATGGGGTCACTGCCTAACACTGGCGGGTGTCACCAGTACTGATGGATTAACTGTGGAGACACTGTCAGCAACCCTGCGACAAGTGTATGTCAAAGAGCTGCTAGGGGAGCATCGTGTGAATTACAGCCCGTATATACAACACACTGATCTCAATTACGATAAGGAAGCCAACAGATTTGCTAACAACCATTACTTCGACAGTGAACTTGGAAACACCATGCCACTAGCACTGGCAACAGCTCTTCAGATCTCTATCGTTATTTTCCACAAGGACCCTAACACCCCCATGTATGTAACCCCCGAGATAGTGACCACAGAGGCTAGTGCTTTTCTTGTCTATACACACTCTGAAGAAGGACACTATGATGCTGCTGTTCCCTGCCACAAGATGGGTGCACCAACTTCAAACTCCAAATCCAACAGCAGTAGGTGTGGTGCTAACAAGACAAACGCAAGTGCTAAATCTTGTATGCCATCTGCCATTTATACTACAAGGTGTAAATGTTTTAAGGCCTCTCAGCCTTGTACAGCACTTTGCAGATGCACAAACTGTGATAATCCGTATGGACCGAGACCACCACCTTTGCAAGGCGACCAGAGAAGTAGAAGAAAACATCCCCTACAAATCAATATACCTAGTAGCAAGAGATTTGCACAAGAACGAGGTGAGTGTATGTCACAAGCCATTTGGTCAAATTTTGAATCGATTGTTCTCCACGAGATATGCACTTCACTTCAGCAAGAAAGCGACAACAGCATGATTGCTAAATTGTATAACGATGTTGTTTATTACTCCACTACTTCAATTTGTCTTTTCACTTTACCACAAGACATCGTGTTCCGAAAAAAAAGCCAAGGTGAAATCTCTAGTAAGATCAACTACACTGCAGTTCGTAACGTTGCACTTTGACAGCTTGACTTCATAGATTGATGACTTTGTTACTGCACCTCCACATCATACAACTTGCTTTGATTTCCACTCTGTAACAGTATGCCTTCATGCGTGTCTGAAACTACAATGTAATCTTTACTCATACGTCATAGCAGTATTCATTCGATCTCATTCAGTATCACACAATATCTTATTAAACATCCTGTATACTAATATTCCTTATTGCAGAGAGTGACAATAATAATACATTTGAGAGCTAGTGACAATAATCAGACAACACAGCAATAACAACAGGTATAACCAGAGGAATCATAAGCATGCAATGCAGATGCCAGAATCACATGCGGCGTAGCACTGGAACCATGTAAGTAAACCATGGGAACCACAGGATCCTAGATAACAACAGGAGCCTATGAAACCACAGAAACCACACGAACCAAGGGAACCACAGGGACCATGGGAATCTAGAGAGCACAGAGAACCACAGGACGGGAACCACAGGAAACTAACGAGCCATTACATTATCCAGTATTACCAACATTACCTGTATTACCTACATTACCAGTATTACCTACATTACCAGCATTACCTACATTACCTACATTACCAGCATTACCTACATTACCAGCATTACCTACATTACCAGCATTACCAGCATTACCTACATTACCAGCATTACCTACATTACCAGCATTACCTACATTACCAGTATTACCAGCATTACCTACATTACCTACATTACCAGCATTACCAGTATTACCTACATTACCAGCATTACCTACATTACCAGCATTACCTACATTACCTACATTACCAGTATTACCAACATTACCTACATTACCAGCATTACCTACATTACCTACATTACCAGCATTACCAGCATTACCTACATTACCAGCATTACCACATTACCAGCATTACCTACATTACCAGCATTACCTACATTACCAGTATTACCAGCATTACCTACATTACCTACATTACCAGTATTACCAGTATTACCTACATTACCTGCATTACCAGTATTACCTACATTACCTGCATTACCAGTATTACCTACATTACCAGTATTACCAACATTACCTACATTACCAGTATTACCTACATTACCAGCATTACCTACATTACCTACATTACCAGCATTACCTACATTACCTACATTACCAGTATTACCTACATTACCAGCATTACCTACATTACCAGCATTACCAGCATTACCTACATTACCAGCATTACCTACATTACCAGCATTACCTACATTACCAGCATTACCTACATTACCAGTATAACCAGCATTACCTACATTACCTACATTACCAGCATTACCTACATTACCAGCATTACCTACATTACCAGCATTACCTACATTACCAGCATTACCTACATTACCAGTATTACCAGCATTACCTACATTACCAGCATTACCTACATTACCAGCATTACCAGCATTACCTACATTACCTACATTACCAGTATTACCAACATTACCTACATTACCAGTATTACCTACATTACCAGCATTACCTACATTACCAGCATTACCTACATTACCAGTATTACCTACATTACCAGTATTACCTACATTACCTACATTACCAGCATTACCTACATTACCAGCATTACCTACATTACCATTATTACTACATTACCAGTATTACCAGTATTACCTACATTACCAGCATTACCAGTATTACCTACATTACCAGTATTACCTACATTACCAGCATTACCTACATTACCAGTATTACCTACATTACCTGCATTACCAGTATTACCAGTATTACCTACATTACCTGCATTACCAGTATTACCAGTATTACCTACATTACCAGCATTACCTACATTACCTACATTACCAGCATTACCAGTATTACCTACATTACCAGTATTACCTACATTACCAGCATTACCTACATTACCAGTATTACCAGCATTACCTACATTACCTACATTACCAGCATTACCTACATTACCAGCATTACCTACATTACCAGCATTACCTACATTACCAGCATTACCTACATTACCAGCATTACCTACATTACCAGTATTACCAGCATTACCTACATTACCAGCATTACCAGCATTACCTACATTACCAGCATTACCAGCATTACCTACATTACCTACATTACCAGTATTACCAACATTACCTACATTACCAGTATTACCTACATTACCAGCATTACCTACATTACCAGCATTACCAGTATTACCTACATTACCAGTATTACCTACATTACCAGCATTACCTACATTACCAGTATTACCTACATTACCTACATTACCAGTATTACCTACATTACCTACATTACCAGCATTACCTACATTACCAGCATTACCTACATTACCATTATTACTACATTACCAGTATTACCAGTATTACCTACATTACCAGCATTACCAGTATTACCTACATTACCAGTATTACCTACATTACCAGCATTACCTACATTACCAGCATTACCTACATTACCAGCATTACCAGCATTACCTACATTACCAGCATTACCTACATTACCAGCATTACCTACATTACCAGCATTACCTACATTACCAGTATTACCAGCATTACCTACATTACCTACATTACCAGCATTACCAGTATTACCTACATTACCAGCATTACCTACATTACCAGCATTACCTACATTACCTACATTACCAGTATTACCAACATTACCTACATTACCAGCATTACCTACATTACCTACATTACCAGCATTACCAGCATTACCTACATTACCAGCATTACCACATTACCAGCATTACCTACATTACCAGCATTACCTACATTACCAGTATTACCAGCATTACCTACATTACCTACATTACCAGTATTACCAGTATTACCTACATTACCTGCATTACCAGTATTACCTACATTACCTGCATTACCAGTATTACCTACATTACCAGTATTACCAACATTACCTACATTACCAGTATTACCTACATTACCAGCATTACCTACATTACCTACATTACCAGCATTACCTACATTACCTACATTACCAGTATTACCTACATTACCAGCATTACCTACATTACCAGCATTACCAGCATTACCTACATTACCAGCATTACCTACATTACCAGCATTACCTACATTACCAGCATTACCTACATTACCAGTATTACCAGCATTACCTACATTACCTACATTACCAGCATTACCTACATTACCAGCATTACCTACATTACCAGCATTACCTACATTACCAGCATTACCTACATTACCAGCATTACCTACATTACCAGTATTACCAGCATTACCTACATTACCAGCATTACCTACATTACCAGCATTACCAGCATTACCTACATTACCTACATTACCAGTATTACCAACATTACCTACATTACCAGTATTACCTACATTACCAGCATTACCTACATTACCAGCATTACCTACATTACCAGTATTACCTACATTACCAGTATTACCTACATTACCTACATTACCAGCATTACCTACATTACCAGCATTACCTACATTACCATTATTACTACATTACCAGTATTACCAGTATTACCTACATTACCAGCATTACCAGTATTACCTACATTACCAGTATTACCTACATTACCAGCATTACCTACATTACCAGTATTACCTACATTACCTGCATTACCAGTATTACCAGTATTACCTACATTACCTGCATTACCAGTATTACCAGTATTACCTACATTACCAGCATTACCTACATTACCTACATTACCAGCATTACCAGTATTACCTACATTACCAGTATTACCTACATTACCAGCATTACCTACATTACCAGTATTACCAGCATTACCTACATTACCTACATTACCAGCATTACCTACATTACCAGCATTACCTACATTACCAGCATTACCTACATTACCAGCATTACCTACATTACCAGCATTACCTACATTACCAGTATTACCAGCATTACCTACATTACCAGCATTACCAGCATTACCTACATTACCAGCATTACCAGCATTACCTACATTACCTACATTACCAGTATTACCAACATTACCTACATTACCAGTATTACCTACATTACCAGCATTACCTACATTACCAGCATTACCAGTATTACCTACATTACCAGTATTACCTACATTACCAGCATTACCTACATTACCAGTATTACCTACATTACCTACATTACCAGTATTACCTACATTACCTACATTACCAGCATTACCTACATTACCAGCATTACCTACATTACCATTATTACTACATTACCAGTATTACCAGTATTACCTACATTACCAGCATTACCAGTATTACCTACATTACCAGTATTACCTACATTACCAGCATTACCTACATTACCAGTATTACCTACATTACCTGCATTACCAGTATTACCAGTATTACCTACATTACCTGCATTACCAGTATTACCTACATTACCAGTATTACCTACATTACCAGCATTACCTACATTACCAGTATTACCTACATTACCTGCATTACCAGTATTACCAGTATTACCTACATTACCTACATTACCTACATTACCAGCATTACCTACATTACCAGCATTACCTACATTACCTACATTACCAGTATTACCAACATTACCTACATTACCAGTATTACCTACATTACCAGCATTACCTACATTACCTACATTACCAGTATTACCTACATTACCAGCATTACCTACATTACCAGCATTACCAGCATTACCTACATTACCAGCATTACCTACATTACCAGCATTAGCTACATTACCTACATTACCAGTATTACCAGTATTACCTACATTACCAGTATTACCTACATTACCAGTATTACCTACATTACCAGTATTACCTACATTACCTACATTACCAGTATTACCTACATTACCAGCATTACCTACATTACCAGTATTACCTACATTACCAGTATTACCAGTATTACCTACATTACCAGTATTACCTACATTACCAGTATTACCTACATTACCAGTATTACCTACATTACCTACATTACCAGTATTACCTACATTACCAGCATTACCTACATTACCTGCATTACCAGTATTACCTACATTACCAGTATTACCTACATTACCAGTATTACCTACATTACCTGTATTACCTCCATTACCTGTATTACCTCCATTACCAGTACTTAAAGGAACATAATTATAATGCACTCGTGCATAGTGCTTTGTCAGCACATTTCGTGACTCTTAAATGAAGGACTAACCCGATAAAGTGACCACCAAAGATATTTTCTTGGCATAGTGTGTGTGAAGACCTAGTAGCTAGCTAGCCTAGTTGACATCTCCCACAAATCCATGGTATGACATTGGACTAGACTACCACTAGAACTGGAAGAAAGGTCGCTAAACACTATCAAACTTGCAAACCATGAAGAACAACCACTGCATTGTCTGTCGACGCTGATGTTGATCTGACCTTCAGCTGGAGACGATTAGCCCCACCCTTTCTGATCATGCACGTGCATGTCATGTGACGTACACAGAGAATCTAGAGTGGAATTGAGTTCAGAATTCGTGCCTAAACTGCTTTCAAGCACATCTGCAGATGGCCACTAGGGGCAGAGGTAACGCCAGTCAAACCGATTCCAGTGAGTGTCTATTGATCTCAGTTGTGGCTATCCATCTACTCGGTAGAGTACAGACCTGTCACTTTCTTATTGAAGTTACCTTGATCTATGTATCCTCGACAGAGCCCAGGAACGAGGCTGTTATACGAGTGGTTTTAGGAAATTCATGGGAGGCTTGTTTTGATAGTACCGAATGGCCTATCTAAACAAATCCTGAGTTAGTCCGGCGAAGCCAGACCCTCGCGCAGAGGATCTGGCTTCGCCAGACGAGTGTTGATCGGTTTCGTGGTCCCCTGGCTCCTTGGCTTGGCTCCATGGCCCCCTGGCTTGGCTTGCAATTGGTGGCTCCACGGCTCCTTGACTTGGCTCCTTGATATCTGTATTAGTAGCTGTGTGGCCGCATTTGACTGGTGTGAGACTATCTATGGTACCACTATAACTTTGAATCTGAGGAAGTCACCGAGCGAGATTGCCCTAATGTATGTGAGCACTTAAGTAACGTTGTTGCAAAGTCTTTCGTATGTTACAGGTAGTAGTAGTAGTCAACCTAGGTAGATCGTGGTTGCTTGTACTGATGTGAGCATGTACCAGAATTGAGAGAGGAGTCGATTGTCTGGCTATGAGGCGCCAGTCATCAGTTCATCCATGCGGTACTGGTGATTGTCTGCCGCAGTGTACTAGCTACTGACCTGCAGTGCTAAACTAAACTGGGTGATCAAGTAAAGTGTCCAGCACATGGAAACCCAGTCTGCTTTTCGGTCCGTTTTTCAGTCCGTTCCGTGTTCAAGTTAGTCGTGTCCAGTTGAAACATGACTTAGACAGTATCTTTTCACCCACACAGTATAGTACAATGCTATATGTACACTTACCATGCATGTACCAATTTATCGGTGTGGTTTTCTACCACTGCTCCAGATATAAAATTGTCCACACGGGACCTTGCCAATCTGTATACCGTTCTCAGTGGAGCAGCAGTGCGGTGGCTTGACATCGGCCTCCAGCTGGGTATCCACATAGATGATCTCGATGCCATCAAGGCAAGCCCCCTTCTTTTGTATGAAGGGGTGAGGGGATTTTTCCGAGCCATGCTGAAAGAGTGGCTTCAATGGACACCTCCACATCACCCTTACCCAACTTTGGAAGCTCTAATTAGTGCTCTCAAGACTCCGTGTGTTGGAGAATTCAGACTTGCCTCAGAGCTGAAGGAAAAGTTTTTAGAGTTGCAGGGTAAGTATTGCAGGGTAAGTATTACAGTGCAGCACTTTCTTTGTCGTAAATCACTCCCATTCTTTACCCGTTAGCCACGGGGCCACAGTTACCAAATTGCCAGACGCAATGCCACTTTAGTTGGTTGGTTGTTTCTCCCCTCAGGCAAAAAAGTACTCGGAGTGGCAATTTGGTACTTGCAGGGATTCTAGCCTTTTTATGCCGTCAAAACCGCCTCTCTATCCCCCCTAGGCCCTCTCGCTACCTCCAATTCAGCTCTGCGCACGACCACAGGCGTCCTCTTGGTGGATGTGGGCGCCCGCAGCCCACTCGCTGTCTGTACCTTCAAGTGATTCGACGCAGCCAAGTGTTTTCTGACGTGATATATGTTCAGTGATGAGAAATCTGCCCCACAACAGCCGAGCTTCATGGTAGGAGGACGCGCTTCTTCCACAGCCTCGGATCGTCAACGCGCGCTCGAGCGCTAGTCAACCTTCGTTGCACCAAGAGTGTATAATACATTACTCGTGCACTTCCGTATATCTTATTACTTGGACCGTATACCTCCGTATACTACGCACACGTCATTATGACGTCATGGTTGGTTGTTGGTTCACAGGTCAAGGCAAAAAGGGGGATTGCGTCGGCAAAAAGGTGAACGGTGGCCCCGTGCCGTTAGCTAAACATGGAACTACATGCACATCTACACACATCTTATGTGCTATACAGCTGTGGTCGTGTAGCTACATAGTTAAACCCTGGTGATTTTGTTAACATTATATCTCAATGAATATCTTTCTCTTGTCTTGCTAGCATCCACCATCCAACCTCCTCCCATCATTGACAGCCCTCCTCCTATGCCACAACCACCAGCCTGTCACTCTTCTCATTCACAATTATGTGAGTACTCATATCCAGGACACACACCTCATGCAGGTGGAAGAAAAACTATAGTGTACATGTATTGTGCAATGTATTGACTCTGCAAAGAAGGGAATCACATTTGACTGATGGAACCAAGTGAAACATTGTCATCACCCTAATGAAAGATAATATTATTACGAAAGAAGATTCAGTCTGTATAGATCAAGTCTCCAAACGTCAACTGCCGTGTGAACTTTCTGCCACTTCTGTTTTGTGCTGAATTACCTGCTACTCTACATAACATTATACCGAGATATAGGGCTATTAAACTGTGCTGTACCTGTGACGTCCATGGTACGTATATTGTGTTAACACTGTTTGTATGATAGTCAGTGAATCCAGTCAGCAGGTACATTTTGATCAATGGCTGACTAGTGGCACGTAATGTCAACTACATGTATATATACTTTCACGGTATCGAATCTCGACCACTCCAGATACTTGCTCCCTTGTACCGTGCGTCAGATTGGCTCCTTGCTGTCCTCAACATTGATGCTCCATATATAGTCCATACATATTACCCACGTCTCTGATCCCTCAGATTATCAAAGCACATGTATCAGCCCATTTCCGGTCCATTTGTCAGTCTGTTCCATGTTTAAGTTGAAAAGGCAATTACTATATATAGGTATGATGTATCCAAGCCTGTGTGATACCGCATTCCTTAAGTCGCCACTACACAGAATATAATTTATTATACCAATGGAACTTTATCTTTCCTCAGCCATGGATGATCTGGTTGATGTAAGCACATACCTCCTGGTCCTTAAGAGAGAGCAGGTCTTCAGTCTAGGATTGGTCCTTGGCCTGAGTATCATGTCACTGAACCCAATTAGAGACTCTTTCATGTTTCTGGATGAGATGCTGGCAGCCTGGCTTCAGGGGAAGGACCGAGTGAACCAGCTTGGAGGCCACACTTGGGAGAGCCTTGTTAGGGGCCTGAGACACCCCCGGTTAAACCAAACTGAGATTGCTGATAAAATTGAAAGTGAGAAGATGCCAGTGACTTAATCATATCATGGCAGGAACACTCTTCACAGTAATATATTCTCAGTAGACCAGCATGCAGTTATTGATCTTCTAATTCTGACAACAGATTTCCTCATCACTTGTAAAAAGTCCGCATTATTATCAATCAATTGCAATACTATGTTACTGCCTACTGTAATAAATCTGGCAAAGTCGGTTGTAGTCTTGTTTGGCCAGACTAGTGCAAGAGCAGCATGTCAGAGAAATTAACAGAATTCAACATGGAATACGCCTTACATCCCATAATCATTGCACGTGCTTGATACCGGATAATATGCTGGAATGTGATCGAGAATGGTATGACTTGAAGAGCACAGGACTTAATTGCATGGGGCCCTGTAGAATATTTATAGCTAGCTACGCACAACTGACCCTCATACCTACATTTATTATTGTACTACATTGAAATTTGTTGTATGGTTTTGACATTAATTAAAGGAGCCATTAAACTATACCGAGTTCTGGGACCCCATTTGTCAAGTGAAAGGAGTTTGGAGACATCCACTTAGCAGTTGGTGGGTACTCAATACTACGACATGCAAAGAAACCTGTCAGTTTCCTGCCAAGAACTCAAACTGATCGTGGCTTAGCTTCTGGCAGCTTTAAATTCTCCTGCTATATGCCGTCGTGTGAGGACCTCAAAGAAAGTGTGCAGCACATCAACATGACATCACAGGCCAATTTGTGTTCACCTATATATTTGTATTGATTGCAACCTGCTTCCACATCAAATGTAAGCTAGGAGAGTGGTAATGTCTAATCACTTCCCTATATACCACCTTTGTATGTGGAACTATAGTACTGCATATACAAGCCTGTGAATGAGATTGTTTACATAATTATACACAGTCAACAAGAGGAAACTGGCAAGTATAGGTCTAGAATTTTTACAGTAGGATGTGTAAACCACACAATGACAATTTTATCTAAGTATTTGGCAAAGAAGACTCCAACATATACGTACACCTACCAAAGAAAATGCACACTGGATGTATGAAACCATGCAACTGCATGTGGCAAAGAAAATGTGACCACCTAAAACCGTTGTGTGGTATTTTGCACCCCATATTGCTACAGGTACATTGTAGCTATATACAGTTGAAAAAGGTCATCGTGCGTGTCCAAAGCCATGGCCAGCCAGTAAATAATACTACAGCTATACTATATATAGCAACGTTCCACATAAGTTACTTGCTTCGTAGCTACAGCTACCAAGACTACTTATCAAATTGGATATGCTCCTGTAATCATGCAACAATGGGTGAAACACAATCATGACTTCCAAGTGCATGCATGTTGGCTAGTCCAGCTGGGGTGAACACCCTCACCATTTGAATCTTGTCTACCAGCAAACAACACCAATTGAGTGGTGCATGCTACTAGAATTAAGTTAACACTACAATGATCGATCTGGAACAACAATTGTTCTATAACTCAAGGTATGACATTCTCTCCGCTGTTCTCTGTCCCATTCATTTGTAGCTGCTGCATGTATTAACAGCTCCAGTTCTCCAGTGAAGCAGGTCCCCCATCTTTCTGTCAGACCATGTTTCAGAGATATAGCTAGCTAGCTAGTGTGAAGGATACGGAGATGATGCCAAGCACCTGGAGAAGACTCTTTCTCTGAGGAGTCAGTAGTTAGCTAGCTACATGCAGGATGGGTTGTGGCAAAGCAATTGCCTTTAAATTTTAATACGTAAATTTGTGAGGCCGATATATTATTATCTCTAATTAGATATGAATTGGAGTTGGCATGTCGCTATAGTTATCTATTGTGTTGCGCGGCAGTTGCGGGACAGTGAAAGTGGGTGCTTGAAGGGCTGTAAAGATTCACTAAAGAATAGGAGCACCTTCATTCTTCCTTTGTTACAAATGGCCTATTCCCATTGATGCTAGTGCTTCTAGCTAGCTACCATCTGCTGTCCTATCTATGAAGTGTAGCCTGGCCGGTGCATGCACTTGTCCATCCGACCTGCACGTGTATGGGCTACTGTCTGCTCTCATCAGTTCATTATTCCAATGCATCATTATGTACTCCAAGGATGTATAAAAGATTTGCTATAGCTAATCGGTTCATTCAGTTGTAATTGAGTAAGGGAACTTTTCTTATCAGGCTAATTGAGGAATACAATTATAGTAACCCCGTTCCCATGCAGGCTCTCCCACACTTAAAGAAAAAGTAACGAAAAGCAGAGCAATGGCATGGGAACAAGGCTTGGAATAGATCTAGCTAGCTAGCTGCTACATGCAGCTAGTCTATGATAGCCTCAAACACAAAGAACACCAGTATCTGGATCAGAGTAACTATAGCTCAATATTCTGCTGCATGCATGAGTGTAACTACAAATGGTCAAGTGATCATGTATGTAGCTAAATTTGCATTCAAAACTGAACCCTTGATGCCTAGTTTGCATGTGAAACAGGAAACCATATAGGACAGTCTGAAACAGTCATGTAAAACGTATGCTGTAGCTAGCTACCTCATCAATATAGTTGCGCCATCACAACAGGTTACAGGCATATATAAATGCATGCACTCACTGTTGCACTCAGCAGCACACTAATGATGCATGCGTAATGGCGTCCTTACCACCCAACTTGTCTTCGTGGTACATGCCTATAGCTATCAGTCTTATTGTGAACTGAGTGGTGAGTGGGAATGTCATAATTAGCTATGCAGTACGTAAAAGCACTCACTTACTTATATTGTCTGCTAATAGCTACGTTGTGTTATGTGACAGTGGGGAAGTAGAGGACGTCAAACACTTCCTGGTAAGGTGTGAGGAGTTCAGGTGGGAGAGGCAGAGGTTGGTGGAGAGAATAGGTCAGATGGAAGGAACACAAGAATGGTTGGAGGAATATTGGAGGGCAGAGGAAGATGGAAAGATGGCTTTGCTGCTGGGAAGGAGCATACAGGGAGATGCAGGAGCTAGAGTGGATGAGTGTGTTAGCTATGGAAGAAGTGCTGAAGTGGTGGCTGAGGCGGAAGGAGTTGGTATATGGCAGAAATCCCTCCTAACCTAAACCCCTGTAGCTAACCCCCAATCTCTCCCCCCAATCAACAAACCAGTCACTCCATTGTGCCACTTTATACTCACGGTGCACTACCACTTTTGTACATGTATGTGCGATGGCCCCCATGGGCTCAGCATTCTCATCATTAAATCATAGCTACTCCAGAATGAAGCATACGAAACCCTATCAAAACTCCCGGTGTGGCCTTCAGAATCATGCAGGAACGATATTCAATACTGGCAGTTCATAGCTAGCATTTAGCTAGCTAGCTATGTTATTGTATGTGACAATCATTTTATTGTATGTGACAATCATCCCAGAAATAATCACTTCTAAGCTTACTGTCTTTGTGTTTGTAGCTAAGCGGCACATTTCCCAGCTGGATTTTGTAAAGCCCTCAGTGATATTATGGGATAGCTAACGATTGGAGCAACTTCATAGCTTCGGGGCCTGATTGTGGAATAGCAGCCGGCCAGCTATTGCTTTGCCAGGTTGCTGAATTCCATGGTGAACGTTCTTTGCAGGCAAGGAAGTAGCTAGCTATTATTTTCATCATACCATGAGATTTATGTGTTTGCACACCTACCGGTTAGCCTCGTTCCCAGGCTCTCCCTCGCGGATGCTAATTGAGTCTGACGCAACATCTATTTAATTAACGTTGAATATTGTCGGTGTGGCATTGTGTTGCAATCTCGCTCCCTAGCTAGTTCATGTAGTTGAGGGTAGAAATACGAAGTACCGCTACTCGGAGGATATCCTTTGGGGATCAACTACTGTAACAAAGAACTGCGGCAGATTCGGCTACGTGGTGAGCCAACTGTGTGTCTGTGTTGGTGTGTGTGTGTGTGTGTGTGTGTGCACACAGACTCGCATCGTCCTCTTTGTGTCCTCAAGTGGTGAAGAATTTCAACACGAGTGGAGTTGATCTAGCTGACATATGTACTAGTAGGTTAAACGATGAAACTGAGGGAGGGGTCTACGGAGTTTAGAGCCCCACAGAAACTATATAGACACCTGCGCGTGAAGTGCAAGGGTGTCTATTTCCAAAGGGGTCTAAATTACATGTAACACGCGGTACAAATTCAATTAACAACAGACTAATGAGACCTTACAGTATTTCGTACCTTGCGCCAAAAATATAACGAAGGGAAATTGTTTCTCATGAATTTTGACTTGCTGCACGTGTAGCCAGATGTATTTTGCAGGGCGGCACGAAGCGATATCACGAAATTGGGGCATAAAACGGAGGCTATGCATGCCTACAGAATGCTGATCTTGGCTGAACCGGTAAGTTTTTGTACATGTAACTAAAAGTAGACCCAGATCGCCGAATATCTCTTCGTCACGACCTAGCAAGTACTGTGTACTAGTGCTGGAGAATTTTTGAGGGTTGGGCTACCGTCTGCCTCTCAGTAATTTGGCGCAAAAGCGCTTGAACAGTGAGTCTAATTGCCTAGGTCCAAATGCCTTGAGGCATTTTACTTTCCTGTTCCAGGTGTTCATACTTCTTTCATGTGGTGTTGGAATGTTGGAATGCAACTTGTTTCGGATTGATATCTGTTGTAGTTCCTGAGATATAAAGCGGCAAAGTTACCAGCAAAAACATTTATCGAATTGTACATCGTAACCTTAAACCTTAACTCTCTGCCTGCGTTTGTCGCACAATTGCGACGTGCGCGGACGCGCGCAAAATGCGGCTGTCGCATATTTACGACAAGATCGCGAGGCGAGCTAAACGGAAGCAGGGCAGACCCTGCTAATATAATGGCAATCACAGTCATGAAGAGGCAGACCCTACGGATATCAGCAGTCGATCAGAAGGTCCTCCTACCGATCGAGAGATAAGTAAGCGCTCACTGTTTTGTCGCCGTTTTGTGTACTGCCAGCATAGGCAGGCTTTTTCGCCTACGGAACGCTATTGGTAGCGCTCAAGGGCCTAGTATAGGCTCGAGGCATCATTGAACTACCTATCAACACCAGTAACTCACTCGCTGGAGGGCAGACATCGACAGCACAACAACAGGGAGAGTTCCAAGGTGAGCGCTTGAGTATAACTCGGCCTAGCAGCCATATAACGATAGTCGGGACTCAATCACGCCCTTAGCAGACAAATTAACTATACTTCGACAGTTCTTAGCCTTCAAACTTGAAGTCTACTCAGCGATTGTAAGTTAAACGGCGAGAAGCCTTAGAGATGTGTAACCTAGGCAATAAATTGATCACGAGTCGCGTGAGCGGAAGTTATGAATATTAATGAACGCAGACCAAGGGTTAAGGTAGCGGTCAGAAGATGGGTGTACAAATCTAATTTGTAAGTAGACCAATTGTCTGTGTCTACATCCACTTTGTCACACCACACAGGAAATTCTTTCACATCTTCATGTAATTACACTCCTGGTAGGGGAAAAATTGTGCCTCGTAAATATTACACTCCTGGTATAGAGAAAATTGTGCCGCGTAAATAATTAAATAATGTAACATAAACCTCACAGCACGCAGGAAAGGTCTACAGAGATTCTGACTACACCGTCGTGATCGCTATCATGCAGTGTTACAACCACACAATAATTGTGGTGAAACTCACCTTGGCGGTGGAGATAGCTACAAGCGCTTTTGTAGTGCCGTCGGCCGCCATTGCTCGTTCGTGCTCTTCGAAGTTGGCTGCCAGTACAGTCATACGAAGGGCTCACAAAGATTCTGACCACACAGTCGTAATCGCTGTCGTTCACTGACGCTTACATCACCGTGCTAGCAAGGTTGTAAGTGCTGTTATAGTTTCGTGTCTTTCCTTTGGTCGCCATTGCTAGCGTTCGACTGAGCGTGGTTGCCACGTGGCATGTGCGTTAATTGGAATGAATTGCAATAATTAGCTTGCGCTACGGCGAGGCAACTGCGGAGTTGCAACAGCTACCAGGAGTGCGGTTGCCCCTCGATCTAAATAAATAATTAATTAAATAATCTAACCTCACAGCACGCAGGAAAGGTCTACAGAGATTCTGACTACACCGTTGTGATCGCTATCATGCAATGACACGACCACACAATAATTGTGGTGAAACTCACCTTGGTGGTGGAGATACAAGCGCTTTTGTCGTGCCGTCGGCCGCCATTGCTCGATCGTTCTCTTCGACGTTGGTTGCCAGTACAGTCATACGAAGGGCCCACAAAGATTCTGACCACACAGCCGTAATCGCTGTTGTTCACTGACGCTTACATGCCAAAACTCACCGTGCTGGCAAAGTTGTAAGTGCTGTTATGATTTCGTGTCCTCCCTTTGGTCGCCATTGCTAGCGATCGACTGAGCGTGGTTGCCACGTGGCATGTGCGTTAATTGGGAATAACTGCGATACTTAGCTTTCGCTACGGCGAGTCGCAGCCGGCGTTGCAACGGCTACCAGGAGTGCGGTTGCCCCTCGTTCAAAGTAAGAAAAAAGTAAGTAAGGAAACAAGGGGGACATAACAGTGAAGATTACCATATATGTGGTTAGTATATATGTAAGAGCATGATTTGCTGTGGTATTTGGGATTAATAGCACGAGTAATGCAGGAAGTAATTGCACGAAGTAATTGCACGAGGCGAAGCCAAGTGCAATTTACTGCATTGTGAGTGCTATTAATCTCAAATACCACAGCAAACCATGCTATCACAGATAAATCTTCATAGTTTCAGTACAACAATTATCTCAGCATGCAGGTTAGCTAGTTAGCTACATGATGGAAAAGCAAATACTATTCATAGTACAGGAGAATAGTAGCTACGTAGTTCTGTTTTCCAATTGTTTCGCTATGTTCCAGTAGATTTAGTATGCGGGTCTTTGGTTTGACACTCAATGTCTTGTAGTGTGCTGTTATTGAATGAACGAAGAGTGGGATTCTCGGGGTTCAGGTACAGGAGTGGTTGAAAGGGAGGCACGGCCAGCAGAAGTTCCTCGAACAGCGAGTCATTGTCGTCAGGGGAAGTTCTTCGAGCAGCGAGTCACTGTCATCAGTTTATAAAGACCCTGCCAAGGCTAGCGCTGCCATGCTGTGATATGCTGCGCTTGCTCTCAGACACAATAATGTTGCTTAGTTACGACACCAAATGACCACACCCACCTGCTTGAACAGCGAATCAGCTTCTGATCACAGTCCTGTAAGTTAGTCTAATCTCATTGGCTGACAACTGTGGCATTACAGAATAGTGGCACAGTTTGGTATAGGGCTTTATTTAGTATGGAGTGTAATATAGCTATAAGATTAACGGGAATCGTATTGGTTTTGGTCCCATAGTCTCCTTCCCAGGCACTTGGCATATGGGGAGAAGAGTGCCTGAATCCGCTGTTTGAACATATGCAGATCCCCAGGGTTTTCTGGGTAACTTGGAAACTACTGTGATACTAGTTCCTGTTGCATGACTGTACGTTAATGAATCATGGGAGTCGTTTATGAATCATGTACATGTATGTAGGGGTACGACAGACACGCAATACCGTAGAGACCGGTTAATAGGCGCATCCAGCTATTGAGCGCATAATTTTAATTAGTGCTACTCACGTGACCCTCAACGAATCAGACGCCTCAGAATCGATCACATGACGGAGCATTAAATCGCTTATTGCACACTTTAGTGTGCATTATCTAGATAATTCACACTTTTCAAAGATCAAAGGCTGTCTCGGGTCGGTGAGTTGCACTAAGTAGTTTAGATACCACTTTGCTGTGCATTACGGGCTTTAGTGCACTCGGGCAATCTAGTTAACGGTCTCGGGCGGATAATGCACTCGCCTTCGGCTCGTGCATTATCTCGCCCTCGACCGTTAACTAGATTGCCCTCGTGCACTAAAACCCGTAATGCACGGCAAAGTGGTATCTAAATATTACATAAGCGCATACTTCCTTGTCCTTACGTATCAATTAATTAGCGCATACACCTAAGAAATGCTGACGTGCCGATTTGTGTTCGCGAGTTAGCGAGATACTACGACAGATCGTGCAGAAGTGCCCGGCACTCTCAAAGCTATGCTGGATAGCAAACACTTACATGGCAACTCTTGAGGGACATAGCGTACTACCATGCACCTCTCTGTTTGCAAGGCACTGTGATAGACTAGGCTGAGCAAGTGCGCACAATTTGACAATAGATCGAAGTACTCCAAAGATTGATAGCAGTCCACTCACTGAGAGAATAATATGCACCAAAACACTCCACTTACGTAAATACTTAGAAACCAAATGTTATAACAGTACAATCTTGCATGACATCCTCAACATAAGTAGACAGGAAACCATACAGAAATATTAACTCAAAAGCATGAATTAAGTGATAAACAGAACTGCATTCAAAATACAGGAGACATCATACACCCACAACATCCTGTTAGCACAAATAAGAGCATAGGAAATAACCAGTCATTACAGGCACACACTGTGGCAAAATGGATGTCGCAGCCATCGTTTCTGTCCTCATGTGTAAGTTGAAGAATCTCGCCATGGACATGCGGTACGGGACCATACTCCCTTGTAGATATGATGACATCGCTCACAGCATCTTCGTCAGCTTGCCATGATCGGGATCCGTTGCCCGTAATAAACGTATACTCATAATAAGCGCTTGCTGCTGCATGTGATAAGTGCACACGCCTATTAACCAGTCTCTACAGTATTATGCTAATCTCAGAAACAGTACACCTATAAGCCTTTATTACACTCCTGGTAGGGGAAAAATTGTGCCGTGTAATGTAAATAATGTAACCTTTGACTACCTTAGGAATGGCCTACAAAGAATCTGCCTACATCTGTACACCATCGTGATCGCTATCATGCAGTGACCCAACCATACCATTTTTGTGCTGAATCTCACCTAGTTGCTGGAGATATGAGCGCTTTTGTCGTGTCGTCGGCTGCCATTGCTCGAGCGCTCACTTTGACTTTCGTTGCCAGTACAGCTCTCACGAAAGACCCACAAAGATTCTGACCACACAGTCGTGATCGCTCTCGTTTACTGATGCTTACGTGCCGAAACTCACCATGCTGGCAAAATTGTGATTGCTGAAATTATTTCTTGTCTTTCCTTTGGCCGCCATTGCTAGCGATCGACTGAGCGTGGTTGCCACGTGGCATGTGCATTAACTGGAACTAACTGCAATACTTAGCTTGCGCTACGGCGAGTCGCCACCAGGGTTGCAACTGCTACCAGGAGTGTGGTTGCCCCGTAAGTAAATTCATAGATTTGGCTGTTAAACTATATTGATAGCCTCGTTCCCAGGCGCTTGGTAATTGGGGAGAAGAGCACCTGGTATCCACAATAGGCTCTCAGTAAGGTCGGAAAGCCAGGAATGATACTGAGGACGAACAACTGACAGCAATACGGCATGTACGTAATGTGTTTGTATGGTTACGTACAGCCAGATCGAATTTTCTATGGGGTCTTACCGGGTCTGTATCGTGCTTCACGTCCACTTCGGTAAGGCAGAAGCGACTTCGAAACCATGGCCTTGCATGATGCTGGAGTCGTATATTTACCGAATATTTGTCCGTGTTATTTCAGCTTGCGTATCTCAATGAATTATACGGAGAATGAAACGCATGTTGCGTGGTTTGGTGTTGCATGAGTGAACAGTGGATACCAGGTGCTCTTCTCCCCATTTACCGAGCGCCTGGGAACAAGGCTACTATATTGATAGTGATAATTATGACAACACGTTATTAACTCCCCCCCCCCCCCCCCCGCCCTCGCCAGTAGTAACTAACCTGGGCTAGTAGTAATTAGGAACAGCTCTTCTTTATGCCTGCATAATTATGATTCTCACTATACATAATTCACCAAGGCATACTCGATAACCCATGGCCTCCTATTGGTGATGTGTGATCTGGCACCCCGATCGCGTCTGCCTGAGCTGGTGTTCCCCAATGCGATCGCGTCTGTCTGAGCTGCTGCTCGGCCTCGGTTGCCTCCGCTTCACCTGCTGCTCCTGGATTGTGGCCAAGTGTAGCCTCAGCCATTCTACATGGTTCCAGCCCTTGCAATTGCCCATCATTTCTCGTGCAATTTTTGCAGAGTTTGAGGTTTGGCGGTAGTACTAAAGTACAAAGGTCATGTGTCACTATAGTCAGTCCCGCCCCCGACCCGCCCATCACGCACAGACAGACACACGGTTAAAATCTTAGTGTATTGATGCATGATGTGCATGGTACAATGCAGGGCTTATGCGTATTATTTTGGTGTCCTTTTCTTTACCATAGGTACTGGAGTTGAAGGATGAGGCTGTTTGCAATCTTTGTCATTGTGTTATGCTTCAGTATGGTCCTGGCCAACCAAAATGCACTTTTGAAAGCAGCAAGCCAACTCACCAAGCGTTCTATTGTCCCTCGGGAACGCTGTGATATAAGCTTCTTCCTACACTACCCATCCGATTGTGAGCAAGCCTTAAAATCTTTCCACCCAAACAGTGCTAGCCAGGGTTTCGTAGTCCCGCCAAAACTTTGTGAACCAAGATGTGGCCAGCCAGCTGTAAACTTTTACATCAGCTGCGGCTTGGACTTTGTTGTTCCACGCTTTGTGGCACTCTGTGGTACGAATGCCATGGGACAGAGGTGTGCGGCCAACACAGTACAGATGGCTCTAAACACCACTTCTACAGACATTGTTACAGATTGTTTTGATGCCGTCTTCGGAAGCAACTGTACTGCAGACTGTCGAAATACCCTCACAAGCGCTAGAATGTCACTTGGCTGCTGCCTGCATGTGCTGAACACAACGGACATAGGCTTTGGCAACCCTGCTTTCAATCGTCAACTCTGGGAGCAGAGCTGTGGTGTGAATGTTCCGTCGACATGCATCGGTGGCCTCAAGGCCACCATTACAAATGGGGGTGTGACACTATTGGTCACCAAAGCTGTCTTTGCAGGCGCTTTGCTTCTGTTGGGAACTCTCATGTTTTAGCTAGTAGCTAGGTAGTTAACGCATGTGCTGCATGAGAGCCACTGATATTTTGCATGGTTGCTGTTACAAGAATAGCCTTCTCTCTGTTGGATTGCTGTTATCAATCATCTTCCCTGGCCAGATGTCTTCTGATGAGCGTATGATTCCAGACATTCTTAGATCCTATGCATGATATAATATATAGGAGTTGAAGACTGACAATCAGCCATTATTATATACTACTGGTGATACTTATACAGTTCTGCACGGGTGGCGACTGATATGTATAGAATATAGCACAATCCAGTAACTTAAAGTCCTGCAGCCAGGCATTGGTACATTTGCTCTTGAGAGGTTTACGTAAGGTATTGTCCAATTCACATGTTGCAATCGTAGTCTATAGTTGTAGTGTTGCATGGTGCCACACCTAATAAGGACAGAGCAGTGAAAAGGCGAGTAAATGAGTCCCTCTACGAGACAGCTAGCTAACAGAATTAAAAAAATTCTATGATATAGCTATCCAACTGCTGCAATTGTATATGCCTGTCTGGATTTTTGGATATAGAATGTCAGCTTGTTTTATTTATAGCCCCTCATGCATCACTTACAGTCAGGAGTGCATAATAATGTACAGCATATACACTCAACAGTAGTATTGGCTACATTGAGAATGGCATGACCTGTTGTCAGTTTTCATGTAACGTCTCAAAGTAGAATTCAGTGCAGCAGTCGCTTGTACAATTTGCCAAATAGAACACTCCATCAGTACACGTATACGTACACTCTCTTCCTGTACGGGTCGTAGAGTGTACGTACATGTATACAGAATATAAAACAGAATGAAGAGACAATAATTATAGCCGTCATAATTTCACTGAACACCATGCTAAGATGGCATGACTAAAGGGCTGCATGAGTGGAAACTGAGTGGGATACATGAGATTTGTGTATTAACCAACACAGTGACCCCTTAAAGGTCAACAAGCAAAACATTGACTTTACCGTCTAAAACGATAATTATTGGACTGTTAGCTAACTAACAGCAGATTATGGTTTCGCTGAGCGTGATCAATGCATGGTATTTCATTCATAATGTAGTGTGCACAAAGCAACCTACAATTCTGGTTGGGTGGGTGTGGCCCAGCATAATATCATAGCTATGTACTGAGTGGTCCCACTAGCGAGATGACCACTGGGATGATTGGCACCACTTGGGAAGATATGGCTGCAAGCTATGGCAGTTTGCACAGCTAGGCATCTGCTGTGAACACGCCGCTCCATTAGTAGCTAGCTATGGCAGAGATGTAGTTTTCCTTAAGGGGATATCAGCAACAATTGGAATGCACCAGCAATAAACGAACCCGTAGTGTCATCTGCTAGCTGCTGCTCAAGATGACACATGCATGTGCGGGCTCTTGACATAATCCAAGGCAATGTATCACTGACGGCTCAGTTGGAATTCAAGATAATACGCGTATGTGTGATTAGTCTTGTTCCCAGACCCCTCAGAAGGTCTGGGAACGAGACAAAGGTGTGATACACTACCTACATGGAAGCTAATTATGCCACTGGAATGTTACACATTAGTAATTGCATGGCTTCTAAAAGCTTATGGGTATAAGCTTTCTGGAGGTCACAATATTGTGCCACTTGAATGTCCTCATAATAGCTTTTTTGCAATCATGACTGGAATTAAGCGCATTACACCCAGCTTGAATGGTAATGTTATACCGGTATCAGTAGCTGCGAATGATTCAGGTTAAGGGCGCATGCTGTGCTGACATTGATCAAACTTTAAATACTTTCATATCAGGGTCATGTGTGGCATGACGGGGGGCTGGCAGGCATACATTGTTACAGTAAGCCTGGAGGAAATCTGCATGGTAGCTATACCAGGACCCAATGAAAAGCTCCTGTAGCTGCTAGTTGTTCTACAATGAAGAGCCTTTCACAAGGGTTATCAATTTGAATTCAAATGCTATATATGTAGCAGGAGCACACCTTCTGGCAATAATTCCCATAGTATAGCTATATAATGCAAGATCAACAGTTATAGTAATATCTTGCTTATGCAAGCACATAACCTCGAGATGGTTCCCGGTCCCGGTACGATAAAGCGTACTGCAAGCAACGAAAAGCTGGACGTGGGACTGGGAACGAGGCTAGCAAGCACATGCAAACATGTTAGCTAATACTGAGCCACAACTGGTAATGTGCATGTGAATCATCACACTGAGTGTTCACACTAGTCTGCCTGGAGGAATGACTATGTTTAGAAAGTTTGGACTCTGTTCTTCTAAATAATTATGCTATGCTCCCATTTGTGCTCGTAATAATTATCACAAACTGAGGATGGCATTTAAAGAAAACTACAATGAGGTTCACAGACCACTGAGTGTCATGTTCATTCTCAGTTGATGCTGCTGTATTACGGGGACATTGCGAAAATATCCGATTCCGTTTTCTGACGTAGTGTCCGTAAACTACCATCGTAATTTAGCAGCTTCTGAGCAATCTGCCTTGTTCGCACGCGCAGTATGTGAGCATACGTCGACCTGCAAAAGCGAGAACTACCTACTTTGGCTGCTCCGATTATCCCATTCCAAGACAGATGGCAAGTAAGACGCGGCTTGGCGCTGTCCCCAACAATGCGGCCGTGTTGATCCTCCTACTGATCCCAGTGCTCCTTGCTCTGTATTACGTTAATCGAAGTCAGCTTGAAAAACCGCCACTTGGTGAGTGATAGTCCGTGAGTAACAGATAAGGTTTGCTCATATAAAATTCAGTTCCATAGGGAGGAGTCAGTAAGGTAAGGCGGGGCTATTCCGACGGCGGGGTAATTCCGATAGTTGGCTGCCTTTGTTACCAGACAAAGTTTGGTAATTCTTCTGTAGTACTGCAAGGTAGGTTGAGTATCAGCCTACCCTGCGGTACCACAGAAGAATTACCAAACTTTGTCTGGTAACAAAGGCAGCCAACTATCGGGATTACCCCGCCGTCGGAATAGCCCCGCCTTACCTTACGCAGTATACCTTAGCAATACTCTCACACGATCTATGGTAGCCCCATTTTTTGTTCATCTTGAGGACAGGTGTCTGTTTGACTTACATGCATATTATTTTATTTGACGTGGATATTGATCTGGCAGGAAGTACATACTTTAGGTATAGGTACCGGAAACGCGCTCGCATCTAGAACCGGCCCTGGTCCTAATATACCCTGACCCAATGCCCTACCATAGATAATAGAGCCCTATTATCTATGGCCCTACTTCCATGCCGGACCAATATCCACTTCGTATTTTATTGGAAATGATATTAGATGGCTGCAGGCTATAACTATAGTTACCACTGTTGCAATAGGTATGTAATTAAAGTTCAAAGTACGTAATCGTCACCTCTAACAGTGTATTCTTAGCTCCCCTATCTCTTCTAGAATAGAAGAGCTTTGCAGTTACACGGATGCAGATTCTGTTGTGGTTCCAATTTTGTTAAAAAAAACCTGTGCATCGTGAGATTTCAAATTTTCGCTGGACAGATAGCTACGTAGACAGACAAAGACGACATTGCTTAACCCTGCTTCACTCTGCGTGTAGCCTTGTTCCCAGGCCTCCGCCCAGATTTTATCTTGCGCCGTGGAGACAAAAGTTTCTCCACGGCTGTGAGATCAAATCTGGGCGGAAGCCTGGGAACGAGGCTACTCTGCGTGCGCGTTGGGTAATAACAGTTGCTTATTGCTCACTTGGAAGTGGTGCTACTGTGTACTGTTTCATTATTCCAGGTATAGAGACAGAGCTAATTCCTGTCAATAACCTTTTGTGCACTTGATTTTTGATGAACACTGGATACGCTACTGACTCAACTTAAGAGAATGCACAATGGATAGATGCAGTTACAGTAAATTCTGTGAAAGTTGTCTGTCTTCTCACACTCAGCCTCAAGTTGAACAGCGTCTCTCCCGTGCTGTTGTGTTCCGCAAATCGCGTCAACGTTGCTACGTGACCAGTGCCTCAGTGTCGTCGCTGGCTTGTAACTGTCTGTGCCATAATCCTCTCCGTCTCGATCCTTGCTTGCCAGACTCACTCTTGCTTGTACTCCTTCAGCACCCGTGGCTGCTCTGTTGGCTGCTCTGTTGTACAGCCATCTTTGGTCGTGACCTCTCTGGCCTGTTGCTCTGAAGAAGCCTCTTCCTAGGCCGTAGGAGAATGGCCTGGCAACTTACGCGAGTTCCAACTGTTCCTTCCGCTGCCAGAGAGCTGGCAGGACCAATCCAATCAGGTTTCAGAACGTTGTCACATCACAATTGTTGAATCGTCCAGTCACACCCATTCAATTGCTCGATGGCGCTAGTGTAGGCGCTCTTCACGATGATTTTTGTTTGTTCGTCTTCTGCTTGCCTTCCACCGCAGAACCGGCAGAAAACAGTTGCTTTCACGAGCAGGAAAGGACTGTTCTCAGCAGGTGGAAGTTTCACGTGGACTTCACTGCTTGAATGAGGTATGCAATTGCCGTGACGTTACATCCTCCTGTGCCCGGACATACAAGACTATGCTTTTTTCATGCTGCAGGTGACCTAGCCTCGTTCTCAGGCTCTCATTCTCGAAAGGGAGAACAGAGCCTGGTAACATTGGGGGGGGGGGGGGGGGGGGGGGGGGGGGGGGGGGGTTAAACCATGGACTTCCGCCGCCAGGATTCTGGTGGAACCAATCAGATTACAGACCAGAAACACATGAACATTTTGTAGGTGTGTTTACCTTCGCTGCTGTGCTAATGCACAAATTATAGACTCAGAAATGAATGTCGAGGACAAAGTACCCCTCAAAGGTTGGCAAAATGCAGATGACAGTTGTGTCTGAGGGCCACTAGTCTGAGCTCGCTGTTCACTGCGGTTTGGTTGCGGGACCATGCAGCTCGCTCTTCGTATGTCGCCGCTTACGGGACCAACGGTTCGCGAGGTGAGTTGTCTGGTTTGCTTGTAAGAAGTGTCTCGGACCTTGATAAAGCCGGGGATGCCTTGAAAACTAAGAATAATATTTCGATTAGCATGTGACTGATTTGTAACTCCTGCGACATTTACCACAAAAATAGGAGTGCCCTTCGTTTATCATGCACTGGAAGTCAACGGTTTGACCCTCCAATGTTACCAGGCTCTCGAGAACGAGAGCCTGAGAACAAAGCTACAGGTGACCTCCGTCACCCGCGGCCATCCCACATACCCTTTCTGTTCATATATCCCAAGCGTAAGGACATTACCAGAAGTAATATCACTAAGCTGAATCTCGTGTTGTCACTCATTGGGCAGAAGTAGAAAAGCATGACATTGTACTGAATCCTCCATTTAAGGACACCATAATGATGCCAAACATGGTCATTGATGAAAGGAAGGTTAACTGAACACAAACGTATCTCTTCAGAACTGGTGCCAACGATGCCTGCTCTTCGATCTCTGACCTGGAACAACGGTGGTAAACTGGAGCAAGTGAAGGTGATAGAGATGTGCAGCTCTAAGCACAAATGTGAAGACCTCCGTCGGGTTCTCGGACAACCAGAATCGCACCTCACTCCTCAAGTGAAACAGGCCCCATTGTCCTGCTGTCAGGCTGTGTTTCAGAGATGGCTAGTGTGTAGCTCAGGTAAGGCTATAGACTTAGCATTGCTTACCTGCAATGAGAGTGAATGTAGCTATATATACAACAACTCATGAACTGTATATCTCAAAGCCAACTCTGATGAGGTCCATTGCCATAGATCTAATTTTGTAGCCTTCAACCTTCCCTCCTTCACTCCCCTCCTTGGGCCATGGCCATGGTGTGGCACTGCATGAGTGCAGTAGCCACACAAAACGGCTTGGTTAAACATTTTGACAGCAGTATTGACATTTACTACTGGTGTGTGGGAAGAGTTGATCTCGTGCTCATGTGTTGCTCTCGATCGTGAGAGTTGACAAGTTAACCTTATGAGAGTTGACCTTGTGATATGGTGCCAGCTAGACCTGATTCATTTCAGCAATGCTGTCTGGATGGTTGGGACGATGATTGATATAATTGTTCTACAGCATGTACGTACGTACGTACCTACTTACTTCTATTTGAAAGTGAGACTTGTATATGGGGTGTATGCATACATGGATAATAGAGCACAGGGAATTGGATTGGAAGCGCATTCGCTGCCCTATTGTGCAAATGTATGGAGTATCGGCATGGCCTTCAATTGAATGCGGGTTTCACTGGTTTTTTTGTACCTCTGGTACCATACGGGGACTGTTCTGGGGCTTACCTCTTGTACCGTCGGATCAGGCTTCAACCGGTATTAACCGCACGGTATGTTTTGCTCCTGAGTCGTAGATAAAAGGATCGATGCTTAAGTTGGGCTGTCCCCAAGAACTGGATGTCCCTGAAGTTGTGATACCCGTGTACTGCTGCACCTCTCAGTCTGGTGCCACACAGAAACCGTTCTGAGGATCACCTTTCATATCATCTGATCGGTCTTGAACTGCAGTGTATGCCCAAAGCGGTGATGTGAAACCTACATTCAATGTGCGTTTCCAATCCGGTTCCCCGTGCTCTATTATCCATGATGCATTATGAAGTGAGTGGGATTTAATTGCCACACCCACCATTTTACCTTCAAACAAGGTAGGTGATACCTATTGCTTGGCCCTATAGCTTGTTGTCACGTACTGTACATTACGTCCCAAATTTATCAGTGTTCTCGCCAGAAATTTGTTTAAGGGCACATGATGAGATTCATGCTGGTCAGTAACCTAATTGTGAAGCCATATCCAGCTACTCCAGTGTCATATATTTAGCTACTCAGTATATTGTATCCTGTAATCAGCTACATACGTAGTCATGCAGAAAAATATTATTATTCTGCATGCAGTTCATCCCGTCCATGTGTGCCCTGAGTGGAGTTCCACCCCAAAGGACGCCTACCCAATCACCTGGAGAGGGGTGATAAATGTATTGAAGGACGCTGGGCTAGAGGATGGCGCCAAACTGCTGAAAAAGGCTCTTCCTCAATAGACTCATGCAGATGGAATGATACTCAGCTTGTGTCGAATGACTAGGCTGCATGTGACAGTAATCATCCCCAATACATGTACGGTTGTATAATAATGTTTGTAGTCAATATTAACTGAACAGTACAATACGAATTAAGCACATAACCATAAAGTATAAAAAGTCTTGTATAGACTACTGAACAGTATCACAGTAGTACTAATTTGGTGTGGTGAGGTATATGCACTCAAATAAAAGTTACAGCTTTGTGTCAGCGTGCTTCCCTTGGTAGTAAGTGTGGTGGGACAGTCTCGGGTCTATCTGGAATTCTAAGTAGCCTGTGAGGTAAACAATCAATGGTGAACAAGAGTGGTGTTGTTTTTGAATTCATGACTGTATAGCACCTTGGCCAGTAGTGTGCATAGTTCTACTCGTCAATTATAATGTCAGCACGACTACTTCCAGTTGCAGGCATGATTAAAAGATGGTTACATAACACGGAAAGATTATGGATAATAGCTATGTTACTGATCAGCAGAAGCTTCCTTGCAGTTGCACTGTGACATGATTTGTGTTTATGAATCTTGCTAATTTCTGGATCGGTATGAGACAAACTCTCTTATCTCCCAACTGCTCAATCCCCTTTGAGTAATGGTGTTTGCTGTAACAACCTTGTTGGAGATCTGCTGTGGGTTTCCGACGGGCACATTTCTCTTCACCACTGAGGCGGATGTGAGCGTGGCCATAAACCAAAAATGCATACTAAGCGCTCTTGAAGTACGAGGTTCATGGTGTATAGCTAACATCTAAGATGCCTGAGTTTCAGTACAGTAGTAATGCACCTGAGCTAGCCTCAAACCCAGACCCAAACCACAGACCGCTTTCAGCATCATGTGTTACTGGGTCAGGGAATGAGACAACCGCTTTCAGCATCATGTGCTACTGGGTCAGGGAACGAGACTACTGTACAATACGCATGCAGTGTTCGTTCTTGCTCAAACATAATAATTATAGTCCAACAATGTAAACTGTATTTTAAGCAAAAGAAACGAATACTCAATACTAAAACAATAGCCTCATTTCCAAGCCTGTGCCATTCATGGTTGCATGAAAATGGCATGCTGCTGAAACCCTGGGTGGGGGGCTACTAAAACAATACTATGAGCCACTAACAATGCAGAACCCAAGTAGTATCAGTTAGAAGTAGCATATACTGTTTACCTTTCAATCCTGTCACCCTGCTCGTCCACTGTTCTCATCAGGCCATTGGTAGACTGCTCAAGCTTCTGAAGGACTTCCCTGAAATCAAATGGAAAAACAGAGAAAAATAGATAGACAGACAGATCTAGATGGAAAGATATTATATTGCCGGTACTAGTAGTGATCGGCCAGTACAAATCGATTGGCAACTGTACTTCTGGGGGAAGACAAATGCACTGGCTCAACTCCACCACCAAGTTAATTAGTCTCACACAAGAGTGTCAGTGACGATAGTGTATTCAGAAATCTGAGCACCTTTTCTGAGTGCTGTGAGGTTTGATTACATTACATTTGTATGGAACATTTCCTCCTACTAGGAGTGTAATTTACATTACCATTTACGTGAAGATTACATGCTGCAACCACCATGTTAGCATGACAGTGTCTCCTCCCATTGTAACCATGGTGCAAACACAGATTAATGCATGCTGGTCTTGGAATCTGCTATCCTTCTGCTTCTTCCTCCGTGTGCGAGCAGCTTTGAATACAGTCAGTTCGGATCAACTATAATAGTAGAGGCTGGATGATAAATCATCTCATCCTCCTGGTTCCCAGCTCACACACTGGCCATGACACAAACCATGAGTGTTCCATGGCGTTATTACCTTTGAATCTGGTAGATGACAGTGCCGTAACACGTGTCAAATTTGAAATCCTCCTCCCTGATTTTTTAAGTTTTTATGCAAAGCTTTGAGACTGGGATGGAAAGCCTGGATATGATAGGAAGCTAATTCTTGATAACATGGGTTCAACTGGATGTTAGTCCATTCCCCCCTCATTTGTCACTGCGTAAGTACTAGTTATTGCATGAGTGCAAGGGCTATACGTCGAATATTGGCATCGAACCCGAGGGCCGCAGGCCCGAGGGCGAGTGCCAATATTATGACGTATAGCCCGCGCACTCATGCAATAACTAGTTTGTTGCATGATGAGGTGCCAATATATCATGCTGGCATTGTGGTCAGTGCCATATATTATATTATACCATACTTAGGCTATTCTAACCAATCACGTTACAGTATTTGCGGGAAATAACGGGTCATATATCCCGCGGCCGGCCGTGCGAGCATACCGTAAGTGATCGCGTGCTCGAGAAAGCGAAGGCTAAGCTCTGTTAGTCTAGCCAAGGAGACTTGGGCCTTTACCGCTGCCTCAGTCAAGTATCACGGATGCTGATCGGTGAGTGTCTACACCATATAGTATCCATGTTTACACAGCGTACTCAGTTTAGAATAGCCTAAGCATGGTATAAGTTAGTTGTATCCCTGGCCAGCGGGATGTATGACCCTATATCCCTTGGGAAAGGTCAGTGCTTTCGTTCTGCCTCGGAAGTGCCTCGGGCTTCGCCCTCGGCACTTCCTCAGCTCCACTCAAGCACTGACCTTTCCCGCGGGATATAACGGGTCATACATCCCGCTGGCCAGGGATATAACCTATACTATTGGCATAGCGGTACCTTTGAACTTGTAGGGTATCATGCAACAAATCTACATTGTGTATTCAACTACACATTGTATTCTTCCATTATACAAGTGGCAACAAGACAGTGCATTCGCAGAAATGCGCGCAGCTGCATAGCTGTCACCCAAGTATGTTAACTTTCACCATGAAGTAGTTGGTGTACCTGCTATGTAAGGTCTGGCTAATTGATCCCGTGGAAAGAACGGCACTGGAAATAACTACTACCTGCCCTGGGCCTCATACATTTAATTTTGTGGGTACTAGATTTTCAAACCATATGTTACACATACATGTGCATCAATGGTGAGCTGTAAGCTAGCTGTCTACGAAGCAGCCTGGAAACTAGTCTCATGCCCAGCCGGAAACCTACGTGGAATATCCGTCTGGCAACTTTCAGCAACAATCTCGGTCTTCATTTAATATACATAGCTCAGCTAACCATGCACCTGAAACTGGACAGAACAGGTGTGGTTGCCTCTGATTCCAAGAATCGGTAGCTCTGATAGTCAGAGTGCCAAAATGAATACCTGCCAAATTGCCAAATCTGCTGTATGCTCAAACTGCCGAATTTGTCACCTTTAATGAAATGCGGTATGATACATATATTCTCAGTCCCAGACCCAACCAACCCCAGCACGGATCGCTTTTAGTATCGCGTGCGGTTATACTGAAAGCGATGCACGCGCTGGATAAACGGTCTGGGAACGAGACTATACACTACATATGCACAGCGCTGCATTATAGACTGCCTAACTAGCCTCATTCTCACACCGGGTATGAACACGTACTTACAAGTGGCATAGCATTATGATTTACAATTTACATATACGTAATGGCACATGGATATTGGCACACAAACAGACATCTTGAAGCTGTGATGGAGATCATAACTATGTGGGGCTCGCTCATGCTCGTCCAAAACAAATGGCGCATGATTGACTTTCTGCATTTTGCACCCTGCCAGGCATCTACAACTGCATAGAAATAGTGTAGTGCAAGTATAATGATAGTAGCTCGCTCAACTACTTCCTTATCGTTCGCCTTGCTCCCCGATTGCGTCCGCTTCAGCTGCAGCTGCTGCATGCTCCCTGATTGTGTCCGCTTCAGCAATTGCGTCCGCTTCAGCTGCAGCTGCTGCTCCCCGATTGCATCCGCTTCAGCTGCTGCTCCCCGATTGTGTCCACTTCAGCTGCAGCTCCCCGATTGCATCCGCTTCAGCTGCTGCATGCTCCCTGATTGTGTCCGCTTCAGCAATTGCATCCGCTTCAGCAATTGCATCCACTTCAGCTGCTGCTCCCTGACTTTTAATTCATGCAACAAAAGTTCAAACACTTTGTTCTCATGCCATGCCAAGGCAACTTCTGCACTCTACCTAAACTACAAGACACAAGACAAGGAGCAAGTGCACGGCACACAGATTGTGACTTGGTACAAGCCAAGATATATTTGCACAACAAAAGATTTATATTGTGGAGTGGTCAACTAAATTGCTGCTGTGAGTTATAACATCACCTAGTTCAGCAATCAGTTAAAAGTGACAGCAATCAGTTAAAAGTGAGGACATTGGGTGGAAAAAGAGCGACAGCACTCCCAGAGCCACGAACAAATGATGTCCCATTTGCAGCAGTAACCCTTTCCACCTGAAGAATTCCTTGCAGTGACCCTTGTCCTAGAATGGGATGTGACAACTCGTAGAATATGACACTGAGTCCACTTAATCGATCACGACTAAATCGCTCATCCGCAACTGGTATTGGGGTCCGGCGTAGCATCACAATCGGTTCACAAGGAGGAACTGAAATGGACACATAGTCGTACGTCAAAACTCTATCACTAGGGACGTCAATTCCCTCTTCTCCACCATACGTTCCTTTCAGTATCTGTTCTCCTGAAAAGGTGACAAGAAAGCCACCAAACTGACTAGGAAAACATTTCGATCTAGTGTTGCCTGTGAGAAACCAGCGATTCAATATTGCACTAATTGTGCCAAATCGCCTAAGCGGTTGTAGGGTGGCATTTTGGAAGAAACGCAGACCCAGTTCATTGGGCTGAGTGAGAGAGAAGTTCAAGCCAAACCTTTCAGAGAAGAACTGAAGGGAATTTTGAACCTCTTGTTGGATCTGATCATCATTGTACCCCAAAACGTCACTCAAAAATGTCAGATTGGTATCAAAATTAATAGCTGTACGAGGAATTGAACTTTCAGGAAACGAATCATCCGTGTAGAGAATAATTTGAGCATCAGAGCCAATCTGGTTTGCTGGACAGGACTGTGCTGCAGCAGTGGTGATGACAATAACACTGACGAGACCAGGAAGCATCCACATGGCTACCTTACCACAATCAGCTAGAGCTAACTTCAGGTAGCTACGTAGCTAACTACTGTATGCCAACTATCAGTGAGCTATGTTGCAGCTGCTAGGGCTCCCAAGGTCACCCAGCATCTGGCAACCAATTCTGTTGTTTTTGCATCCCACGATGATATCTGAACATCAGCAAGGGAGTGTCCAAAGGCTTTATATGGCATGGCAGAGCTCCCAAGGTCAAGCACATCACAATTGTTGCTTTTACAACCCCACAACAATGTGCCGGGGGGGGGGGGGGGGGGGGGGGGGGGGGGGGGGGGGGGGGTAGGACAAGATCACGTGCACTGTCATTTTGTATGACGTAATGCAAAGTCGTTCTACTGCTTTTCTCCGTGAAAGAAGGCTGCATTGCGCTTTCAATGCATCCTGAAGAGTAACCTCCATGCAAAGACTGTGACCGAACTGGGTATAAGCCACTACACACTACTACGTACCTGTACTGAGCAGTTATGTAAGTGACCATGCAGACTCACCGAGAATATCAGCGAATGCAGACTTGTCGACTGCACTCAAGTGTTTAGCATCAGGTAGGAAGTCAATAAAGCGATCGAACCCCAGCGATAAGTCAGCACTAGAGCTGTTACTAGTCTGCTAGTTCCACATACTTCTTGTATATTATTGTGCACTATCCCTATGGAATTTTAATTGTACCACGTGCGCACAGACCTTGTCCCACCCCCCGACAATGTGCATGGGGTCACCAAAGGCTTGCGGAATGAGAAATGAGAGTGGTCGAGATTTGATACTGCAAAAGTATTATACATGCGGACCGCTAGTCAACTGTAGATAATGGTATAGCTTGCTGCATGGTAGTTAGCACCAAGCTACTGCTACTGTTCTTTCTCAGGATCAAGATAGCCCCAGTCTGGAGGGGACTATGCCCAGTTTATGTAAGTACGCTGCACTATTCGTCCGATAGAGAGTTTACAGGTTATTGTGAGGTCACGTTGAGACATCGTTCAACGCCAGTGGTACATATGACACATGCTACTTGCTGCACAATGGGGCAGCACACCACATTCATGAAGCAGTGAAGCAAAACCCCATAATCATTCTCGTATAAGGCTGTACAGAACTTATATTATTATGTTATGTGTGGGGCTCATACACTAACTAAACTCACTGAGATGTTTGTCTTCATGTTGATTGCCACTGCTCATTGTTGGCAGTTGTGACATCACATAACATGTATTGAACTATAGCCACCAAAAGCAGCCAGAGAACAAACGAAGCTAGCTGTACGTACGTATGTACAAGCTCGTGGATGCAATCTGAGTCTGCTGACGATGTGAGAGTAGACCTGAAGCTAGGGTTGGGCGATATTATACCTTGCGATTATTGCCTGAAGTCATCCTGCGATTATTGCCAGTGTTGCTTGTCTTTACTGGCTGTCATTAATCTTCAAACAGAGGTGTACAATGACCTCAATTTCAAATCGAAATATATTGTTGTTATGCTAGAAGTGTAAGGATATTGCGATATATTGCGATTGCGATAGTATTGGCATTCTAAAAGGCATGCGATACATTAATTGCAGTGGTACATTATTGCGACATTGCAATAATATTGAATTATTGCCCCAACCCTACCTGAAGCATCGTTACTTTACCAGGAGTGCAGTTGCCTCTTGATTATGAGGGGGAACACAATGCATCAGACATTACTACAGCACACCTTGGTATTTCAGGATGAGGAGGAGAAGGAGGAGCAGGAGGACGTTTCTGGTGCAGGACAGACCCCGTAAGGACCTCTCCCATCTTCTGGTAGACACCTTGGAGTTTCTGAGTGTGGGAGCCATCCCACTGCCGATTGGGAGAGGCAGAGATGAGATTAATGCCTCTACACTAGCATGCAAAAGTGTATGTCAATTTTATTGTTAATGAATAGAGAAGTTGAATTGACACCATCAAATATTGCCAATATTGCCGTTATTATATACTAGTTTCTATGAGATTTCGGCATTGTGGCCCGTTTTGGTATCCAACGATACAGGGCTTGCTCGGTTTTGAACCATACTACCAGTTAGCACATACAACATGTAACAAGTAGTAGTATTGAACGTATACATACAATCCAGATACAGTGCAAACTATGAACTCAATTATAGTGCATATTCTATGGCGCAAATTCTGGGCAAAACATATAATGAAGATTCGATTGCGCAAAATCAGTCAATATAAGTCATCGACGAGCAAAATCAATCGATAAAAGCCGTCAATGGGTTCGGTCGGCATTGGTTGAATCTTCATTTTATTTTTTGCCCCCAACTTGGGCCATAATATTCAATTGGACGCCAAACTGGTTGCCAGATGTCATGTGCACCTTCTGAAATGCCATATGAAACTGCTCTATACATCAGAACTTGGAATCTCCAATTAAATTTGTCCAGTGCCCTAACTGATATTTTGTTGCAAGCTCAGCGGACCATTCATCCTTATACATGGAGAGCACCCACGATACAACATTGTCATGTAGCAACTACTCATGTTAACCTCCTGCTCCTGTACATCCCAATGGTACGTACATAATAGCAAGCTTTCAACTATACATCAGGAGAGGTAAAGTACTGGTGTAATAAATAACTCTGCTCACTTGCTTAAGAGATTCCAAGCGATTATTACATTCCTGCGAATGTGATGTTAATTTCTTCACAAGATCTTTCATGTCATCGCGACAAGGAATCATCCTCCTGCAGGTACAGACAGAGAGGTTGTCACTAAAGCTAGCCTTGTTCCCAGGCTCCTCCCCCTGCACGCGGTGAAGAAAGTACGGCGCGTGCAGGGGAGGAGCCTGGGAACGAGCAAGTAAACAGGGGTACACACTTTAAACTGAATTAGAAGAAAAGTCCAACTGTGTGGCAAGTTTAGCCCCCCCCCCCCCCCCAACACTTGTCATGAGAATTGCAACTTCAACAAATATGCAGCAGCTAATCCACTTAAACACCAAGCTGTTTACATGCACATTGTTCGAACTATGGTAACTTGGGTTCAATCAGGGCTCAATTATCCACATCTGAGCTGGATTATGTAATCTGGTTTCCAATCAAGTTCACCAAGAGCGCATGAGTAGACCGCGCCCCTTCGTGGGGGTGCGGTCAACTTATGCACTGTTGAGTTTACACGATACTGGTTTGGTTTAATCTGGATCCTGAGCCGGTTTAAATGTCTGGTGTAAACTGGGCCTAAGACTCAATCCACTTCACAGATTCCAGAACTCATATACAATTGCATGTGACCCACTCTCGATAAATCACCTGCTGCAGCTCGGCAACAACGGATATATGTACTACAACTTTAGGTTGCCTATAAGCTTCGGAGGTTTGCTTTACCTCATATCAGACATACCTCTATGAGCATCACATGATCAGTGTCTTGCACACTTTGATGTATACCTTGTTCAGAAATATGGGGAATCGCAGTTGCACTCAAAAATGACGTGGCCTTTCCATAGCGTAAGCGAAAATGATTGTACAAAGATCAGTCACGAAACAATTATTATTGAACAGAAAATCCTGCACAGGCAGTATGGATCTTTTCAAATGCAACTGCATGAACTACAGATTTCATCACAAATGAAGTGTATAGTGCCCTCAGCGACAAATTGCTAGCAACCAGCCTTCCAGATTGACGAGCCCCAGCATTCATGGGCCTGGTGCATTGCGAAAAATTAGCAGTCTATGACAAGAAAAACAGCCACAATTGTGACTGCATGAGCTGCACAGCTATATATAAGAGTAGTGCAGCTGCTCATATACTGGAAGCCTACACGTGTACAGTACATGGCTTACAGGAACCACTCTCCAAGTCTTGTGTATACTTGCTCTCGGCCAGACAGCAGAGCAACTACCTTGTCCTGGCCTTCTGATAGTTTTGTGTGAAGCTTTGTTCTAGAAAGACATAGAAGGAAAGATTACATACCCTTCCAAGAAAGGATACGCAAGCACAATATGCAACCGTACAGGTGCAATATATGTACATGCAACATGCATGTACAAGGCAAGACACTGTTAGTCACATGTATCTTTAAAAGTGATGCCCGTTTGAGGGACCATTTCCATTACTGCGCCAGATTCACACAACAATGAAGCTACGGAAGACAAAAACCGAAAGACCTAAACAAAGCTCTGGAAGACCTGTAAGTGAAGCTCTGCTGTTTCAGAAATTTATGCACGTATAAACCTTCTTCAGAAGATGCTTCCCATTTCTCGGAAGAAGCCTTCCGATTCTTTAAGTGATTTGCAATGAAGCCGTGCTGCAAACACATGTCAGAATAACATTCCGAAGGTCGGCACCATTTTCAAAGGTGTGTACCATATATATTATTTTAGCATCATATTCAGGCCTTCCATTGTATACAGATTTGAAGGAAGGAAGGCCTGGAGGGTTTGCACCTGATCTGAGTAAATGTACCAGCTAGTATACTTAAGACCTGGTCCATTGAAATCTCTATACCGGTACAGCTATAACTCACGTACTTGGTAAACTCATGGACTTTCTGGTCATGTGGACTCATAGCTGCGTAGGGAGAGACAAGAGATTCTGGTCTGTGTACTTGTCCACTGACTTGGGCAACTCAGTTGAAGTTCTGACTACCACATTCATTTTGTATGTACGCACCCATGACTAGCAAATCCAGTCAATTGCGGCACCTACAACTTACTTTTGTGCTTTCTCTCTTTGTGGAAGGTTTTGTAATTGCCATCCACCGAGCGACCCAGAAACTGTACTGTCTCTATGCTGTGTATGCAGGATAGAAATGTAATGTTCTGTCTATCTGTCTACCTCTGACCATTGCCTCTATCTATTAAATTTATCTATCTATCTATCTATCTATCTATCTATCTATCCATCTGTCTATCTATCTATCTATCTATCCATCTGTCTATCTATCTATCTATCTATCTATCTATCTATCCATCTGTCTATCTATCTATCTATCTATCTATCTATGTATCTATATTCTATTTGTCTATCTCTATATCTATCCAGCTCCTTATCGCAGACAATATACTCACCACCGGTAAAAGATCTCAGCACTGCACTTGGGATCCCAGGAGTCAATCAAACTGCCTGTTTCTGTCTCATATCTGCATGTCTTTTCATTGAACGTTGTTGACACTCCAGAAAACTGTGCGGCAGATCATTGTTATAATTATGTGCACATATTAACAGCTATGTGTTTTCAGAAGGTCACCTGCATGAGCTTCATGATATCTATGTATGTCCTTCGTGATCGAATAGTACATTGATACCTTTGAGAGGAATTCCTGCTTCGTTCTGATATCCTGGTCTAGAGCATGAAGGTCACTGGAAATCTCTAGACAACAAGAACACGGTGATTATTAAACAGTCAGCATTATATGCGGTCTATGCCAGCACAATTCAGTGTAAGTCAAATCCCTCCCCCACATCACACGTTGAGACATCTGGTTACCCATTCAGTGCTACCGCCCAGTCCCATGAACTATAGTTTGGCCAATTAATTCAGAACACTTTGGGAGCTAGAAATTGTTGTCCTCAACAAGTACACAAAACAAGAGGTACGTACTTCCAGATGCCGCCTGGTTCACCACCCCTAAAGTCTCACGAAGGTTCTTTAGACTGCAATGCAAAGAAACAAACAACTAAATATGCAGATAGCTTTGACTATGCATAGCTTCTCAATGCCAGCAAGTATAAATCCTCAACAACCTCCTCTAGATTATCCAGATTTTGCAATCAACGCAAGGATTATCTCTGGTTCCAGATTTAAAGTATATGAAAATGAACTATCCTGTAGGTACATGCACTCGACCATAACTACCATTGCAAACAAACTGACCCTACAGTACAGAACATGCAGCAGGATGGACCATAACTACCATTGCAAACAAACCGACCCTACAGTACAGAACATGCAGCAGAATGGACCATGCAGTCACTTTTGTTTGGTCTTCCTACAACATTACAGTCACAAATTATTGTATATACATGCATTCTAGTAGCCTTGTTCCCAGGCACCCCCCTGCACAGCAATGAATATTTCGTTGGGGGGGGGGGGGGGAAGCCTGGGAACAAGGCTAGCATTCTAGTGTATCATTCACTGCTCCGATTAAACTTGCCATACTATAATCATTCATACTTCAAAATGTGGTAAGTATGATGACACAGATGACCTGCTAGACAGGTATAGCCCGCCACAAGCAGTCATGTGTGTGTGTGTGTGTGTGTGTGTGTGTGCGGGGGGGGGGGGGGGGGGGGGGGCTGACCCTGAAATCTGGCTGCTGAGGACTCTACAGGTGGCCTCGTTTAGCTGCTTTACTGATTGGCACTGCTGCTCCAGGAGAATGTATTCATGGCGGACCGTGTGGCTGGAGAGAGACAAGGGGTGTACTGAACCAGGTCAGCTGATTAGTTGTCAAGTCTTGCCATGTACGTAGCTGATGGGTGAGCTTGATCAAATCTAATGTGGAGCACACTTGCATGTTTTCTTAACAAACACTAAATTGAAACTTAGGGTTAACGGTTAACAGTACCTCCCCCTCGTTCGCCTACTCTATTATCCATGGCCTACGTGAGTAATCCGGCGCCGAACACCTCTCTGTCCAAAGCTGCTGCTCCCCAATTGCATCGATCGGCTCAACTGCTGTTCCCCGTTTGCGTCCACTTCAAACTGCTGCTCCCCATTTGCGTCCACTTCAGCCGCTGCTCTCCGCTTCAGCTGCTGCTCACCACTTGCATCCGCTTCAGCTGCTGCTCCCCATTTGCGTCCACTTCAGCCGCTGCTCTCCGCTTCAGCTGCTGCTCACCACTTGCATCTGCTTCAGCTGCTGTTCCCCGATTGCATCCACTTCAGCTGCTCTCCACGATTGAGTCCGCTTCAACTGCTACTCCCTGATTGCGTCCCTTCAACTGCTGCTCCCCGATTGCATCTGCTTCAGCTGCTGCTCCCCAATTGCACCCGCTTGTGATTCCAGTCCATGCCCAACGTTCTCGAACATTCCCTCGGGGAGTTCGAGGTTCAGTAAATTCAGGTCGTGCGTCACTAGTCTAGTCCCGCCCCACAAACATCCCACTTCCGTCACACACAGACACACATTAAAATCTTAATGAATTGATACAGGCATCTCATTCCCAGGCCTATCCCATTTCATGTTCCCATAGAAACATTTCCCCGTTCCCAGGGAAGGCCTGCATGGGAGCATTCATCACATGAATATTGATGTGATGTGGGCATTGGGGGGGGGGTGCCCAACCACTAATAAGAGCGGAGTAGTCTAAAGCATCTGGAGTTTCAACTATGTAGCTTAGTATTATGTGTAGCCACCACATATGCACTACAATACTGTATAACGCTAAGTATTATGATATGTATGTACAACAACTGTACAACATTACAATACTACGTGTCACCATGTGATAACATGACTGCTTATGTCGGGATATGAAGATACATAATACAAGTAGCTTCGCTCGCTTTGCTCACTTCAGCTACTGCTCCCTATTGTGTCAGGCGAGCTCCCACCTCCCTCATGCCATTCGCATTACCATGGCCAACGACAGTTCTTTCAGAGGTCTCACAAGCTCCCACCTCCCTCATGCCATTCGCATTAGCATGGTCCACGACAGTTCCTTCAGAGGTCTCGCGAGCTCTCACCTCCCTCATGGCATTCGCATTAGCATGGCCAACGACAGTTCCTTCAGAGGTCTCGCAAGCTACCACCTCCCTCATGGCATTCGCATTAGCATGGCCCATGACAGTTCCTTCAGAGGTCTCACAAGCTCCCACCTCCCTCATGCCATTCGCATTAGCATGGTCCACGACAGTTCCTTCAGAGGTCTCGCGAGCTCTCACCTCCCTCATGGCATTCGCATTAGCATGGCCGACGACAGTTCCTTCAGAGGTCTCGCGAGCTCTCACCTCCCTCATGGCATTCGAATCAGCATGGCCCACGACAGTTCCTTCAGATGTTTCGCGAGCTCTCACCTCCTTCATGGCGTTCGCATCGAGCTCTCACTTCCCTCATGGCGTTCGCATTAGCATGGCCAATGACAGTTCCTTCATGGCCCACGACAGTATCACTTAACAGCACTGGGTCCAAGTCCAGGTCCGGGTCTCACACGCGTCACTGGTGTAGTCCCAGCCCCAAGCATCCCACCCCATCACAGGCTTAAAATCGTAAAATGTATTGATATCGTAGTAGCACTAACTAACCTCAAAGTTGCACTTGCAGCTCAAGGGACATGCCTACCTGAAACACAGTGCTGCCAGGTGCATGAGCCTGTACATCCGGTCTACCTGCTCTGTGACAAAACGGAAGTACCACATCACCTTTGAACACTCCTGCATTGAGGGAAATGATAACACTATTAGCCAAAGGTCATAAAGTGCTGAAGCTAGTTTTCCGACTATAGTAGAAGCACATGAGGTACACATGCGGTGTGCACGCGAGACATGATGCAGATACGAATTCCAAGTAGTGTGGTTAAATGTGCTGAAGGGCTGTAACAACATATATTATTATATTCCTGGTAGGGAAGCAATGTGTCAGCACAATGTAAAAGTTTGAGAATTGTGTGTGCAAACAGTCTGACATGACCATTGTGACACTTTCATATAGATTTTAGTGTAGAAGCTTGCCTTGGTGGTGGAATGAAAGGCCATGTACACGTACATTAATTGAAGCCTGCCACAAGAGCTAGCTAGTTGGTGGATACAATTTGTCAAATTGTATGGAAACTTCAATGAAGTTTCCATGAAGCGAGAGTAAAGAAAAGCATGAGGCAAAAGTGAGCTAGTCCCACAAGTTACCCTACCAGGTGTGCGGTGCCACCGGACACCGAAACATCGACTCACTTTTGCAAACTGGACATCGTTTGCCATGGCAAACCCTTGGGGAATGGAAGGAAGAGTGGCTGCAGAAAACAAAATGAACAAGATCAAGTCACAGCAGTATGCACCCAATGAGTGATAGTGCACATCTCTTACGCAGCATTGGTGAATGTAGCTCTGAGGTTTTCTTTACTTCACCCCCAAAGACAAAGAAGGGTCGTTCAGCCTACAGCGTATCAGATATACACATTGTGCTATTGCACATCTAATAGTCAAAACTTTTACTTCTATATGCTACTAGTGGCAAAAAATTTTCTGCGAAAAATATAAAGGATTTAGTGATGGCCTGTCACATTCGGAATTATTCCACCCCTCGAAAAAGCTAAGAAACAAGGAGAAATGCCTTTAACCAGGCTCAGTCCCATCCATTATAAATGTAGAATTTAGGGAGGGGATGGGACTGAGCCTGGTTAAAGGCATTTCTCCTTGTTTCTTAGCTTTTTCGAGGGGTGGAATAATTCCGAATGTGACAGGCCATCACTAAATCCTTTATATTTTTCGCAGAAAATTTTTTGCCACTAGTTTGCATACTTTTTCGAGCGCATGAAATGCGTAACTTCTTAGTCATGGTACGTGCAACATCACGTCACCATAAGGGTACGGGGGAACTGGATGTATGCCAGTTACTTAATCACCATGTTAGCCTCGTTCCTAGGCCCGAGACTACGAGGCGATCACCATGTCAACAACAAAGCTGCGATGGTCTCTCCTGATGGACGTGGACCTTCTGCTGGGCACTGAGCAGGCTGCAGTTTCCATTAATAGCTCAGTGAATAATATATTTTTGATGTTGCTGTTGTGATCAATGTTTATTGCTGCCTTCGCGGATGAGGGGGTGGGGCATTAGATCAGAGAGCTCGATGGCAGCCGTGTAGGTCATGTGCTTGCAATGGAAATCCAAAACTCTAGCCTCACAGTTCTGCACTGTAGTTACGTCATGAAAAGAAAGCCACGCCTCCATGATGGCATAGTCACAATACATCTTGACAAAAACAGGTTGGTAGAACTTCCTCGTAGCAGTAGGAGCCACCAGATGACGGATTCACAGGGATTCTGTTAGTGTACCAAACGCAGCCATCACAAGCAAAAGAACACAAAAATGTGCTTGCATTTTGGATTGCGCATGCGCAATTGGCGAACACGTGACCTCATTGCCTCAAAATGGCGTCGTGCTAGAATGCCATCGGATCGTAGCTAGCTAAAACTGCTGGTCTTGCCAGTTTGCAGACAAACGTGGTCATGGCGAGTACTACGGCGATAGCGGTGTTGTCCTGTACGTAAATTAGCTCAAGAAGTGGTTTAGTTGGTAAGCTATCCTTGGGCAAAGTTTCGTTATGAGAAAGAAAGAAAGAAGAAAGAAGAAAGAAGAAAGAAGATGACGAAATCGGACTTTTCTCCGCGACATGTTCATCGACTCCTGCGTACTCTAAGGTATGTTTGTGAGTGTTTTTGGGAACTGCTAGGCAGTATCATTCTGTCTGCATGCTTGGTTTGGGGGGTTGTAGCTTCTTTGGCCGTTATCCTGCTGGTGCATCAGTATGGTAAAATCGAAATTTCCTTGGCCATCTCTAAATAGAGAACGCTACCGCGTTCTCTGATACAAGTGACAGGAGTTGAAACAGAAGTGCTTTACCACAAATTGTAACAGTTCATGCCTTTCATGAGCAGGGTTTCTTCCCCCTTGAAAAAGTTTTGCCTCCCCCCCCCCAAACCCAGAACCCCCTAAATGACACACTGCCTTCATACTACCCAATCCCCCCCCCCCCCCCCCCCCCCCCCCCAACTTTCTCTACATTCTGTTTTGCCCCCCTTGTAATATTTTCTGAAATAAACCCTGCAATGTTCATATTACATCATCAGCGAAGATATCGTGGGCACCACAAAACCATGAAAATTAATTCTGCCGCCCTTATCACTAAAACTTCAACCCACGAAAATAACCCACAATACGGTAACTCACAGTGGTATTGGGAAGCTTGGAGGCACTGATGGACTCGGTGGGCTGGTAGGGAAGATTCTCATAAAAGAGCTCTTGAAATTTTGGGTCCAAACCAGTCTGCTGATGGATCAACTGTTTCAGTTTCTCAACACTGAGTGTGTGCAGTGTGAGTATGTGTGTGTGGATGTATGTGTGTGTGTGTGTGTGTGTGTGTGTGTGTGTGTGTGTGTGTGTGTGTGTGTGTGTGTGTGTGTGTGTGTGTGTGTGTGTGTGTGTGTGTGTGTGTGTGGATGTATGTACATGTATGTGTGTGTGGATGTGTGTGTGTGTGTGTGTGGATGTGTGTGTGTGTGGTTGTGGATGTGTGTGTGTGTGTGTGTGTGGATGTGTGTGTGGATGTGGATGTGTGTGTGTGTGGATGTGTGTGTGTGGATGTGTGTGTGTGTGGATGTGTGTGTGTGTGGATGTGTGTGGTGTGTGTGTGTGGATGTATGTGTGTGTGTGTGTGTGTGTGTGTGTGTGCGCGCACGCATGCATGTGCGCATGCATGTGCGAATGTATGTGTGTAACATTCAGTACTTGCCATCAGTACACGTTGCATGCTCTCTCGCTACAATATGTATATACATGTGTCACCTGTTGGTTTCCTCTGGGTCAATGTAGATCTTGTGGCAGGTGCAGGAGTAGACACAGAACACATCAATCACCTGTGACAAGAAGGAGAGGGGAAAGGGAACACCTGACAATACAGTAGTTCATTGTTAAACATATTCAACCGGTGCTGTACGCCACTCAATTTGTATACAGATGTGTACAAGATATGCTCTACTGACACCGTACCTGAGGTAAGCCAAAGGTCAAAGGGCAAGCCAACACATTTGTATAGCCACAGCTCAATCAGTTTCACTGTATGGCTAATAGCATACTCTTTGCCAAATATGCATCATATACCAGGACGGACTTCAGTCCGTAGTTCATTGACACACACACACACACACACACACACACACACACACACACACACACACACACACAGTAGCACGCACCCACTTCTGCTTTTACTACAACATAATTATACCTGTTCAATTCTGATTCCCATTCCCATTCCCTTACAGCTGTTCAACAAAAATGGATTTGCATAGCTGTCTTGGTAGCTGGTTTACTTGACATGCTGTGATTACGGAAGTTCCTAGTCTGTTGGTACCTAAATTTATAATTCACTTACTTTCTTCCGGTTAACCTCTTCAATACATTTAAACAACTCATCAAAATCTGCCATTTTGCTGAATTCATTTTCCATTAGTCCAGCCAGAACAGGAGTGATCAGTTGTTTTAGACCCCTGGATGATTGTGTGTGTGTGTGTGTGTGTGTGTGTGTGTGTGTGTGTGTGTGATGTGTGTAGGGATGGAGCATTTGAGGAGATGGACCACAGGAATAGGGCTGCGCGATTAAATGGATTTTACCGATTAACTTCCAGTACATCGGCAGTGTATCGGTTAGGGGAATTCCCAATCGATTAATCGCGCACGCGCAGTTTGGCCGCCGCCACGTGGCGCACTTAACGCAATAGCGTAAACAGTGCGCGGATCAGTTGATAGCTGGAGCAGAAATGGCTGAGAGTGGAGAGATCAATTACCTCAAGGAAGCAAACCTTCTACCTCCCAAGCACGCCGTCAGTAAAGTCTGGAATTTCTTCAGATTTAGACACAAGACGGAGCTGTCCCCGATCACAGGCAAGTAAGTCGTAATCAAGAGCATGCTTGGTGCGCTATCCCTCACTTCTTCTGAGCACAATGTGCAGCTACTGTACTGCGGAATGTGCGATTTAGAGGCGGTGGATTAGCAATCCAGACTATGGCCGTTGCCTTTGTGATGAACCGTGTAGGTGGTGTGCGCTGTTGGTGTGCGCTGTTGGTGATTGTCGTGCTGTGCTGAAGTTCTGTGTAAAATGAACCTATGCTATGTTTCCTTGCTGAAACGTTACAATAAGCCTTCAACACTACACATCTGTAATTCTGTATTGTGTTTCTATTAATTGTACTGATTAATCATGATATTTCATAAGCAGTAATTAGTAATAATCGACAATACCGATTATTTCAATAATCACACAGCCCTACACAGGAAATGTTTTCAACAAACACTGGTTAAACTGTACGTTATCTAGAGTCGGATTCTAGACTACATTGTATGTACACGCAAATTAGGCACACTATCCCTGGCCCCGACAACACACACCTACACAGTACACTCACTGGAACAGCTGTACCACCAAGCAGTGGCGTAGGAAGATATATTGATTGGGAGGCTGGAAACAGGCCGTGAAGTGGCTGATTTGTATTCTGCACGAAGCACGGAAACATTTTTTGGACCTCTTTTTCAACCATAATTAAAAAAGTAGCTCTCGTAGGCTAGCATCTCACTACACGCTTACATCATGTATGCAATTACTCTCGATGGCCGTGGCGGCTGCTTCGGGCTGGGACCTCGCCCCTGGCTAGAGCCAGTTTAAATAGTTAGTATCTTACTGCGAAATGAAACATTTACCACGAACTGAGCAGGTTTGCTGGCCAAAGAATGCATTGATCCGTCTCTGTGCCATCATCAGCCACTGCCCCCTTCCACAGTTCTCTCTGAAACTCACGTCTTGTTCGGTCTACACGTGGTCAGGTGGAGGGGTGTGCCGCAATGGCATGCACATGCCCGTATGAGGGTACGCCCTTATTTTCAACCATGGATCATTTACGGGGGCGCCAGCCCCCGTTGCTCCCTTGGTTCCTACGCCACTGCCAGGCTCAATTAACCTACACGCCTACACAGTACACTCACTGGAACAGCTGTACCATGAGGCTCCACCCACACGCCTACACAGTACACTCACTGGAACAGCTGTACCATGAGGCTCCACCCACACACCTACACAGTACACTCACTGGAACAGCTGTACCATGAGGCTCCACCCACACACCTACACAATACACTCACTGGAACAGCTGTACCTAGCCTTGTTCCTAGGCCTCTGAGACGGGAAGGAGAAAAGGGCCTGGTTTCCACTGTTTGCGCATGCACTTAATCGTGGTGGAATTCCACCGGCACCTCAGAAGTTCGATTTATGTTTGTACACTTGTGACGTCAAAGCGGATACTATATATAGGTTATGTGGCGTGCGTTACGACAGCTTTCGATTGTGCTCTCTAGCTCCTATGCCCTCAGGTGGCAAAGCACTTCTGAATTGAGCTAGAACAACAACCAGTGATTGAAACATAGGACATTTGGTGTGGATACCGTCGGACCGACCGGGTGGAGTTAGTACGTTCACTATGCTACCAGACTCTTCCGAATAATAATATCGGGGCTGGTGGCAGTGTAATTGTGGTCATGTCACCCCTCATCTCGTGGATGCAGGACCAGTGTAGCAAAATAGAAAGTGTCACATGCTCAACCATGTGACTACAAAGACGTCATTTGTACCCGCACTTATGAATACATGTTTCGGCTATGGATAATTAAGTGCATTCGCAAACAGCCCCTTTTCTCCTCCATCTCTCGGGCCTGGGAACGAGGCTAAGCTGTACCATGAGGCTCCACCCACACACCTACACAGTGGAGCAGCGAGGCTTCACCCACACCTACACACCCACACACCTAAGCTCACTGCATGGGTGTACTCACTGGAACAGCTGTACCATAAGGCTCCACCCACACACCTACACATAGTCTATCGAGCTAGACCAATTCTCCGGAAGTTGGGGGCGGGGCGGAGAGAAAAGCGAGAGGGTCTAGCAGATGTTATTAGTATCATGAGGTACTGACCAATCAGAATCTACTGAGAGATTTCAGCTAGTAGTGACACGTGCACATTTCGCGTTTGCTAAGTACCTGTGACCAGCTAGCTAGCTAGCTATGAATTTTTGCTGAGTGGAAATGGCGTTGTTCAAGACTTGGATCACTGAAATATCAACTAACCCATCGCTTGTTACCCATGCTGTGGAGGAAGGACTACGTCACATGGGCGGGCTATGAAAGAATAAAGCCCGAGCTACGCGGAGTTCTCACTGTGGCTTCGGCTCGTTTCGTGTTGCAAGCGGGCACAGAGGAACTTTTGTGTAGCTTCTGAACAAGCTCTTTTCTGGAGCATTCAAAGCGCTCTTTCTGTTTCGCGGCTTTGAGTATGCTGCCTCGGCAAGACACATACACAACCTCGGAACACAGTCTTGCAGGTAAATCATCAACAACTGTTCTCAGTTGGCAATACAACTCCGTCGGCCCACCTCCTTTCTGTATCCCCTCCCATAATCGATAGCTCTCTTTGAGCAGATTACCAGCTTTACATAGTGCACAAACAACAACCATCTTCACTACGCCATGGGTTCCTGTCCTCGAGCCTCACTGCACTACAATCAACTTCTAGCACGTGGCGATACTGCAGTTCATTTAATGTGCAGGCTAAGTGACTTCTACATCAGCACCTTATGCATACTAATAACATCTGCTAGACCCTCTCTCACTTTTCCCTCCGCCCGCCCCCAACTTCCGGAAAACGAGAGAATTGGTCTAGCTCAATAGACCAACCAACACAGTACACTCACTGGAACAGCTGTACCATGAGGCTCCACCCACACACTTACACAATACACTCACTGGAACAGCTGTACCATGAGGCTCCACCCACACACCTACACAGTACACTCACTGGAACAGCTGTACCATGAGGCTCCACCCACACACTTACACAATACACTCACTGGAACAGCTGTACCATGAGGCTCCACCCACACACTTACACAATACACTCACTGGAACAGCTGTACCACCAGGCTCCACCCACACACTTACACAGTACACTCACTGGAACAGCTGTACCACCAGGCTCCACCCACACTACACAGTACACTTCACCCACGCACCAAGCTCACTGTATGGTGCCACAGCTGTACCATAAGGCTTCATCCACATACGTACCTAAGCTCACAGTATGGGTGTATACTCACTGGGACAGCTGTATATCTTCAGGGAGGGTTCTGCTGTAGTGGACCTTGCCATTTGGTTCCAGCTGCCAGCCACTGATCGTACCACTCTGCTTCTGAGAAATGATCTGGTACCTGAGGAGGAAAGAAGTCATATAATCACTTTGACAGACCAAACTCCATTAATTACAATGTAGTAGGGGTACGTCACAATTATGATGTGGTCGCATCACCGTACACTTGTGAAAGAGTGCCCACGGGCGGTGCACCTTACATGTTCGTGAGAGCGAGGGGGAGCCAATGTTTGCAAGCAGGGCATAGTGCAGCAAGTGCACGTAACACGCATGAGTCCACGCTACTGTAGGAGGATGAAATTGAGCTCAAACCTGCCGACAGGGCATACAACCCCAGCCTAGTACAGTAGATGTCAACCATCTACTACGGCAGTGGAGGCATTTGGAAATGGGGCCCACCCAATGGGAGGGAAAGCCATTATAGATGATTCCTCCGCAGAATGGAGTGCATTGCAAGACATTGGGCCTGATAGCACACTTTTAAGCAGTTTCCATTTCTAGATCAAATGGATCTTGGGCTGGCAGAAAAAGATCAGTAAGGAAGACCATGCTCAAGTCATAGTGATCTGGTCCATGCCAAGCATGAAGAAGAGCTACATGTATGTGAAAGGTATCAGTCTGCAGTGTTGTGCAATGTGTACGCATGTATTGTCAGTGTGTATCTGCGCATGCTCAGTGGTCACGCCTCGTGTTTGGTTCTGAAACATTCTGTGACGTATGTATGTATTGGAATATTGATATACAGAGTTTTATGTGTGGTATGAACTCACGTTAGAGCTATTGTTGCGAGCGGAACGATACCACACAGTCACCACAACTTCAAAACAGAGTTGCCAGATGATTGAGACCTTCTGGGAAACAAGGACTGAATGGGGGCACTAAATTTACTACTGACAGGGCCTTGTTACCCGTGGGAGCCGCACAAACAACTAAACTAAAAGGATCATCGGGTTTTCACATGAGTGAAAGCGTTCAATTTGGTCCAAGTGCTTAATTAACTTCCCAACTGAGACACTGGACAGCTCCTATACTGCAGACATTTGTTACCAATGGCCCACAGCCGCTTTGACAAATGGTTGTGAGGACTTGATGCAAAATTCCGGTTCCAGGGAATTAATTTCGTGCATTGAGCCTGCCGAGTATGAGGTCCTCAGTCACTATGAAGAAAGAATTACAAACATTGCAGACACCATCATGTCCAGCACGGGAAAGAGTGGTCATCCTTATGTCCACCAAATCTGCTATGAGCATAATACAGAAAAACATGAATAGGGATGATTTCCATGTACGTCTCCATCAGGAAAAGCTGGTCAATCCTACAGCAGGCTGAGTGCCCTGACCGTGGTGAGACACCCCAGGGTTTCATCTGGGGGAGGGGGGGGGGGGGGGGGGGGGGGGGGGGGATTGGCCCCACCTTGAGTCTTTGTTGCCCCCTTTGAAAGGACCCAAGAACTATTACACATGCAAGACATGAAACACTGCGTGGCCTTCTACATTTGAGAGAGCATCTTGGTCTAGCAACCACTCCACAGTGAGTTCTCTTGTTGTCTCTGTGTGCAGTTGGCGAAAGAGATCTACACACACGGCTCTGTAGATTTAGAGTGGAAGTGGAGCGGCCAAGAAATACGTAAATGGCATGCACCTAGACGGTGCAGCCATCCACGCCTACATGAAAGTGTAAATGCAGCTAGCACTGCCAAGATCTGCTCAGTCCTCATGATCCTGCTGAGGTTACTTCAACTGCTACTTCAGATGATCCACGACTTCCATGCTACAAGGATGACGAAACACCAGAGAGGTACACACCGGAAGTTCAGGATGAAGAAGTGGAACCCTCTTTAGTGATCGCCGTGACATGTTTGATGGTGTGAGAGAATACGAATCAAAGTCAACTCAGGAGTCCAAAAATCTGTTCACGGTACCAATGGAACCACCCTGTCACTGGCCTCAGCCTTTCACTACTTCAACCGGATTGCAGCTAGCTATGAACGTCTAGGAGTAGTGGGAACTAACAGGTCCGGAAGACAAATCCACATGCAGCCAACAGCTGCTGGAATGAAGTGCAAGTCTGCATCCAGGGGTAATCATGCTGAAATTCCCGGCAGGCAAGTAAACCTGATGTACGACGAAAAGAATGATCCATCCAAAGCCATGGAATCGCTACATGTTACCGGCCCTAAAGAAGAACCAGAATCGTGGAAACTAGAAGTATGCCTTGTGTCCCATAGATGCTGGAACTCAGAATGTAGGAAAGTGAACACGTACATATCCATACACCAATCTAAATGAAGCGTGAGGAATTTAAGAGAAGGTATGCCAGGCCGTGGAATGATACACAAGAAATAAAATTACCAGATATAGACCCAACTAAATATCAAGCTGTGATTCTTGTGAACTAAACTGTGCCAGATGTTCACAACTTCCGCCACATGAAGGTCAGTGGTACAAGTACGCAGTGTGGTGGGACTCACATGAGTACTCGGTCATCCCTCTTCCTGAAGGGCTGGAACGGTAGCCTCCCAGTGGCAGCATGGAAGAACGTAGCACCGACACTCCACAAGTCAACCTGCACATGTGTGAACACACAATAGTCTACCATGTGTGAGCACACAGACCAGGATATGCGTATCTATGTTCCGCACGTGTACAATCACGAGACTGTGCTGCGCATTCCGGAAACTGTGCGCCAATCACGAGATTGCGCAAGACATTCGCGCAATCTCAAGATTGAGCTGTATAAGAGCGCAATCTCAAGATTGCAACTGGAACGGTAGCCTCGTACCCAGGTAGTGTTTGTCGCTTGCAGTACTAAGCATCAAACACTGGGGTGAGAAGGTCTGGGAGCGAGGCTACTACATGTAGTACTGGAACAGTTGGATGGTGTTCTACGGGGTCTTTGGATTATCGCTTTACAACTTCGTCCCGGGCCCACGGTTGGGGTTGGGCGGATTATGCTGTCAGTGTAGGTACCAGAAAGCATTGAGCATTATACGGGAACAATAGGTACTTTTGTGGTAGACTGGTAGTAGTCAGACCGTGTCCCAGTCCCAGTCCGTGCAGTATCTCGTCCCCATGCCTGGGGGCCCAGGCCCAGTGATAGAGTGCTCACATGACAGCATAATTTTGGGCACAATTTTTGACATAAGCGGTATAATTTTGAGCATAATGGAATACCGTAATGGGTAAAAAAAATTGAGCATAATCCGCCCAACCCTACCCACAGCAAGTGACAGTGGATGACGGCTTGGTCAGAATCGTCGTCGATCTTTCGTGCGAGCCGTACTGTCATTCTGCCAAAGACAGCAATGAGAGCGAGGAGCGGCAGCCAACTAGAAGGCAAAGCACTCATGAAGTTCGCAGATTCTGCACGAGCAATTTCGAGATCACGCAATATATTTACGCAATCTCAAGATTGACACACAATTTCTAGATTCCAAGAATGCGCAGCGCAATCTCAAGATTGCTAAATGGCGAGGAACTTCTACGTGTAAATATGATAAGACTACAGCAGACCTTGGCGGAGAAGTCTTTCTTCTTCTGTGGGTTAACGAGGGCTCTCTCGTACATCCCGGGGTAGAGGTACTCCTCTGTACCATGGAGGGAGAAGAACGTCTCTCCTGGGGCCAGCTCCCTTGCTGTACCAAAGTCTGCCAGCTTGAACACATAGCTGCATATACAAATACCAAAGTGGGTTGAGAGGTCACAACTTTAAAGAGGAGTATTAATTTTATAGAAGCATTAGGTACTAGGTCAAAGTACACCTTACATATATGTACGTACGTACATCCGAAAAAGTCAAATATACTCATGGCAGTACCCTTTAACTCACCCACTACTGTACCTGCTGGTATTACCTGTGGGTACTGATTTTAGAGAGCCCAGACAAATTTTCATTTGCAAAAAATTATAATACATTAACCGTGTGTCTGTGTGTGTGTGTGTGTGTGTGTGTGTAACGGAAGTGGGATGCTCGTGGGGCGGGACTAGACTAGCGACGCGTGACCTTTGTACTTCAATTTACTGAACCTCAAACTCTGCGAGGAATGTTTGACAAGAACATTGGGCATGGGCTGGAATCTTCCAGAACAGCTGGCGGGGAGCAGCAGTCGAAGCGGACACAATTGGGTAGCTGCAGTTGAATCGGACGCAATCGGGGAGCAGCAGCCAAAGCGGACGCAATCGAGAGCAGCAGCTAATGCAGACGCAAGCGGCGAGCAGCAGCTGAAGCAGATGCAAATGGGGAGCAGCAGTTGAAGCGGATCGATGCAATCACGCGGGGAGCAGCAACTGCAGTCGGGGAGCAGAAGCTCAGCACAGAGAGCTGTCTGGCACCGGATTACTCACATAGGCAAACGAGGGGGGAAGTAACAGAGCGAGTGAAGCGAGTGAAGCTACTTGTATGTAATTATGGTCGATTCTCAAATCTGAGGTACTTTCAAATGACTACACTCACAACTAATAGTAGTCTTAAGGGTACGTACTTTCTGTACGTACATCTTATCCACTGAGCGCGCCCAGGCAATATTAACCAGTGGACCACTTCCCAAGACAGATTGGCATCCTCAGGTCTTGCTCTGACCTCTTGGATACTTCAGTACACTCATACACCAGCTCATACTTACAGCCATGTGTAACCCAGTGTAGGCAGCTAGCTTTACAGCTCACCCAAATTTATTTAGCATACCGCCAAATGGCCTGGCCGACAGAACAAAAGTGCCCACGTTAAGAGAGCAAAGGCACCCAATGGGATAGATTCATAACTTATCAGCAACCACGATCGGCCTCCGAAAAATTATTACAACATTTTCCTTCCAAACCACCCACTACATAGATGCTGGTACACTTCCACAACCTCTACTGAGCCTGCAGGGAATCAATTAGGTTGGAACAATAATTTTCCTCTTGCAATAGGAGTTGTTAGAATTCCAATCACGTCCATAACTAATTTAGTTCCAGCCGCCTGCTAATGCGGCACACTCACGTGCCGTCTGGCTTCTGGTACCGCATGATGTTCCCTGGCTTGATGTCGCGGTGGATGAAGTTGTGCTTGCGGAGGTGCTGCAGCCCCTTGGCTAAAGAAGAATAACATTCCAATTAAGGCACACCTAAGATTTCTGTATTTTGATCTCTCAACAATATAGACATTGTATGAGGGAACAAAACGCATGACTGTGCATTATGACTACATTCAAAAAGGCCACTCTATAGGAGTAAGTTGCTGATAACCTCTCAAACTATAAAACCGCGACCATCAAAGCTATAGGCACAATTACACATGGTCTTGTCGGCTCTCAGAGTCGATCACCAAACTAGTTTTGGTCCCTTGACTTAAGAAACAGAGAAGAGTTTAGTACTGGCATCTTTCAACAGAGTAACATAATGATGATGTGATTGAGTGCATGTGGGGGGTACTATTGGATGCTATGGAGCTCAGAACAGAAAGAGGTTAAGCAGTTGGTTTTCAAAAAAAAGTCTCTACCCAGATGGAAGAAATTAATTTCACAGTTCACCACTCTACAACTCACCAACATCATAGATGACCTGTTTGAACTCGCTCTCACCAAGTCCGTATGCGTTCTCCGGGGAGTCGATCACCTCATACAGGCTGCCTCCTGTACACAGCTCCATGACAATCACTTGCTGCTGGTGGGTACGCTGTGAGTGGGCAGTCAGGAGGCAGGGAAGAGTGAGGAAGTAGGAAGGAGAAAGGGAGTAGTCTAAAAACCTTTCGCATGAATCATAGCTGAAGAGTGTAAGACTCACATGGTGCTGTACTTAACATATGCACAGGGGGATCTACATTCAAACAGAATACTCAATGATGTGCATTCACTGACAAACAAATAATATTGCAGGCCATGGCTCTGAGTTCTTGACCCTATGTGCAACATTCCAGTTTGCAATCAAGTCCAGGGTTCCCACACTAACAATTCCATATTCCCACGAGTGACTTGGAGCATTAGGGCAGAGTTTAAGTTGGTAAGTAGTAGATGTATGCAAGGAAGCTTGAAGCAAAACACGACATATCAAAGACGTCTCTTCCCATATTCATGCGTGCATACAAGTAGGCCCATGCAGTCAGTCTTGTCTGGCCAATCATCCAGAATGGTTCCACACATCTACGATCAACTCACTTCCTCCTCTACTCCAAACAGTTTGACAATATTCTCCTGGTGAGGGAGAGAGCGGACCACGTCGATCTCACGCTTGAGCGCCCTGAACTCCACACCTCCTGTGAACATCTTCACAGCAACACGCTCCCCATTGGCCTGCAGGGATCAAGGAGGGTAGCACAAGAGGAAGGCATGAACGGCAAGATCACACCACAGGTGACGGATGGAGAAACCTGGTTCAAGTTGTTTGCAATAGTGTGAGTGTTGAGTAAGAAGTGAGGCCAGTAGTGACGACAGTGTGGACAAAACTAAATCTCCTAAGCAAGACCCCTTGGATAGTCAGCAAGAGCATGTGATGACATCATCGTTATCGCCATGATAACGATGATGTCATCATGCACTCTTGATAGTCAGTGTAGGGTTTAAATGACTACGGAATTTCCCTAGTCGACTAGTTGAGTACAATTATCGAGGAATGACAGAATATCATCACCTGTGGTACACAGAACAAATCACTTCACTGACATTAGAATTTTTTTTGCTCAAACGCACTAGTATCTCTACATAGTACATGTGCGCACCTAATGCTTCTGCGTAATGGTCAATTGCTCTCTTGACTAGTTGACATGCCAGAAATGCAATCGACAGCCTTAGATCAACCGACAAGACTATATGCACACACACACACACACACACACACACAATCACACACCTATTCCTTGTCACAGACAGACAGACAGACAGACTTTTGCATACCGTAACTTACCTTATTGTACCCGAGGTACACGGCACCAGTGGCTCCATACCCCAGTCGATCCCTACTGCTCCACACGTAGTGGTTGGTGTTGTACACCTGGTCATGGTGAGCGTGATGCGCCATTGGTGGCAGCTACCTCATAGAGGTGGTAATACTTCCTGTAGTCAGGGTTGAGAGAATTAAAGTACCACCTACCATGTGACTATTCACCATAAACACCTTGCTATACAAACCTAGGGCTCCATGGATCTTTGAAGCCATATATAGTTGTGTAGGTACACACATGTACATTGGTTTGCTTGGCACTAGTTCTTTCACATGTGCTAGATGTCACATGCCAGCAAGGAAGAATGCGCTTAATAAAATTTAGTGTTATGTGCCAAACAGTACATAGTGGCTGTTTTTCAGCGACACATGTTACAAGACCACCAACCTAATCAACCATCAAACGATTGGCTCACATGCAGTGTGGTGGTTCTCATCAGGACTTGCAGACTGAAGAGTATATACGTACATTAATAATTGAATGCCACGTCTCCCGTCTCACAGGGAAACAGCGGTGTCAGAGGCTTCCCATGGGACCTGCCTTGGCTGTTGAAAGTTAGTCTGTAAGGAAGTGGGATAGCCCTAATGTCCTATCATCTCTGGTGGTCTGACAAGTGGTCGTTTGAGTCAGTATCTGGATGGTTGACTGTTATGATCCACACTGAATAAACTATACTCTACCATATCCACTCATCAAAGAGTATTCAATCAAACACTGTACCTTGGGCAATGCTAACCCACTCTAAGATTGTGGTCACAAATGATTCACAAGCAGCAGCGACTACCCCTTGTACAACTTAGCCCTATCTCCTGGCTCACCAAAATGGCTGTCATGTCATGAAAAGCGTAGAAATGGCAAATGTTGATCATACTGTCGATTTCACTTCGCTTCGAACGTACGTATTCCGTGCCAAGTTTAGCGGCAAGAACTTCCTGCGGGTGAAGCTTTACAGAAATCGCACAGCCCGGAATACGCTGGAGTCCGGAAGCTGCGGACACATTGCGTGAGTGTCATATTTGCAGAACAGAGTTTCCGTGAAAATCCACGGAATTACGCATGTTCGAAGCGAAGTGAAATCAACAGCGCCACTGCTCCATTGCAAACAAAGGTGCTCCCCCATTTCATAACATGAAGAGCTTTGCTGCTCCCCAGATTCACATGCTTTGGGTATCACAGCAGGTCTGCAGCTTGTTGAAAGCATGTGGGCAGTTCAGAAAATGGTTATAGAGCTCTCCCTAGCCCTGTTCCTGTGAAGCTGGTTTATGGAGGATGTGACTTCTGTCCGTACAACTCACGATATTAATTGTATGTCTATCAAGCAAGCATCATGTATCTACTATCCATATATGTACTTACCAAGCTCTCTTTGGGCTGGGCTGAGATACTGGATGCGAGACTACAACGAGCACCGCCACAAAACGAACAGCACAGCAGTAGAGGGACATTCCCTCACTTACGTCATACACGGGATTCTCCCCAACGAGACACAAATCAACTCATCAGACTTTGATCTAGTCTGGTTCCCAGACCCCCCGAGGGTGGTCTGGGAACGAGACTAACTTTGACATTGCAGAGTGTACGTACACTGTAACATTATACCTAGCCTCGTTCCCAGGCCCGAGACGGCGAGGAGAAAAGGGCCTGGTTTCCACTGTTTGCGCATGCGCTAACTAGCGGTGGAATTCCACCGGCACCGTGGACGTTCGATTATGTTTGAACACTTGTGACGTCGAAGTGGATAACGTGATCCGTACAGTTAACTAGCTAGCGAGTACTTAGTAGTTAGCCTCGTTCCCAGGCCCCATACGAAAAATCGGATGGGGCCTGGGAACGAGGCTACTTAGTAGTGGCGTGCGTTACAACAGCTCTCGATCGTGCTCTCCTATGTCCTCAGGCGGCAAGGCGCTCCTGAATTGAGCTAGAACAGCGACCTGCGATTGAACGATGGGATGTTTCGTGTGGCTACCGTGGCACTGACCGGGTGGAGTCAGTATGCTACCAGACTCTTCCGTTTGTTTTGAATAAAGAATGTCCGGTAAGTCTGCTGCTGGTGGCAGTGCAATTGTGGTTGTGTCGCCCCTCATCTCGCGGATCGAGGACTAATGTAGCAAAATAGGTAGCGTCACACCCTCGACCATGTGACTACGAAGACGTCATTTGCACCCTCCCCCTTATGAATACGTGTTACGGTTACAGATGATTAAGCGCATGCGCAAACAGTGGAAACCAGGCCCTTTTCTCCTCGCCGTCTCGGGCCTGGGAACGAGGCTACATTATACCAGGCCTACCAATCGAAAATCCCTAAGATGTATATTCTTCTTTATGAGCTAGCTCAAAATTTATTGTGGCCACAGCTGACTGACAGCTTGTGTAGATCAGATCTCTTCTTATACCTGCATGGGGCTTTCATGAAATCATCCATTGACCAGACATGCACCCAAACGTGCACACCAGAAGAGACTTGCATCAACACAGTCCAGCCGCTAGCCCCTCTCCGCCTGGCCGGTCTAGCGGGCACGCGGCGCTTGACCGGCCGGGCGGAGAGGGGCTAGCGGCTAGACTAGCATCAACAATGACAATGAACTAGAGTTGATGGTTAGAATAGCGATATAATTGCAGAGTGTGAACGGCTAGTTGTCTCATGATGATTACACCAGTGTTGGTCATGCCATTCTTCTGTGGTACTCCTGTGGTGCAGCATCATACTCCATTGTGAATAGCTCCTGAGATTCCTCCAGAAACCTGCAGTAGAAATTCATTTCCAGGAATTTCCATGAATCCAATCCTACGGTAGTGAATTTTATTTTTCTACCGTTATTAGCATAAATACATTGTTTCTCGTGGAATTTGCAACTTCTGGCTTTACTGAAATATTGAATTTGGTGGTGAGAATTCAATTGGAATAAGACATGGAAGTGAGTAATTGCAGAGGAATTGAATTGATTATGAATTAGCGTATGATTATCAACAGAATGATTGAGCTTCAATTCCAGCTATATAGTAAGGAGCATAAATTATAGGCTGCTCTCATGCCCAGCCGTCTATGTGTGCCCCGCGGAGAATGTCTGGAGGTTGGAGTGAGATGTCTTGTCACTAACACCTTTCTCATCTGGAATGTAGGATGGCCAATGAAATCGTAAAGCACGTGCATAATTATTGTGGGCTACGTCACCGATCGAACAAGGAGTCAAAAAACAGCTCAGTTTAAACAGCCTGAAAGGAGGACTTACTTCATTGTTGGTTCATGAAACCCCTTCATAGGTTCTAAGAACTTTTCAGCCATCTCCAACTTCAAAAACAACAGCAATACCGAAAAAGCTCACCACCCTTTTCTTAGCAGCCAGGTTAGTGAACATCGCTGACTGCTTGAAGATGCTAATGCCGCTAAGAATTTGAAGATAGACACTCCTTTCGTACTATTTGTTGTGCAGCCCTTCCTTCAATTACACCTACACTGGACATGCCCCTGCGACAAGAAAAGTAACTCAAGCCACCAGACATTCTCTGCCAGTGAGCGTGGACGTCTGGGCACAATCCTAGTTCTTGCCAAGGACTCCAGAAAGGTTATAACAATTGGCAGTCCTAACTGACTGGAAACTGTGAAAATAGTCTGTCCCTCTGCGCACTACCCTCTCCTCCCCCCATCCCCAAGAAATTAAACTTGCCCCACAGCATTGTACGTACTTCAGGAAGTCCTGTATGTGTGACAGTAGTAGTGCAAGACTGTCTGCATCCATGGGAGTATGCCCCAACATGGACCCTATACGGACTGCAAGACACATCAGCATTGAAAACTCCTTAGGTGTGCATTAACTGGAATATGGTGGCCTACAATACTGGTATGAAGCTACATGTACAACTATGACTTATGTAAATGTGACAAGGTACAGTGTAGCCAATTAGTTCCAGGAGCGCAAAGACACAAGATTAAATTTTGAAAATGTTCCCACGGTAGTCGCATTACTATTTTTAGCGCGAATGTGGATATATCGTTGTTTTTCCATGATGCCATTGACTGACAACAGCAAGGTGCCAAAGATCGCTGGGGAAAAGTAGCCTCGTTCCCAGGCTAGTTTCTTCACCGCACGCAGAGGGGGGAGCCTGGGAATAAGGCTAGGGGAGAAGTTAGTGTCCGCACACGTGCCGCAGGATATGTTTCCCAGCAGTCATCTACTCCAAAAAAGATGGAGTCAAGACGTCCACTTGGCAGTGAAGCAGCTCGACCGACTACATCGTCATACAGTACTTGTGTTAAGGTCTGTCACCAACAGAGTCTTGGGGTCTATAGTAGGTATCCTTTTGTGAACTATCCGTACGCGTGTGAGCTAAAAAATAGTAACGGGACTACTACAGGCAAATTTAATCTATTGCAAGGTCGTTTCACGCTCCTTCCCTTCCTTCCGCTCTTTACATCATTATGTGCTCCTGTTAGTACCAATAGCCTGAATTGTTCCCTGTCATGTGGAAGAGGGTAACCAATACTCAACCTTGTTCCCAAGCGATTTGTTTGCGCAATCTAAAGGAACCTAAGAGCTAGCCTCGTTCCCAGGCTCTCATTCTCGAAACAAGGCTACCTAAAAGCAGTAAAAATAGTAACGGGAATTCACATGTACACCCATGGGTGTGCATTCACATGTACATGGGTGTGCATTCACATGTACACCCATGAGCCAGGAACTATTAGTTACAAAATACATGATTGTACAACTGACCAAATAGTCTCAGCAGGTGCTCAATGCCATAGATCTCTGCCAGTGGAGTACTGGGATGGGCTTTTAGGATCTGTGAAGCAAGGAAGTTGATCATGGGAGCTGCAGCTACAAGGATACAGTTTGCAATGTACATACATGCAGGTGCATCTGTTGTCAGTCAACAACTACAGAGGTATTCAGAGATCTTGCAACAAATTCGTAGAACGGAAGTCACGTGACAGCAGTTCTCTGACCAATCATCATTCAGTAGCCACAAGTTATCGTGATGCGTACAAGCTACGTACAGTAGTTCTCGGACTCTGTTGCAGCGTCAGTGACTTACTCGTTTATGACTATGCAGTCTAAGGTTACACCGAAGGAAGTTAGTAAGCGATTCAATCACAAAGTGCCCAACCTCGCCTTCTGGATCTACGCCCGCAACTCACGTACTCACGTGACTTCGGTGTTTCCACTCACCTGAAAATTGCAAGGACTCCGGAAACCTCTGTGCTGGGTATATACCCAGCTGTTTCACATTACCTACAGCCTATCATAATTATGCGCTGAATCAGGTACCACGATTGAGCACTCCTGCTACGTGCATGTAACTCAACTACATTGAGCAGTACAATGTAAAAGCAGGAGGCACAATAGATGAAGAGTAAATAAGTCCCGGATAGAGTGAGCTGGCACAGTAGGAAGGTCTGGGGATATGTCTACACACATACATGTATGGGTAATGCTTACTTCGGCATACTGTGGTCTCTCAAATTTGTAGAGGAGTTGGCTACCCAACATTGCGTTGAAGTACTCTCTGATTCCATCACATACCTCCTGAATCTGACCAGTCCTGAGGGAGGGATGGAGGGAGGGGGGAAGTGAGGCATTCTACAACATTGAGAGAGAAAGAGGTATGGATGGAGGGAGGGAGGGAATGAGGGAGGGAATGAGGGAGGGAGGGAGGGAGGGAGGGAGGGAGGGAGGGAGGGAGGGAGGGAGGGAGGGAGGGAGGGAGGGAGGGAGGGAGGGAGGGAGGGAGGGAGGGAGGGAGGGAGGGAGGGAGGGAGGGAGGGCAATACACACACACTTCATGTAAACTTTGGACCACCAGTTGATCGGATCCCAAGTCACGACAACCAAACAGTAGAAGCAAAGGGTAAAACTGCTAATTAATTCCCACACACCTCACAATCACAACATGCTTACTTGGACCTCTCTGGCTCTGTGGCTGACACACTGTCCTTGTATTTCTGAAGAATGTCCTTCACCGTCACTTTCTTGGGCAGCCTCACAAGCTGCAATAACAAAAGAAAATGTACTCATGCCACATATGTACATGTACTGCTATGTCACTCAAACTTTGCCATACAGTGTGATTGCAATACCGAGAGAGATACGATAAAAGCACAGAAAACTTCAGGCCATACCGTCTGCTGTATCTGATAATTCCAGCCAGCTGAACTATAGTTACATGTACATCTAGTCTCGGCCCTAGCCTCGTTCCCAGGCCGCACGGCCTGGGAACGAGGATCGTCTCGGCCCCAGACCAAAACCAACCCCAATGTGGATTCTATGAACAGCTCATGATGGCTATTCTCTCTAGGGTCCCTACCTGCTTTTGTCTAGTGACAAAGTCCCAGTCATCCACCAGCCACTTCTTCAGCTCTGCTGGGACGGAGATCTTCACTTCACGGTCGGGAGAGGGCTCCCTCTGCAGCAGAAAGATGGGGGGGGGGGGGGGGGGGGGGTGGATGGAAGGAGAGGGGAGGGAGGGGGGAGGGAGGGAGGGAGGGAGGGAGGGAGGGAGGGAGGGAGGGAGGGAGGGAGGGAGGGAGGGAGGGAGGGAGGGAGGGAGGGAGGGAGGGAGAGGGGATAGAGAGGGAGGGAGGGAGAGGGGATAGAGGGGGAGGGGGAGGGGGAGAGGGGAGGAAGAGAGGTATGGAGTGGGGTACGTGGTTACGAGCTACATTTGTACTCATATATCCTGTTCGACATATGGAACTGCAGGATGGGGTGGAGTAGAAGAAATGAGAGGAGAGGAGGAAGAAGAGTACACATAGAAGTGTGGGTGAGATGGAGGAGGGAGAGGAGTAGGGGAGAGACAGAGGAGGGAGTGAAGTGTGTGGGTTAGACGGAGGAGGGAGTGGAGTCTGTGGGTGAGACAGAGGAGGGAGTGGAGTGTGTGGGTGAGATGGAGGAGGGAGTGTAGTGTGTGGGTGAGACAGGAGGGAGTGGAGTGTGTGGGTGAGACACAGGAGGGAGTAGAGTGTGTGGGTGAGACAGAGGAGGGAGTGGAGTGTGTGGGTGAGACACAGGAGGGAGTGGAGTGTGTGAGTGAGACAGAGGAGGGAGTAGAGTGTGTGGGTAAGACAGAGGAGGGAGTGGAGTGTGTGGGTGAGACACAGGAGGGAGTGGAGTGTGTGGGTGAGACACAGGAGGGAGTGGAGTGTGTGGGTGAGACAGAGGAGGGAGTAGAGTGTGTGGGTGAGACAGAGGGAGTGGAGTGTGTGGGTGAGACACAGGAGGGAGTGGAGTGTGTGGGTGAGACAGAGGAGGGAGTGGAGTGTGTGGGTGAGACACAGGAGGGAGTGGAGTGTATGAGTGAGACAGAGGAGGGAGTGGAGTGTGTGGGTAAGACAGAGGAGGGAGTGGAGTGTGTGGGTGAGACACAGGAGGGAGTGGAGTGTGTGGGTGAGACACAGGAGGGAGTGGAGTGTGTGGGTGAGACAGAGGAGGGAGTAGAGTGTGTGGGTGAGACAGAGGGAGTGGAGTGTGTGGGTGAGACACAGGAGGGAGTGGAGTGTGTGGGTGAGACAGAGGAGGGAGTGGAGTGTGTGGGTGAGACACAGGAGGGAGTGGAGTGTATGAGTGAGACAGAGGAGGGAGTGGAGTGTGTGGGTAAGACGGAGGAGGGAGTGGAGTGTGTGGGTGAGACACAGGAGGGAGTGGAGTGTGTGGGTGAGACACAGGAGGGAGTGGAGTGTGTGGGTGAGACAGAGGAGGGAGTAGAGTGTGTGGGTGAGACAGAGGGAGTGGAGTGTGTGGGTGAGACACAGGAGGGAGTGGAGTGTGTGGGTGAGACAGAGGAGGGAGTGGAGTGTGTGGGTGAGACAGGAGGGAGTGGAGTGTGTGGGTGAGACGGAGGAAGTAGTACAAAGAGTAGAATTGCAATGGTGAGATGGACGAGGGAGTGGAGTAGAAGAACAGTGAGGTGTGGAGGGCGAAATGGGGGACAGCAGTAACAGGTAAGTGACAGCCTTGTTCCCAGGATCCCCCTTGTGTGCACTGTGAAGAAAATCACCACACACACAGTACAGGGGGGAGCCCGGGAACGAGGCTAGATAAGTGATACTAGTGATGGTCTTACAGTTGAGCTCTCCTGGTGGTCCTGTCGAGCTCTTTTGCGACGAGAACTGCTGGGACCCTCTGCCTCTACATGGTACATACACAGGGGCACAATACGTATCTATCAACAGCACAACACCCACCTAGTCTTCATGTAGCGGTCGGCCTAATGTATGCACGACCATGTAGATGTTACTAATAATAGATGTTGTTTACTACACACAAGCAATTCAACGCTTTGTAGTACACGTATACAATCAAATGGCATACAGCTTGCTCTCGCTTGCCCCACATTCACCTACTGTTTACAAGTGAAATGCAACTATCTTGCTTTAGCCATACAACTTCCAGGTTGGGGTAGCAATATACATTGTTCGTCTAGCAACAAGGCGCTTGAGAGCTGTTGACCTGGAGTTGGCTCCTGTGTTGACAGACATGTGTGTTGTGCCCTGTGCGTGTATAAGCACATCTACCAAGAGGCATCTAAGATGACTACAACTTGATTTAGAGAATGAGGTACTTCGGAATGAATAGCCAGTTTATGGTACTGCATTGTTGCACTATCCTGGTCCCACAGACTGTCATGTGAGTACAACTATTCAGCCTTTCCTTCCTGGTCTCATTTGCCCAGTGCTTTTGTCTCCTGCATCTTTGATACCTTATTTCCCATTCTTCAAAGTTGTAGCCATCAAGTCTGCACATCACCGAACCATATTATCTATGACTGAACTTACGAAGGATTGAAAAGCTATACTCCATGTGCCAGATTTACGGCTTGACGGACCGGATGCACTCAACGCTGAACTATTGGGGGGGTCATTCACACTTACCCAACTGACAATTATATCGATTGGCAAACTTGGACGTGTGCACACAGCGGTGCCACAATACTCACTACCTATACACGTACATGCAGCACGCCACCTGAAGATCAACACCGTATACACGTACCATTGGTTTACTTCATTCCACAGTTGGTTCTGCTACATTTTACATGTATTTGCAGTACAGCAGTGGAGTGCTGCTATGTGTACAACGTTACTACAACTACAAATACATGATTGATCGTTTCATTCTGCTGACCTTTCTTTGGTCTTTCACGCTTCTTGGGCCGCTTATATTTGCTGGAGAGAGAAGACCTACAGAGAATGGAGTGACAGTTTAGTATCATCCACGGAACAGACTGGGGACACACCAGTGCCTCATATCTAGTCTCGTGCCCAGTAGTCTGGGCACGAGACTACTTCATATCTTGCAGAGATCATCCACCCGACAGCTATTTAAAATTATCATGCTGCATGTCAGAATGATGACACAATATACTGGAGTCGCTGGTGGCAATGGACTTCACGGATGATAATGAGATATCGTCAGGAAGGCATCAGCGCCCTCGGTGGCTCATGTGCTCTTGATGCCAAGGATATCAAACACTGACAGGCCATACCATAAGAGCATGAAGCAAGCATGTACGGCATGTGTTGGGGCTGGGAGTAACAGACCTAGCAAGAGAACAGTGCAGACGGTTCGGACCCACTGCCAGTCTACATGCTTCGCATGAGACAAAAGTGTGGATGAGTGTATTCCTAAAGATCTAGCATACAACAGTGGTTTCGCATGCCCAAAGAAGGCTACGGTCAGAGGATTGAAATGGGAATGGGGCAAGAGGAGGTTGTGGTTAAGGTGATTGCTGCAGAGGTTGTCCATCACAACAACACAAGACTGGCTTACTCTGGATGCTGCGCCTGCAGCTCCTTCTGTTTTTGCAGGTTGGCATCGTTCCACTTTGCTCCACGGGACTCTGGTACCCACTCATCCCAGCTGGAGATCAAGAATGAAAAATGCATTCTACTCTGGTGTGATGACATTCCGCCATTCCTCAATTGTAGTCGACTAGCAGAGGAGGGAGGACACAATCACGTGATGCACTTTTAATTGCAAATCAGTGAGCTCATAAGAACTAGTATAGGCGTTGATCTAGTTGGGGCGCCCTCTGCCAATTTTGAAGATTTTTGCAGTCACAGTACACTGATGCTCAGTAGAACATTTACAGATCGAGCACCCGGGTGTAGTCCATTGCTATGACCGAGTACACATTTTATATGCGTTCAAGAATGCCAGGAATGATAACTAACCACGTGATTTTGTCAACACATGACATCATGTCCTCCCTCCTCTGGTCGGCTAGCCATGTAAGCAAATTCTCTAGTCATTCCAGCCCTGAGACATACACCTGAAGTGCGAGCAAGCAACGTGCATGTGGAGTTCAAAGTTCAAGAAGAACATAGACTCACATTAGCGTCGTCTCCAGGCCTCCACCGAGATAAAATCTGGGCGGAGGCCTGGGAATGAGGCTAGACTCACATTACTGACATCACAGAAAAATTGTTCGAACACACTAGCATATCCTCATACATGTAGGCACTGGAGTAAAATTGACCCTCTTGAATAGTTGACATGCAGAGAAATGTGCATAATTACCCCGTGCGCATGCGCGCAGCAGGGGTAGAGTGATCGGTTTGTCCGTCTGTCAGTCTGCCCAAGCGGTTTGAGCAGTGAAGGCCTTGTTGAAGGCTTAGTTCAGAATAAAAGTGTCAGAATAGAATTCAGAAAATACTAGCGTCTACATAATTCACAGACCAGAGATCCACTCGAGAGGCTGAGAAAAGTTGCGTGAAAGTCGACAATTTTGCCCTGTTCTAATTTATACAACTTGACCACACCCTGTTTCAAACATTACTGCCACAACTTACGGTATCTCATTCTGCATGCACATAGCTATCTCATCTGCATGCAAAAATCGGCAGTACGTCATAATAAAAAGTAGCGCACGGAGTACGTGCTCTGCTGAGCACCTCTAGTTTATAGTCCAGCCGATCAGTCAACAATTT